>OX336346.1:15362219-15693797 GCA_946902875.1 Nematopogon swammerdamellus
TAATAATACATAAACTTATCATTGTTACAAAGATAATTAAAGCATTTCCCCTTAAATTCAAAATAAATCATAATATAGTGTATTCATTTGATATTTTTCTTTCTAAGCTTATTTTTCGTTAACATTTCCAATCGTTCAAAATATTACCTAGGTACCTACTTACAATATGTACAAAATGTATGTTTCCTCCCGCCGTCACACCCACAGAGGAGAATCCTCTGTGGTCACACCCCGCCACACCCGCGCTCCGCACCACTCATCCGCTTTGCTAATTCGCAACCAATAAAATATCTGTATTGGGAATAACTAGCTGCCGCGTGTAGGGGCGGGGGCGGGGGAGGGGGCCGGGGAGGCGGGGTGACGACGGAAACAAACCTTACCCTAGCTATTCGAAAAATTAAATGTTTTAAACAGCAACAAACACTCACTCAAAAATCACACTTAAGGAAATAAAAAGAAATTAATATAGATACCAACTTAAAATTGGCAAACCTACTTTCTTTGATATCAAATGGAAGCATCGTTATAAACTAAATACATTTTTCATCATAAAACTTTGCACAGAGCGATTTTTAGTAGTTCACGAATTAAACTTCGTTTTAAAATATTTCACATATTTTAATGATACAGGAAACAATGTATAACCCATACGTAAGTACGTATAATTTTGATCGCGTCAAAAAGTCTAAGGTATCAAAGACATTTAAAGTTCAAAAAATGAAGCAATGCTAAATTCCAAACCAACTTATTTACAAACGAAACTAATAGCATTTGAACATAACGTAACAACTAGAGCCGACCGTAATACCTACTCGTACTAGTAGAGTAGAGTGTCTGACCATAGATATTTCTAAATATGTAATTCCAATTCCTGTGATCTGGACACTCGCTCGCTCGGTCGACTCCGCAGTTGACACATACTCACTGGTGTTTGCATTGACACTACTGGTCGCACAACAATAATTCCGTTGCATTCATCATTCATAATAAATTTGTTAGTGAAGTGACCCACTTCTACTTAAATATTAACATAATAAGACAACTGATCTTAATCGAGATCGATTTTTAGGATTTCACCACGCAGGACGACAGACAGACCACTAAGGTAGATATAACGCGATCCGGGTCAGGAATCAGGAACATCCCCGTCGCCGCGCAGCTGCGCCGGTGCGCTTACAGGCCACGTGTTTCGACTTTCGAGGTATATTGACATTTACAGAATATCATAAATTAATAAGTCTTTTGAGAACTCCCTAAGTTTAGTCCAGTCCACCACTTAGCACGGGAGCGACCTGTCGGGCTGACTGCTCTTCTCTGGCGTCTGCAACAAAACAAAAATAATCATTATTAGCAAATGTCTTAGATAAACTAACGAATCGTATACCGACATCAAAGAAGGTAGGAAAGGCAGATAACGAAGGTTTAAGTGCACCCCAGAATTATTATTAGCAAATGTCTTAGATAAACTATTTACGAATCGTCTACCTACATCAAAGAAGGTAGGAAAGGCAGATAATGAAGGTTTACCCCAAAATAATTATTAGCAAATGTCTTAGATAAACTATTTACGAATCATCTACCTACATCAAAGAAGGTAGGAAAGGCAGATAATGAAGGTTTACCCCAAAATAATTATTAGCAAATGTCTTAGATAAACTATTTACGAATCATCTACCTACATCAAAGAAGGTAGGAAAGGCAGATAATGAAGGTTCAAGTCCACCCCAGATTCTGAATAATCGCAAACATCAGATCTAACCCTTAAAAATTAAAAAACGCTAACGACTTTACAGAATGTATCCAACAAATCGTGTTAGGTGAGAAAGCGCAGCGATGTCGAATAGGGAGGCATGCTGGGCCCCGCGAGGGTCGATCAGTCCAATGGCGGCACAGATGCGCGCGCAGATGTCCACAGGATATGCCCTTTTGAGCCCATCGAGCGATGCAGCCGGGTCGGGTAATGCAATATTCATACGTCAACAAATGTTACCATACCATTGTAATCGTTATTCAGGCTCGCACGATCAGTCAACTTGCTGTGTCTACTTTATGTTTTAGTTCACGATAGATTTCTTGGAGGGCGATATTTACCTATATCAGATGAATCTACATAATATTTATTTTCTTATATTTAACACACATCACATATGTTTGCCAGATATCACACCGAGGAGAAATGATAAGACTACGCATTAGAGATCTGCTCGATTCCTGGATCACGCACTGATTGAATTTCCAGGCAGTAGCAATCTGCAGCCAATCTAAATTGGTATTCATGGCAATATCGAATAAATTATTCATGTCTGAAGCAGTATTCATCGAAGTGAATATAAAATTAACGCCGGGGTCAAGATTGTTTTTGATGCGTTGTAATGCGAACACTTGCCCGAGATTCGACGACAGCATCGTGAACATATTTATTGCCATTACCGTTCGATTAGTAGCGTTGCTCGTTAAAAGAAGCGGCGACAGCAGGTATGAGCGCCGCCGCAGATGTCACTCGTCGTAAGTGATTCACGTCCACGAGTGTCGGGTCAACTCTGGAAGTACTCGCCGTCGAGACCTAATTGCTTCTCTGATTACCAAATTATATGGTCTCATATAGAACGTTCGCCTGGCGAACGAGTGCGACGAAACTAATGAATTTGACACTCCCTATTCACTTTTCCGCGTTATTATCGTAGGTACTTTAGAATTTTTTCTGTGTGTGCCACATGCGCGCTGCGTCCTCTCACTAAATAGCCCACAGCCGGGTGGCCAGTGCCATCTGTCATCTGCTGCATGCGCCCGCTTCGTATGCCTACTGTTTTAATCAGCAAAGTGAAGTGGCATTATATTAATTAGTTTGTTAGATGCTGACTGCCGATCGTTGGCTTCCGAATGGAGGTTAACGCCCGGGCGTAGGTATAGACGGGAGCGATATGTCGGTCGACAGTTCGGCGGCGGCGCTCATCAGACGACTTGTCGGCGCGGCGGCGCGGCGCACAGTGGTTCAGAATTGAAAAAAAATGGACATAGGGCTGTGGACGTTTCATAACACATTGTTATAGCACATTTTATTTGGCTAGCTATATATTGACACATATCTTAACCGCAGTGTTGTAGACTGATCCATACTCGATATATAATTTTTTCAATTTTTTTTTGTATGGAAGAAAACATGTTTTATTTTTTTCCAAAAAAGTTCCCCTAGTAAGACGTTCAGTACTACATGGACATTAAAGGTATTATGGAAACATATCATATATAAAATATCCAGCTGCTACCTTTCGCTCCTTTTCAAGATTAGAAAAGTTTTATAATTTTTTGTATGGAAGAAAACACATTATATTTTTTTCAGTAAAAATTGCCATGGAAAGACCTTTGATACTAATTAGACATTAAAGGTATTATGGAAACCTATCATATATAAAATATCCAGCTACTATGTTTTGCTTCTTTTTGAGATAACAAAAGATTTATAATTTTTAGTGAAGAAAAAAAAACACTTTAAATTGTTTTCCGTTTAATTCCACTGAGTACATATGTAACACTAAATAATGATTAAAGATATTATTGAAATTTATCATATATAAAATATTCAGCTACTATCTTTTTCTTCTTTTTGAGATATCCTTAGTTTTATGATTATTTGTAAAGAAAAAACACATATTTTTTTCCATAAAAGTTCCACTGATTACATGTATATGTATGAAACCAAATAAGCATTAAAGATATTGTTATAAACTATCATATTTAAAGTATTTAGCTAAAATTTCCGACTATTCTGCAAGATAACACAAGTTTTATGATTTTTTGTAAGAAAAAAGAAACGTTTTTAACAGTTTTCCCTCACTATATCTTTAATAATTCATGGATATTAAAGGTTATCTGTTATATATATAAATAAATATCTTGCTCACACTTCTTGCGTACTACTGAAAGAATAACAATGTTTTTATAAAATTGTGATTGAAAATATGAGGTTGCCGCTCTAGCGTCTTAATCAAGTAGACATCTAACAGTACTCTAGCGCCAAATTACTTAGCGACTGACAAGATCCTCATCCTTTATAAGCTTGCCAACCCGAACACCAATCACAGCGCTCGCCATCAATGACGTCATCGCTGTGGAATGCCTTCACTGAGTAATTTATTGTGTTCACGCTTGTAATTGGCTAACCCGATTCAGTAGTTTACGACCTTTCGTGCGGATAGTATTTCGCTGAAGAACATTGAAGTGGATTTTTTCAAATAGTATTCGCAACTAGACAAAATTTATATTTTAAAGTAAGAATTATGTATAAATAATTATAGTCAAATTTATATTAATAAAGAAATTTGAAATTTTGAATTTTTTTAAATTTTGAACGATCTGTTTCATAATATTACCTATTCGTTACAAGGACTGAGGTTAAAGTAAAGTAAAATAACCGATACGCCAACATCTACATGTAACATTTGTGACTCAAAACCCTCGCAAATGAATGACCTTGAAAAGCTGTCTCACAAGCAACTGAATACAGACTTTTATAAGTATGGCATGTCTACACTGCATTTACGGATTCGTTGCTTGGAGTGTTTACTGCACATTTCATATAATTTGGATTTTAAAAAATGGAGCGCACGCGAAGAAGAACACAAGAATTCAAGAAAAACGAAGAAGGAACAAGTAGCGAAAGATTTTCGCAACAAAATGGGCATTATAATAGATGTCGTCAAACAAGGTGTGGGTACTAGTAATACTGGAAACGTTGCAAGGGCGTTTTTCAGACATTACTCTTTGTCGGCTGCAATTACGGGTCTCAATGAAACACTTATATTGAGAATCGCTGTTCTCCTGCAAGCTATCAGTTCCGGCAAGAAGGTTAACGTCGATAAATTCGATAAATACGCAACTCTACAATATAAATACTCACTGTACGAGTGGTATTATATGCCGCCAAGTTTGCACAAACTATTAGTCCATGGAGCAAAAATTATACAACACTTTTCCCATACTCCCATTGGGAAGCTGTCCGCAGAGGCTTCCGAAGCACGGAATAAAGACTTCCGCAATATAAGGGAGCATCACACAAGAAAAACAGGACGAGAGCATACGAATGAAGACATTTTACATAATTTGCTTGTGTCATCAGATCCCGTAATTTCCCATATAAGACCTCGATACAGTAAGCCTACACGCCTAGACATGTTCCCAGAAACACTTGAATTGCTCGTTCTAGATGAAGAGGAAACGGAATCGCTTCAAATGGAAATAGATGACAATGCAGAAGTAACTCAAGATCCCTAAGAATTAACCTGAGATTTAATTAATCAAAACTAAGATTTCCGAAGCCAACAAGTAGTGTACTTGCAAACACTTTCAACGCAACGTGGTATGATCACCAACCAGGTGCGGCAACGACATAAAGAGAGCAAGAAAGCAGTAATTTCGTAAAAAGTTCGGGTTCCTGTAGTCAAACAATAAGTTTGACGAAGAAGAACAAGAAGAAAAAAAACTTTTGTTGCAGTTGCAGAATAGAAATATGAGTTGATTATTTTATATAAGATAGATTTTAATAATATCTGCAATCCTTATTTAGTATTACACATGTACTCAATGGAACTTTTACTGAAAAAATGTACTTAATGTGTTTTTTTTTCTTTACCAAAAATTTAAAAAAAATTTTGTTATCTCGAAAATAAGCAAAAGGTAGTAGCTGGATAGGTTTCAATGACAGATTTCAATAATATCTGTAATCCTTATTTCGTGTTACACATGTACTCAATGGAACTTTTACTGAAAAAATTTACTTAGTGTTTTTTTTTTCTTTAGAAAAAATCATACAAGTTTTCTTATTTAGAAAATAAGCAAAAGATAGTGGCTGGATATTTTATTATTTTAGATTTTAATAATATAATTAATCGTTATTTCGTGTTACGTTACATACGTGGAATACTCAGTGGAATTATACGGAAAACAATTTAATGTGTTTTTTCTTCACAAAAAATTTTAGACATACACATAGTAGCTGGATATTTTATATATGATAGGTTTCCATAATACCTTTAATTTCTAATTAGTATCAAAGGTCTTTCCATGGCAATTTTTACTGAAAAAAAATATAATGTCTTTTCTTCCATACAAAAAATTATAAAACTCTTCTAATCTTGAAAAGAAGCAAAAGGTAGCAGCTGGATATTTTATATATGATATGTTTCCATAATACCTTTAATGTCCATGTAGTACTGAATGTCTTACTAGGGGAACTTTTTTGGAAAAAAATAAAACATGTTTTCGTCCATACAAAAAAAAATTGAAAAAATTATATCTCGAGTATGGATCAGTCTACAACATTGCGGTTAAGATATGTGTCAATCTATAGCTAGCCAAATAAAATGTGCTATAACAATGTGTTATGAAACGTCCACAGCCCTATGTCCATTTTTTTTCAATTCTGAACCACCGTGCGGCGGTCGCCTCGAGTGAGATACGTACGTGGACGCATTCGTTCTGGCACATCCGTCGAGGCGAGCAGGCGAGCAGTCACTCGGCAGCGGCCACGTGCGCGCGGGACACCCTATTTGTGGAGACATTCCGGAGGGAGATCGACACATGTCCCGAGAGTTCGCAAGCCGCGCGCACACGTGAAATCCCTTTTATGAAGCGCTCATTGTTAGCTCGACAAACGAACGCCGAATAATGAATAGGACGTATTTAGCTATCCGCTACCGGGCGCACGCATCGGAAGGGATATCATCACGTGTGCGGAGCGCACTATCGGCCGCGCAGCTGTGTGAAACCGTTACGACGTCGAACAATGACTCTCTCATCGCGAAAACGATTCGTTCGCAGGCTTTCTAGCGTTCAATGCAGGTCTTCAATCGTCCTATTATTCCACCAGGTCGCACGTGTGTCGTGACTCGTGAAGCCGTACTAGTGTGTCGCGTCAGACCACGTCAGATACTTCGGGCTATGCTACGGACAGTAGAGGCATGGAGCGACATGTAGATGAAGTCGACACAGTGTCCGCCCGCACTCCGCTCTCCGCACCGCCCAGATTATTAGTTCAGAGAATCGTAAACGTGGCAGTAAAACTTTCACGTGCGATTTATGCGCAACACCCCGTCTCGCGGCGGCTGTCGAGTCTCGACGGCTCCGAATCAACACGTCACAGCTACACCAGTCAAGTGTCAACCGCGTCGTCAGCGCGGCGGAGGCGGTCTACATGTGGAGTATGTAGAGACTAGAGATACATGCGCACCGCACAGCTCCGAAGCAAAGATTCCGATGGCGTGTGGGCGAGCGACGACGTCGTCCACGGCGGCGGCGTGACATCGGAGACACGACCTAGTATCCGACCGGTGGGACGACCACCTGGCTGGCACAGGGTCTCATTAAAAATGGTAGGAAAATAAAAACTCTCATGTAGTCTCTCACACGCCATGACATAATATGTACGTCCGCATTGACATACATGTAGCTGAAAGCACTCTCACTCAACAGTATTGTTCACGCGAGAGCTGCCTGCCAGCTAGACGGTTCGAATGACGCCACATTGATTTTTTTCAATTGATCGAGTTAGACATGCGGGTATGTAATTGGAGGATTAATTGATATTGATTGCTCCGATGTGGAAATGAAACGCCGACCCGGCCGCGACGAGAGCTAGGCTAGAGGATATCGATCGATCGACCCACTCGACTCGAGTCAAACTTATTTGAAAATAAACACGAAGAGCGACAGCCAAATGAACATAAATATCTGGGGCACAATAAATATTTGTTATGAGGGGTCGCCACCCCAGTGTGAACCCGTTATGTTATCCCGTCACAATCGAGGTGAAGGGGAGGATTACACGCCTAACCGTGTCCTCATTATACTACTTAACGGCTCATTATCGCTCTGCGCCTGCGCCTCGCCCGGCCGGCCGACACCGCACCGGCTCGCAACACTATCTCAATTGACATTTGCGATCATGATTCGTGAAGGTAAAAGGGCAACAACACAGACAGTGTGGTAACGGAGAGCGCAATCTAAGATTGCGCCTCAGGCACTAGTGTAGCGAGCGAGAGATGGCGAGAGCTCGGCGGAGCGGAGGGGCTTCGCGGAGGCGCGGGGGAGGAGGGCGCGGCATGGCGCGGCACGACGAAACAAGAAAAGCCAGAGAACGCTTGAGGCGATAGTTCTTTCTCACGCTCGGTATCCACGGCGCTCGAGGAGTTCGTGACTGGAAAGGAACGATAAACAATAATTACCGCACGAGATAGACGAGATCGGTGCCATACCGCCGCGCCTCGCCTCGCCTCGCCGCGCGGCGCCGCTGCTGCCCCCGGACCGCCGCGCGTGACTTGAGCTCGACGCTCTTTTGTGTCACGAGCGGCTCGAGACGAGAGGTGCGCGCGATGGCCCCACAGATTAGAACGCGAGTGCCGCTCCAGCAGCGTCACTCTGCGCCGCCGCCGCCGCTCCAGTTACTGCATCACCGATACTACGCGTGTCGCCTGTCGCGTCGTCGGCGTGGTGGCCACCGCGGCGCCGCTCGGGCGCGGGGGGAACGAAACACCAGTTCGTGAAAACCAGTAAACGAGAGCTAATAGAACAGAAACATGGCTACCGCTACACTTAGCAGGCTGATTACTGATCTCGATTCGTTATCTGCGGTCCGATCGGCAATCCTGTCCCATTCGAATGCCGTATAAAAGTTATCTATTATCTCAATGATCGAATCTGCGACGCTCGGCAGCTGTCCGAGAATTCCTTCCCCTATTAGCATACTGTTCGCTCGTAACGATTTTCTGTCGCAATGATATTGTGAAATTCCGCGGAATGCGGTGTCGGCGTTTAGCATATCGTATGAGTATTCGTTCACCATATCAAGGAGCAAAAACCATATCTGTTGAATTTATACGCAACACCGAGATGGTTCCACAATGGTTATTTATTATAAATATTTTAGAGTCTTTCTTTATCGACCAATCTAACTACTATTAACTCATCGTTAAATAACAATATTATGAAATTTATTGAAAGACTCGTTTAGTATGCGACAAAATTCTTGATCATTCATTATATGAATAGTTTATAATATTATTATTATCACCGGCAACAATAATCATAAGGTGGTACGGATGAGGTGAGCCAATGATGAGCACACATACGTACGCATCGTGACTGCGAGAGTGCCTGCCGCCTCCTCCACCTCCTCCGCCTCCGCCGCCTCCGCACCGGAGCGGCGGACCACCACCGCTCCGGTGCGGCAGCTAATTAAAAGACTCTGTTTATTGTTTTGTTTTTGCTATTATCGGCTTTAATGCTGCTCCGTTTATATTTATAGCTTTTGAAGACGAGCGCTGGGCGTGATTTGAAATCCAATGTTCACATTGTGAGTCGGTCGTCCGTCATACGTGGCGTCGTTACGGTGTTACGGTACGCTCGACATCTACCGGCCGGACAGGTATTGTAATGGGTGTAACGACGCGCGCCGGCTAATAATGTTCGGCGCGCGGCGCCTGGCGCGGCGGTGACTATCGGATGCCGCTGCTGGCGTCAGGAAAACTACCTCGCTGGCGTCACTGCTCATTTCCATATATATGAAGTGTGGCGTCGTCGTCGGGTCGACGCGACGCTGAACGTATTGAATATGGAAATGTTTCTATATCGAACAAGTTTTATTTAACTATCTCGCAATTTCATCTATGATTACCGGCGGGGTGGCGGCGGTGCTAAGGGAGGGCGCCGTGATTATGTGAGTGGATCTAAGAGGAAAAAATAATTAGCAAAACAACTTTACTTTGTCCCACGAAAGTGTTACAATTTCATACTTCATACATCAGTGTGTATTGTCAATTCTCTATATAAAGGAAATACTTTATTCCAGTCCCTGTACCTACTTCAAAGTTGTTTAGGTAAGCCTGCTATGGAGTAACTGCGATAGAAGCAGACCTGACGCATAAAGTATGACCTATCCACTTGTGCGAAGCAGGTTTGCGTTATTTCCGACGTTACATTTTGAGCTGGACTTAAGACATCCGAACGAGCGAGCTGCACTTTTGATGGAAACGCATAATCTGCGCTGCGGCTGTTTTCCAATAAATTGTGTCGGATGCACCTGCCGCTGCTATCAGCGAGCGTTCAGCCGACAGAATGACAAACTGGGAGCGGGTGCGTGCCGCGGCGGGAGCGGCGGGCGCGCGGCGGAGCGGTTGTGCGCGGTGGCTGCGACGACGACACCGCGACGAGCGTCTCGGGCGGCGCGGCGCGCGCGCGCGCGCGCGATGCGGCGTGTATGTATGCATTGCGCATTGTTTGCATCTAAACAACATAATTTTCACGAGCAGATTCGAGGAGGCTACTCTCGGAACATTTAACCTCGCATGCTTTTCTTACATATTTCGTACCAATTCCGAAATTCTGCGTACATATAGCATATAGCACATAAAAATCCCTTGTATCTCTGATTTGGGTCTATTGCATAGGTATCCAAACATTATACGGTGATCAAATTAAGAGGAAATGGTAGGACTTTCTTGCAGAGAAACTTTGCAATTGTAAACTATCCGAACACATTCCATTCAGTTCGTTTAAAGTCCAGGGAGCACGCAAGTAGGTAGGCACCTCCTGGGTTTCGATAACGAACAATGGGCTCGTAAAAACGCTATACTATACATCCTCGTCGGCTTCAATAGGAACCTTATTGGCGACTTGAATATGCAAACGTGCCTTCTATATGTAAAAACATACCGTCCAAATACAAAATGAGCCGTGATTATGCAAAAAGTGCGCGCGCAGGTGGCCGACACGGCAACGTTGCCGTGGCGCGCGGCGGCCGCCACTTCAAGGCTGAAATTCAAAACGGTAGTCTCCGTGATGCAGAACTACAAACTATATTCGGGCGCACGTGTGACGACGCTCATGGAATTGTATGCGTTTTCCTCGTATACGTACCTACCTCGACCTCGTATTTCAAGCGTGTCTTTGCAATTTAGCGATGGAAATTGAGTAGGTATTTGTTAGAAGTGAGGATATTAATTTCTTGACATCTCGGTGACTGCACCAACTGCACTTAACTACTCTTCCAATGGTTGCCTAATAAATCGGCGGGAATAGAAGTTGCTGGCGGGAAAAGCATAATATGTAACCGAAATGACAAGTCAAGTATGTACTGTTGCCTAATAATTTGTTGCACGAGCTGAGCGATTTGTTTATACGCACACCGACAGCATCCCACAGCGAGGTCGGTCGGCGTGGCGTGTCGGGCCGTGTTGCCGCGTGTCACGCATCACGGCGCGACGCGGCGCGCGTGCAGTGCTTGTGAAACGCGGTTGTTTGTTCCGCATCTCCACTTTTACCGGGCGAGTGTTGCGAAACGACCGCAGGTGTGCGGCTCGCGGGCGTCACGTCGCGCGTCGCGCTCCGGTGCGCGGCGCCGCCCCGCCGCCGCCACTCAAACACCGATATGCGCAGATTTAATTTACCTACTTTGACGTGACGTTCACGTGGAATACATTCCTCGGTCGACTGAACGTGTTAGAAGCAAGACTGATTGATCGATTGACCTGACAAGGTGATTAGAATATAGGTGTCTACCTAGAACATTTGGGGTTTATTCAAGATTCAACGACAAAAATGTAGCATGCATGAGTATTGAAACAACAGTACCAATTTACCATTTCTACCATTTAACATGCTAAATAATGTTAAATGAATGAGAGAGTGAAGTGAAGGAGACACGTACCGTGTGGTGGTTTGTGTTGTGGTGGTGGGCGGCGGCGAGTGTGGAGGTGTTGGAGGCGGGCGGCAGGATGGTGTTGGGCGCCGCGCGCAGGCCGAGGGGCTGCCGCGCAGGCGGGGCGGGCGCGGGCCCGGCCGGCGCGGCCGCTAGCGCCGCCGCCGCGTCGAACCCGCTCGCCGCCGCCGCCGCCGGGTGGGTCTCGAGCGCCGACTGCAAGTCGCAGATGTAGTCGATCACGTGCTGGATCACCTCCAGCTTCGAGATCTTTCTGTTCTTGGGCATGAAGGGCACGAGATCCTGCAGCTTGGAGAGGTACATCTGGATCTCTGCGTTCTCGCCGTCGCGGTGGCGGTGCACGCGGCCCCCGTTGATCGCCGGCACGGAGGCGCCGGTCGCGCACACTGCCGTTATAGCCTTCATTCTTCTAGGATGTCTTCTGTTGCTGGTACGGGAAACGTCACAACACGACCACTCGTCGCGAGTCAATCTGGCCGACTGCGGAAAATCGATGAACGTCACAAGCAAGCGAGCGACAAACGTTCACACAACTGCGCGGATGCGGAATGAAGAGTTTTCCCGAGCGCGCGCGCTACTTATAGATTTTTCCCCTGTCCCCTTCATTCCGCTGCCCTCGGGCGCTGGCGGAGCCAATCGGATTGTGGCGCCTAAAATATCGGGCGGGGCGAGGGGGTCGGCGGGCCAATCGGAAGGCGCGTCGGTGACCGCGAGCCGGAAGAGGGGCAGACTACCTGTTCGGGCTGGCATTGTTCGTTCGTGCGAGCGGAATGCCTTCGCGGTGCGTCGAAGCCTGATTTTCCCATGACGCTCGGCCGTCGCGGTCGCCCGCGCCGCGCCCGCGCCCCGCCGCCACGGTCTTCGTCGGTCGGACGGGTCGCTTCGCGCACCGGTCGCACCGCCGCCGAACCCTTTTGGAGCAAGCAGTCTTTATGTCGATCCTATTCAGAGTGAAAGTGCATTTTATTTAGGGCCTTACTTATTATATTACTCGTAATTTGGATTTGCATTCGGTTACCTATTTCAAGTTCTTTTTATTTCACGTGCTCTATAAATTAATAATGGCGAATTTGTTGTACAACTTGAGAATGCCACCTAGTATTATTATTAGTAAGGTAGTTATTGTACCAACTTACATTACATAATGTAGGTTAGGTGTAATATCGATGCAGCTTACAGACGATAGTAGATACTTATTAAACGTTATTTATTATACATATAGGGAGGGACTAAAAAATTTACAAAAAAAATCAGTTCTCGATAACATACACACATACTTACATACATACATACCTACCACACGTTGTATCTCGACAATCTGGGTAAGCAGATTAATCGATGTTCAATGTTCTACAAGTACTCTGCTAAATACAGAACAAAACTGATATGACCACCACGGTTTGCAAAGTATTCGGACACTCGGACTATGACGAACCATACTGAATATGCATAATGTATCAATGAAATATTGTCATTTCTTTATGGCGAAATAAATATCTGAATCTGAATCTGAATCAAGATTACTTCTCGTAAACCCCTTTACTTTTTCAGGGTTCCGTGCAAAAGAGGGAAAAATGATCACTCAGCACTCTTGTATATGTTTGTCTGTCTGTCTGTCCGTCTATCACAGATTATTTTCTCCGAATCTGGTTTCGAAAATTATAATTTCAACTTTTTTCGCCGAAAAAAGTGTTATATATACTATAGATAGAGTATAGAGTTTAATGGATCCAATCACAGTAATCAGCGTAAATGAACGAATTTCGCTTTTGGGGGTTAAAGTTAAAAAAAAATTTTTCAAGTGCATCGTGTGACGTATCAATGAAAAGGGCTCGTCATAAGCGACACAAAATACTTATTGTTTATAATTTTAAAATGCATAGTTTAAAATATATTAAAGAAAATATACAAAATCGGTCAAGGGTGAGTTTTAGGCACGGGGGTTTTTTATGGAATCTGACACGGTTGGCTCCATCACCTACATCTACAACATCCGTGATGTCAGCCCATAACACCGGGTGAACTAGGTGCCATGTCAGTGCTTCCCTTCATTTCATGTCAGCTACACTGAACTGGACGGAAAACACGAACTATTTACATAGCCGTTTCGACCGACGTTTCATTCAGTGCGGTGGTACCAACCCGGGTGGGATAAATCCTACCACCTAGTAAGGTAAGAAGGGAACGGAGCTAAAGTTTTACGTGGAATCCGAACCACGGTCAGCCTCCGACGGTCAGCAGTCACCCATCCAAGTACTGACCGCGCCCAGGTGTAATTAACAACAGTCGACCGACCGCACCACTGAGCTACCGAGGCTGACATTCTGACATCCTGCCGGGGGTACCGTAAATCCGCTATACCATACCATACCTGTCAAAAACAATTTTCGACTTTATTTAATCTATCTATAATACAAAATATAAACACCTGTCTGTGGGTGGCGTCATCTATTATTCAGTAGTGTGAATATGTACTACTCGATTCTTAGCACGTTTCTTGTATGGGAACCATCTTAATTTTGTACTTTTTGCTTTCTTATTATTTATTATCTATTACGGTACAAACGATACAGCCTCGATACAGCCCTAGGACGGACGGATATGCAGACAGGCAGTCAGACGGCGGCGTAGGTTTAGTAACAGGCGTTCCTATGGATACGGAACCCTTAAATCGACCATTACCCAGTGGCGTGCACAGACATTCGAGACTGGGTAGGCAGGCAGCCATGAAGAATCAAAATATATAAGGTCTTTCAATAGTAGGTAACGATACGCTAAGGGGTGTATGTGTATTAGATACTGATTACATTCTCATACCAATTTTTTTTACGATATAAAAAACGTACTTATTAAGGTGAAATACGCGCACTTCACGTATTAAATTTGAGGAGTGAGTAGGTTTTTTATATCGTAAAAAAAAAATTGGCATGGGAACGTGATCAGTATCTGTTACACATACCTACCTACACCCCTTAGCGTATCGTTACCTACTAATGAAAGACCTAAACAAGTTTAATTGTATTCCTCTTTCTTCACCCTTCCATTATCAGCCCGGTTTTCATCTCTCACATCTTTATAGGTATATCCACATGAATATGTTCCAGCAGATTTTTTTTAATGCCACCGCAGACATCCATAAAATGATTTAATTTTAATTACACTTGTCATAAATACAGATGCAGGGTGGCTTTGAAAAAAGTATTTTTTGTGTCATTTAAACAGAATCAATCTACAAATACAGTGCCGTAGATAGACTTAAATATCACAAGAAAAAACAGAAAAAGATTAAATAGAAATAATTAGAGTGGAGGAGAGGTACCTACTTTTCTTATAAATCAATGAGCATATCCTTTTGTAAATATAGTGCAAACACTTCTTTCTTATAAAGTATACCAGACAAGTACCCGGCCAACCGACACGGCGCGCGCGCGCGGGAACGATGATAGACCAGCTACACCTACGTTACGAGGCATTGTTGTGGTGTTAGTGAAAAGCAAGCCTACCCTAGCCTAGTAAATCGCGCATCGAATCACGCATACACACGCACAATTCGTAGCGTAGCGTAGCGTATATGACGCAGGATTTGAGTAATAGTGTGAGTGACCACCAGGCAGTCATGTTGTGTACTTATCCCGCGCGACGGGCGGCGCTGCGTCCGCGCGAGCGGGCGCGCCGAGAGGGAGGAGTGCGCGGAAAATTTTAAATCATTAGTTTTTTCGTGAAGCCGAATAGTTCTATTCTATACGTTTTAATTTGATTGTTTGGTTGGGTGGAATTCGGACTTCACTCAGGGTAGGCAGTGCTTTTCTGCCTTTATGGGATGCACGCCCCTGCCATTACCCCTTATGTCCGAAACTACTAAGTCTAAAATAAAAAAAATAGGGCATATAGTATAGGGCATCTTCTATAGTTTACTTACAGGAAAATCTAAACGAAAATCCCAAGTCTTAAAGTTATCGCGGACTGGTGCGGAACCCTCTCCACGCGAGTTCGACTCGCACTTGACCACTTCTATTATTTACTCTGGCTCTGGCTTCTTTTTAACCGACTTAAAAAAAATGAGGAGGTTCTCAATTCGACTGTATGTTTTTTTTTTATGTTTTTACCTCAGAACTTTTTTAGGTTTCCGTATTCCGTATGGAAACCTACGCCGTCTGTCTGTCTGTCTGTCCTACTGCTGTATCTTTGGAACCGTATTAAAAGTAGCCGGTTGAAATTTTCACAGAATATGTGTTATTATGGCGGATATAAAAACAAATAAATTGAAAAAGTTAAAAATTAAGGGGGGTTCCCTTCCCATACAAGAAACGTGTTTTTTTTTAATGTTTTCTTTGTGGTGCGGAATCCGCGGTGCGCGCGTTCGACTCGCACTTGGCCCGTTTTTATGACAATAATGTATATTCACATAATATAACATTTATACAACACTTCGATCCTTGTCGGGTTTTATTATTGTGCCGGAACGTTTGAATATTCTTTTGCGAAATAAACCGCTGAAAACGAGAAGCGTGAAGAAACACCTAAATATAATAAATCTGTAAATGCCTAGAACCTTCGCACGCGCCGAACCCAATAGGCACCGTACACGAGTGACAACGTTCTATCGGGGAGCCGCGCGGCCGCGCGGTGGACGGACGCCGCCGCGTCGCCGCGCCGCTCCCCTCCGCGCGCCGCCGGGCGTATAGAGGTGTCGACTTTCGAGCGAGGAACAATAGAGCCTGTACGTGATGGAATCCACTTGCCGTGGCCTGTGACCGCACCGCTGATGCTGGCTGCTGGCTGCTGGCTCCTGGGACAAGGCAGCGACCGACGCACCACCCTCACACACAACCGACGCTTATTATAAAAATGTTTACAGTCATATATAAGGTGTTTCGTTAGTCATGTCAATAACTTCGGGAGGGTTACATAAGCAATCAAACAAACACTTTACGCAAAAAAAAACATATACAGGTTGTTCGGCACATGAACTTTTTTTGTAGGTAAGTGGGGTCATTTTCAAGGTTTTGACCTATGACACCTTTTGTCTGGTGTCACGTGGTATCGAGATACGATTTTTTTTCTTTATTTTTGAAAATTACCAAAATCTTAGCTTTAACCCCTTGTAACTTTTTTTTTATGATTACATATGCTCGAAATAAAATTTATTTGATTTAACGAAGTAACCTTGTTCTAGAAAAAATATAATTTGATAAAGTTAATACCATGAAAAGGACTTATGACCTCCCAAAGTCCCAAAGACGAGTAAAAATATGACAGAATCTTAATTTCTTAATTAATTAAAAAAAAAGTAACAGCAATTGAGAGCTTCATTTTCCTTTAAAAAGTTCGCTAGTTTACGCCCTTTCCAACGGTATACCACATGCCATACAAATCTTTCACTATGTGGCCAAAATTAGGGACAGAAACCAGAACAGAACGACAATAACTTTGTAACAGGGCCACCTTATCGAGCGTTTTCAGGAGCATTTTCAAATTTAGAACATGTAACGGTCGCGCGGGTACTATTTCAATTCCAACTACTACTGCTTCCATTGTTAATGTTTAGACTCTTGCAAATTATCCCTAATTTTGGCCACATAGTGAATGATTTGTATGACATGTGGTATATCGTTGGAAAGGGCGTAAACTAGCGAACTTTTTAAATGAAAATGAAGCTCTCTATTGCTGTCCGTTTTTTTTTAATGAATTAAGAAATTAAGATTCTGTCATATTTTTACTCGTCCTCGGGACTTTGGGAGGTAATAAGTCCTTTTCATGGTATTAACTTCATCAAATGATATTTTTTCTAGAACAAGGATACTTCGTTAAATCAAATAAATTTTATTTCGAGCATATGTAATCATAAAAAAAAAGTTACAAGGGGTTAAAGCTAAGATTTTGGTAATTTTCAAAAATAAAGAAAAAAAATCGTATCTCGATACCACGTGACACCAGACAAAAGGAGTCATAGGTCAAAACCTTGAAAATGACCCCACTTACCTACAAAAAAAATTTGTCGGTCCATGTGCCGAACACTCTGTTTAAATACCTATATAGGAGCATTTTTTCTCCTAACAAAAAATAAAATCAAATAAGTAGTTGTAAAAACCAATCATAGTAACCTTGTGACTCACTTACAACAACCAGCTGTTCTGCGTTTAAACATAGTACGGTCATTGACCCCGTACAATGCGTGTTACCTACTGTTCCACACAGGTTAATGTTTAGGTATCAAACATGTTTTGTTAATTTTTTCGAAGAGTAATGATAAAAACATGTAATTTTTTTTCGTAACCTGTTTATTTGAGTGTGTATGTAACCCTCCCGAAGTTATTGACATGACTAACGAAACACCTTATATATACTATATATAAAGTGGAAACTTGGAAGTTAGAACTGTATCATACAGAGTGAGGGTAACTCGCCTCGTGTAGCAAGCACGATGATTAGTACGCACCCGTATAAGCAAGGCGTTTGATGAAGTTTCACATTTAGTGTATCAATGTACGTAATAACTAATAAGTGTCTATGCGTTCATACCGAGCCAGTCGTCCCACACTCGTACCTAACTCGTATCCGGGGACCACACATGAACATTTCTGTTATTTTTTTTTCTTTTTTCTCTAGTGCAGTGCAGGTGACCAACGGATTAACATTGTATGTATGTGGGTGTATTTTCTTTTCGTGTTCCTCACAGAGCTGCCGAGACAACGGGAGCGAAGCCTCAGGTAGCCGGAGATATTACTTTATTCTTATTTATTTAACGTCGCCCTTTCGAGTGGATAATAGGGTTTATCCAAATAAATCTGACGTAGACAGCAATATTATCTTCTAATGCGAAGCTATGTGACTGATACAACAAATCGTTTTTGAACACCTGACCAAGAAATTTACATTTTGTGGCAGTTAATTTGAAAGGTTTAGTCTTTTCGTTTTTAAAATAACAGAATTATTAAGTAAGTAGGTAAGACTAAATGCAAGCACTGACATGGCACCTAGTTTACCAAGATGTTATATGTTGACATTATGGATATAGAGGTGATGTAGTCAGTTTTCATAAAAAAAACTGGCCAAGTGGGAGTCGGATACGCGTAACGATATTTCCGTAAGTACCACAAAAAAAGTAAAAAAAAAACGTCTCTGATTCCCATACAAGAAACGTGTTTTAAGCTAAAAATTAGGCTTCATATAGTTATACAGTTGTATTAGTGAATATAATGAGCTACAATTATCAACTTACCAAGTAAATAAAGTATAACGCGTAGGTACAATTCAATCTAACACGGACGGATTGAATAAATAGAATTTTGATCCTGAAATTAAGAAAAGGAAAAATAAAGTAACATAATATTGTTTGTTAAGCATATAATTCGTTTTAAATAAACTAAATACTTACGTACTTACATACCAATAGAACGCCAAAAGAAACTATCAGCACATTAAATATACATAGATACTCGTTTATGCATATAAACAATTCATGTTTCAATAGAATTTTTCCACTCCAATCCAAAAGGTTTTTGTACAAAAAAAGTATATTTTTTAAGAAATCGTTCAAAACTTGCAAGAGACGTGATTTCTCACAGTTTTGGTAATTACACCTGTATTATTGTTATAATAAGGCAACAACATTGTCCGTCCGGTGTCCATCCAGCGTAGCGGCTAGGCGAGTGCTATTGTGAGAGCACGTAGTAGGTAGATCCTTCGCGATCGCGACGTTCCCAGGAATGGCGGCGGCGGAGGAAGGCCGGCGCGGCGGCGGCAGCGGCGGGAGATCAAGACCATCCTATAACGTCATTTTGCATCGTTGTGAATATGCTGATGCTGACGTATTTTTATTGCGACACCTAGAAAGTGTTCATTTTTTTTTTTAATTAATACATACACCCCAGTATTAATAAAATAGAAAACTGGAAGGTTTTCTCTTCACAGTGTATTTTTACAAAAATCAACGAACATGAAGGAAGTATTCTTTTATAATTAGTTTTGACTTTATTTGGTATTACAACATTCCTGTGGTAGGTATATCTGTACTGATGATTGACATGACGTGACTGAGAGGCGATGTGCTCGCAGGCTAGACGGGGGACGGGTAGATGGCGACAGGTTGTAAGTTTTTTTGCGTCGAACCCACTGAGCTATATCTTATAGAGAAGTCGCTACTACGAAACATTCAATGAATTTTTATCACAACAACTGAGGTAGAGGAAAGGTAGTTCGTGGAGCGAGCGGGGAACGCAGGGTTGGTGGTGGTACGTAGGCGATGTTTGTTTATTATAACTTTCGCTCGTACTGTGGTACCCTCCGTATTTAGTGTCTCGCTTCAGCGCAAAGTTTACTGTGCAAGCGCTGAAAACATGCATGGATGCGTTGCAGCGTTGCACTGCAGCGCTGTATCACAGATTACTTAATAGGCTGTGCGAGTGCGGCTGGTCTTGGGCCGCCATTAGCTAAAAATACAAATGATTTTGCCAAAATGTTGTAACATAAGCGTTTTACTTACTTGTGGAATGTATTTCAGATTTTTATGTGTTCTTACTATTATTATGGCATTACACACGAAATTTTAAATGGAAATTAGCTCGGCTCGGTATTCACATACTATTACTATCACACATACACATGACTACCATCGACGACCGTCTGGTCGACTGAAAGGAAGTTTACGAGGTAACTGATTTCGATGGGACCAAAGTACGCGCCATAGTGTCATCTCTATGAGATATAGCTCAGTGGTCCAACCTGTCGCCTCGAGTCTGCGTACCCTCGGAAATGCAATTTGTCTTTACGCTAATATTGTCTTAGGCGGACAGGTTCATTGTCCCGTACTTTGTGAGAATCACGAATAATTGCAGGTTGCTGGCACAAAAAAAATAAATCACGGCGACAAAGGTAAATAAAGTGTCTTTGTGCGCGAGCACGGATCTCTGAGGTGCTAGAAACTTTAGAATAGTTTAGAGTTTGCCTGTGAGTGTCGACAGAAACTATGGACAGTTGGTTTTGTTATGATGATTTTCATTTGTTCCACCACCGACGCAAACGGAGGGGTATTATAAGTTGAACGTATTGTATATGGGTGTATGTGTGCATGGGTGTGTCTGCATCGTAGCTCTCAAACCGATCGACCGATTTGGATTCGGTTTTTTTAATAGAAAACTGGCTTAATCGGGTTGATTCTTAGCTATGCATGTATGTAATCAAGTAATTAAGTAATAAAAAAAAATATTGCCTTAAAAAGTGGACCGACTTGCGTGCGGTTTTTTTTAAAAAAGGTTTTAATAAATGTTAAATTTCAAATTTTAAAAACCGCCGACTCTTAAAAATTCAAAAATAATATCCGTTTACTTAAAAGAGTATACTAACTCTTTGGTATATACGAGTAAGTATCTACTTTTTTCGTCCAATAGATTCGGAGAAAATAAGCAGTGACAGACGGACAGACAGACACTAGAGTGATCAATATAAGGGTTCAGTTTTTTCCACTTTTGAGGTACGAAAAACTGTTAGTTAAGAGGATCCTTATACCTTAACATTATTACTACAGATCTAATGAGAGCAAGCGAGCGAGATATCCCCGATTCCCCGCACACACACAACGCCGCGCCGCCGTGGTTAGGGAAGCGCTGACGACGCTATTAGATGATAAAAAAATCTTTATTGTTTATTTTGTTAGCGCAATGGTAAAAATATACATTCTTGGCCCTCGCACACAATCCTTAAAAACTATTGACCATTACTATCGATAAAAAAGTAAAAGAAAAAACTAATTATTATATATTAAAATTTTCGTATTCATGTACTTACATAATGGCAGAAGTACGTCGAATTTAAACAGAAAGAGCATTAAATAAGCAAAAAAATAATATAATTTCAATATCAAGAATGGTAATACCAACTACGAACTTTAATTATTTTACTCAAAGCTCTAGAGACAAGTCCACTGCACACATCGCGGCCGCCCGTTCCCACAATGTGTGAGTCATCGAAGTATCGAAAGCACTCTAAAATCCCAATTATATATTCCCTATGCAGGTGCGTTCGTTTTTCCGTTTTCTGAAAACGCGTGTCGATGTTTGCTCCCGAGCGGGGTGCGAGCGGGCGCGTGGCGCGAGCGAACTCGCCGCGTGGCGGGAATGGAAGCTCGCGTGGCGAGAGTGGAGTATGGCGTGGCGAGAACGGAGCGGTCACGTGAGCGGTCGCGTGTGCACTATGGAGCGACGCGTGCGCTTATCACACGATATTAGCGGAGAAGGGCGACATAGAGTTAGGAGATATAGGCGGATAGTATTTAGAGGGTGTAGACAGAGCGATGGGGTGAATAATATGGGGTTGTGGGAGCGGCACGCGCGCGCGACTCCCACGGAACGCCTAGCTTTTTGTCTCAGCCGGGATTGAAAGGGATTCGCTGATTAGTGACCCCTATTTGGATGATTTGGCGATCAGCTTCTGTGCGTGCAGTAAGGCAAGCGCGAGCGTGTAATACACAACGGACGAACGGTAAGATAAATAAAGATATATAATATGCATTCCTAAAATTGTAAACTTAGTCGGCCGAGTGTACTTTTTACTATAAAAGTACACAGTGGCGGTGCTAGACCAAATATAGACGTCGGCGACATCAGCTTTGCGAGGCCCCTTTCATTTTCCAGTCAGAAAGAAAACGATAAGTATACTTATCGTTTTCTTTTTATAGAATATCTATTCTATAGAATGAGAATGAGATGTATGAGTATAATGAGTTTTATTGCTAATCAAATGTTGACAAAAGTTACATGAACAATCACAAATTAAAATAAATAACCCAACAAGCAATAGCGCAAAGTGTGCGACCATACTTTCTCTGCCATATTTTTTTCGGAAATCACTATGGCCCTTTGGAATCACTATGACATGTAAAGAGGAAGACGGCCGCCGATCGTTGTTCTGTGGTGACACAATAAAACAAAAAGATGGTTTCACATAAGTCAAACAAAAACGACCATGCAACATTAAATGGTTCTATCGATAAATCTTCCAACGAACACAAATGACGGAGTTCAGTTCCTCAGCGTCGAAACCCAAACCTACCACAAGCAACATCTGAAATGTTATTAAGTAATTACTTGTATGTGCTTATCGATCATGTGATCGCATGCGCCCCTTCCTATCCATGTAGTCTCACGCAGGTAGGTTGAAAATAAAATATTTGGTCGCCAAGTTGGCAGTGCGCGGGTTCTCAAGTTCCCACGACGCGGGCAGTTCTCATAGGAACCGCGCGCTTCCCACCGCCACATTCCTCTCCCGCTCGGAAAATATACATATTTGTCGGTCGAATTAACCACATTGTTAGGTAATGAGTAATGACGGGGCGAGGTCTCGTCTATTTAACTCGCATGTTTACTTGCGCGGGCGGAGACAGATACATTTTTGGATAGAGATGCTTTTATCCAAAACCTAGAATTGTGTTACATTTTTAACACATTTTGCCCAAGACTGTTGTCTGAAATAATCCTGAAAACCTTATAATTTCCCTATATAAATTTCCATATGATTAATATTTCCAAATAATTAATTTCTAGGTCATTGGTCACCTTTGTTTGAAAACATTTCACTTATTGGAAATTTCTATACAAATCTGTTGAGTTCTGATTGAAAAATATTTTATGCAGTTTCGAATGGCCACCTTTTTTAAAGAAAAGGTTAGTTATGATTGAAAACGGTGTTTTCAGAGCTATTTTAAAAAGAATTCTGGGCAGTTTTGACCGAAAGTAATGATGGGGATCGATGGATCTGTGGGTTCAGAGCCCGAAAAAAAACGACTTCGGTCGGAAGTGGAATTGGTTAATTTTGAAAAATCTCTCCTCAAATATTGTATGATATGGACATATTGCTCAAATGAACTAACTGTTGAGCTTGAACATTTATTTGCTCACAAGTAGGTGACAACGTCTCAAAAATAACCTCATTCATTCACCATCCAATAAAATACATAGTTGCCAATTATGTATTTACATACAGATGCAGTTGCTGTATAGTTGATGGAATATATGTAGGTTTCGCCTGCAGGTTAATTTATTTACATATACATATCTAAACATGTAGGTGAATACCTACGGATCGTGAACTCTTTATTACCTCCACCGATAATTACGAAATGTTCCAAGAACGCGAGAGCATAATTTTCCAAATTCTCAAACCTGCTGGCGTCAGAATTTCGTGCGCCTTGACCTGTGACCCGTGCCGCCCAGCGCTCGCTCTCTCACAGGAACCGTGCGGCTCCCACGGACTCCGTGCGAGGTCCCACGCGCCGCCACTCACTCCCACGGCTGGAGGATTCACGTGTGAATCACGCATTTTTCTCACTCAACACATTTTTTCAATTCGTGGTAAAATAATAAATAACACAGAAACGATGGAGTCGACATTGCCGAAATAGCGTAACCCTTTCTTTTAGCTCGTTCGTGTCACATCTGAATAATTTTAATAGTTTCCATAGTTTCCTTTATAGTAAGCTATTATATTTAATATTATTTATTTAATCTACTTTTGGGGGTGAACAAATAATAAATCCCCGCGAAAACTTACAACAGTTTCAACATTTCTTTTTCGATATATATATGTAGAATTTCTATATATCAAATAACGATTTATACATTCGCTTACAGAGGTACATCGGTATAGGTTGGTGTTACAAATCAGTTGAAATACTTACTACTAATACTTAAAAATTTTAAACTATTAAGAAACTAAACCTTAGGTATATATACAATAGACAGAGTAATCTATAATAAATATTCTGAATACAGGCGGACAGAGCATTTGCATTTTCATTATGTAACTGTTTCTGAGTTAAATCGAAAGTGAAATTCTATGTTATATTTAAAAAGTTTCAAAGACATTGACTAAAGAGGTTTTCACGTTTAAAATACATTCGATTATACGAAAATGTTTAATATATCCTCATACTAATTTAAATTCTAAAACAAATAGGTAAGTGCCTGTATGGTGTTGGTTTCATAGAGTTTTCTCTGTTCCGTTCACACGGGTCGGGTCGTGGCTCGCGGGGTGCCGGGTTTGATCCGCGCTCTTACAAATCGTTCACATCACGACTGAACAATTGTTTTCGAGGTCGGACCGAGTTAATCGCCGGTACACTCTGAGATATATCTGTGGTACAGTACGTGGCGGACATCTTGGCACACTCCTAAGCTGCTCGTCCCACATTCAGCGTGAGAGACCGGAGATAAGGAACGCGTTAAAGTGATCCAGATAAGCTACAAGAATTTGTGAAGAATTTTTCCTCCACGCCCGCCGTGTGGGAACATTTCTAAAATACTCGCTGTACGGAAAAGAAAAAATTAAATAGATAATGACCATCTAAATAGGTGTTTTGATTGATAGTTTACGGTCCATAAGCGTGGCAGAGAAATATTGTAATGGGTCAAGACTATCGTTTGATGTTTTTATAGTGTCTTGTGGTATTTTTTATTTGCCCATCCACACTTTGTATTCATCTGTATTTTGTGGTCGAATATTATTCGTTTTTATGTTAATCCCACTGAATATACTTATGAATTTTTTTTAGTTTCAGTTTTTAACATACTTTATTTTAGATTCATTTGTAGCGAATGTAATGAAGATTTGTAGCAAATAATCACACGTGTTAAATACTGGTGTGATTATATACCTGTCAAATAGGTACTAATTAAGTTTAATTCCAAATATAAAATAAAATATACGCCTAAATAAAATATTTTTTTCTTCAGAACAGAAATTATATGCAAAATTTAGTAGAACAAATAGCTGAATCACCCTATTCTCGTCTCACTGATTGAATTAAATGTCAGAAATACAGATTTTAAAATTCCACTTAGATTTAATACATAAAAATAAATTTCGACATTAATTTTGATAAAGTACATTGTAATATTTAAAAACTTGCTTGTTATGAATATTGTGAGTACAATGACTAGCCAACTAATAGCATGCCAGTTAATGAACATTTTTATCGCTCGGTGGTGCGTGTGTGCGGGCGGAGGGCGGGCACTGCGGCACGTGACCGGCACACGTCTCTAATCGCCGATACTGAAGAAATACAGTGGGCCAAGAAATATGCACGCAAGTGTAATGACTAGCTAGACAACTTTTCGGCTGAGTTGTATCCGTCTGTATTTTTTGGTCGAATATTATTGTCATAACAAAACGTAGATAACTTAAGGTAGGTATGCCATGCAATGGTACTTATATAAATGGTTAAAACTATAAAAAATAATGTTTGAGAGTGCATGTTTCTTTCTAGTTTGTATTGCATGGTATCTGGTACATACAATACAATGCGCTGCGGTTTATGGATATATCCTCAACTTATTATTTTATATTTTGTGCTTAGACATAGTAGGTACCCTATATTTAACGTAATTAAAACTTAGTCTGCAAGTTATATTTATAAAAAGCTCTAATATAAGGTTTCTTACTCGGTTCTTCTATAAAGATTGCATTGCTGAAAGGGACATGACAAAAAAAATTATGAAGTGGACTGATGACTGAATATGCATATGTCTCAATGAAATATTGTTAATGTTGTGTGTTTTTTATGGCGAAATAAATATCTGAATCTAAATCTGTTCTAGGCAGGGACTATTTAAAAAATTAACAGAAATCTGAACAGAAAACTGTAGGTCCCTTCCCTTTCCCCTTACTAGGTGGTAGGCTCAAATTGTACCCGACTGGGTTGGTACCACCGTACTGGATGTAAGATGGCCGCATAGCAGACTCGATTCTGTTCTCCTCTAGTCCAGTATAGCCAGCAATCCAGGGAAGTCTCCGGTATGGCACCTACCTTCTCGGGGGTGATATTGGCATGGTCGGAGCTTGCGCTTTGTCTCCTCCGACTCAGCCACCCATACCGGATGACATAAAAAAACTTACAAAGACATTATTTAAATGGTTCATCATCTGATCTAACGACATGTAAATTTGTAGAGTGGTGTCCAACTGTACTTGCGTCATGATTGCTCAGGGTTCTCGTTAACTCGCATAAACTACAGCTCAATACATCCGAACAAAGGGAGAGCGTCTCCGCATTGAGCGTAGGAGCGTGTCGGATTATTTTGTTATTATATTTTATCCAGAAGGGGGGTGGGGGTGGGTTCAGGGGGTAATGCAAGAGACATGTCCGTTTAATAAGGCGATAGGGGCAAACGCGTATGGGGGTGGCGAAAGCTCTTAACTCCGAGGTATTGTGTCATTGTGGCGAGTTGAGGAGATAGAGAGCCTTGTAAACATGGCTGTAGATTAATATCTAGGTATTGTATATTAGTTTTTTTTATGAAAAAAAAAAACTAGTCTATGTATTGTAGATGTTGGGTTTTAAAGAAGAGTAGATTAGTTTTAGTTTAGTATTTAGTTTTGGTAGACTACCCGCCAGGTGGGACGGCGACATCAAGTACGTCGGCGGAAAGCAGTGGCTCCGTACCGCTGAAGGCCGGGAGGACTGGAGAAAAATTTGAGAGGCGTGTGTCCAGCAGTGGACGCATGCACGCTGACTGATTGAGATTAGTTTTATGTCAATGCTCAATTTTAAGAACAACCGAATTAGTTAAGTAATCGTATTATTTTTTTAAACATCGTATTGGGCCGATATTTACATACCTCAGATCATCTGAGTTACATACCTAGTTAGTTTGATAGAAGTGGGTGATAATGATAATTTTTAAATCTAATATTGTATAAATAGGTATGTATGTTATATGTAGGTATATTAATAAAAATTAAACACTACCCGTACTTCCTTCTCTATAATTTTATTCCTCATCACCTAAAGGTTGACTGGAAGAAACCACTTGCTGTGATAAGTCCACCTTTGCACACTCCTGTTATTCATTGTTTCTTGTCGTGTAGTGCTATTTTTTTTAATTGTGTGCAATAAAGAGTTTATTATTCTATTCTATTCAAATATTTGTATTATTATCAAGAGCATATAGATCAATATGTTGTTTTTTTTTTTATGGAAACTGACACGGTTGGCTACATCACCTACATTGTAGGTCCTACAACATCCGTGATGTCAGCCCATACCGGATGAACTAGGTGCCATGTCAGTGCTTCCCTTCGATCGTGCCGGCTACTGAACTGGACAGAAAACACAAACTATTTACATAGCCGTTTCGACCGACGACGCCTCATTCAGTGCGGTGGTATCAACCCAGGCGGGTTGAACCCTAACACCGAGTAAGATAGGAAGGGGAGGGATTTACAGTTTTACGTGGAATCCGAACCACGGTCAGCCTCCAACGGTCCAGCGGTCACCCATCCAAGTACTAACCGCGCCCAGCGTTACTTAACAATCAATAGCAACAGTCGACTGTCTGCACCACTGAGCTATCGAGGCTGACGGACTTGTTCTTGAATGAAAGTAGTGCCAATTGTAGTTCAGCACAACTAACTGCAGGTTTTGTAGTCGGTAAATATATATAATTCGACGTGTGCAGCATGAGTAGGTAACTGAAAAGGCTCTTTCTTTTATTGTAAGAAATCATCAGATTGCAGTAGCGCGCAGCGTACAAAGTGAAATCAATAATAATATTGGCATTTTAACGTTTTTGTTCAATTTTATTGTGGCTTGTTCAATGACCCATAAGGGTACTTTTTGCAATACAAAAGCGTCTAAAAATTTGAAGCGAATTATGCGCGAAACTAAGGGTAGGCGACCAGGTGGCGGGCGCACGGCTCACACGAACTTTCCTATCTTGATTCAGCGAAGGGCCCGGAATAACTTCTTGTAAGGATCCCCATGTGGGTCTATATGGGTTCCTTTCATACCAATAAAGGAACGCCCTTGGGCCTTTGACGCCAATTTTGTTGTGACCCTAATTGTAGATCATATGATAGGGTTTAGTAAGGGAGCAGAGCAATGTGTACTATCCAACTGTTTGCTTTTGTAGACTTTCGAGCGTTTCGTATGACAAGCGGGACGCGGGGCGAGGTGCGGGTCGCGGCGCGGCGGTGACTCAACCAACACCTTTGTTTAGAGTTTTGAGTAGAGTACCTAAATGTGGTAGAGTCACAAACCGCAATCGCAATCGGTTATGCTGATAGGTGATACTAGCTAACCAGGTAAGTGCGAATGTTGTTGACACGCTCAACACAAGTCACACAGGGTTCCGTAACCATTTCATTTTTTTTTTGCACGCAGCGATCACGCGGTCGCACGGTGACTCGCGCGCGGAACGCCGCGAGTTCGCTAGAATGCAATTTTCTGAATAACCTTTCAAAATATAAAATTAAATATACGAGTAGATTTTATGCCGCCGTAGTACCTACGGACTAAATATACTACTTTATAATTTTTATTTTTTTGTTTTTTTGAGCTCTACGTTCCGAAGTAATCACCTCGAACAGCGCGTGTGACAGATGGACGGACGTACGGACAGACACCTGAACGATACGATAAGTGTCCCTGCCAGCGTCGCTAGCTACGAAACCCTAAAAACGTTTCGTCTCCCGCTCCGGAGACGTGGTTCCCGACCTACGACGACGACCCGGAGAACTCGCGACACGTCCCGCCCACCAGTCTGATGTCAACATTATTTATGCAATCATCGTAATTATCTCCGACGGAGTAACTGAAACACAGCAAAAGTGACGCGGATCCTAAATTAAATCTCAAAAGGAACTACAGACTGGGCGGGGAGGGGCGGGGTTATGTTATGTAGGTTAGGGTTGTCGAGGGTTGTGAATGTGGCTCGAGATGGATTCACACAAGCTGCCCCGAGCCTGCGCAGCTGTCAGCAGCTGTACGTAAACTCTAACACCGGTCGGTGGTGCGCTGGTGCGGTGCGGTGTAGCTAGAGCTAGTGAGTGGCCGCTGTCACGCCTCATTGTTTAATAGGCTATTGTTTGTATATATGCATTTCGAGAGTGACCAAAACGTAATGAGGGGGTTGAATTTAGCAGAATTTGGACGTGAACCTGTCTAACGCCTATGATCCAGCTTAGTATAAAACAATGAAGTTTCATCATCAATACTAATAATAAATCTGTAAGGGATGCGGTCATGGAGTAAATTACTTTATTTTATGAGATATTGCCTATAGAGACTCTATGGTATGATACTAAAACCTCGACTAAAACTAAGTTGTATAAAAATCATATTTTTCTTTTTGCTTTCTTTCAAATTGACGATTTTTAGAAATATTTTCTGTATGTACCTATGTATGTTCCTCCATAACTATTAAACCGATCATCCGAATTCGATGAAACTTAGTACAAGCACATTTAACTATTAGGTACGCGACACAGGATAGGCTAAATAAAATTCAATTCCGGTTACGCTGTGAAGATGTGGCTCGCATACAAACCGAATTGTTCAGCGCGATGAAATAAATGTACAAACTTCTATAATGGCTAATAATGCCTACGAACTTCGTAGCCATTCCCTTCTTGAACGCATAGCGCATGCGCGCGCGGTCCTTCCGTGCCACAGTGCGCATATTCGTCGTCGTTGTCCGCAAGAATATTATTTTCTCCACACCCGTCGTCGTACGATAAAATAATCTTCATGGCGTAAGGACGAAATTGACTGATTTGTTAATTTGTTTAGGTCTATTGAGCTTTTCGTTTTTTTTTTTTTTTTTTTTTTATGGAAACTGACACGGTTGGTTACATCACCTACAACATCCGTGATGTCAGCCCAAAACACCGGGTGAACTTGGTGTCATGTCAGTGCTTCCCTTCGGTCGTGCCGGCTACACTGAACTGGACGGAAAACACAAACTACTTACATAGCCGTTTCGACCGACCTTTCATTCAGTGCGGTGGTACCAACCCGGGCGGGTTAAACCCTACCACCTAGTAATATAAGAAGGGAGTCATGGGTATCCCTTAGTCGCCTTTTACGACATACACGGGGAGAGATGCAGTGGGGCTATTCTTTTAAAGTACCGGCCCCACACGGTAAACGTTACTGAATAATCCCCCCTGACAGACAGAGACATACACCAGCGTGGCTGGCTGCAGAACCCTAAAAAGAAACCAAATATGATATTGATTACTTACCTGTTACTTAATGAACAAAATTATTCTTTAGCTTTACGTCGAACATTAAAAGCGTGCGTACGTAAGTAAAGCGAGCGAGAGGTATAGTCATGTCAATATGAATAGAGGCTCCAAGCGGTATGCTCCGCCACGCACACACATTTTTTCACAAATTCATAAAACCATTGTCTTTCTCCAGCCATCTCACAAATTAGTGGAGAGAGAGACTCCCACGAGCATCTGTGCCGTCCCTCGCACGTGCAGCACAACTCTCAGCCGTGGTTTCCGTCCGTCCACAGTGCCGGCGGGATAATTCCGAAGCTATTATCTTATTGCATGCAATAAAACTATTAAACTGTCCTGAATGCTCGGTACAAATGTGCGCGCTGCGCTGCAACGCGCATGTGCCTCGGCCGGCCCGCACATGTGGGGGCCGGCTGCAACTTTCTGCGTGTTTCCCGAACTCGGGATTTTTCGGTGCATCCACCACACGTGGCGGGTTAAAAAATAGCCACGCAAACCAAAACCGCCCCTCCGCCGCCGCCCGGCCCCCGGACACATTCAGACGCAAGATGTGAATCTTCAGTTCGAATGGTTTGGTTTAGGTATGGATTTAGCTGTGGAAAGTGTTGCAAAAAAAACAACACTAATGAATGACCGTTTCCATAGTAAATACCCAGCACACATTTGTCAGCCTCGGTAGCTCAGTGGTGCGGTCGGTCGACTGTTGTTTAGCAACGCTGAGCGCGGTCAGTACTTGGATGGGTGACCGCTCGACCGTTGGGAGGCTGACGCCTGACCGTGATTCGGATTCCACGTTAAACTGTAGGTCCCTTCCCTTCTTACCTTACTAGGTGGGAGGGTTTATCCCGGTCGGGTTAGTACCACCGCACTGAGCGAAACGTCGGTCGAAACGGCTATGTAAATAATTCGTATTTTCCGTCCAGTTCAGTGTAGCCGACATGAAATTAAGGGAAGCACTGACATGGCACGTAGTTCACCCGATGTTATGGGCTGAGATCACAGATGTTGTAGGTGATGTAGCCTACCGTGTCAATTTCCATAAAAAAAAGATTCCAATAATGAAACTTTATATAAACATATAATAATGGGAATTTAGTATATAATCTTTTCAAAATGTTTATTTTGGACTCAAATAGAGTTTTAATACTAACAAAACTAAGATTTTTACTAACAACCATAACATTATATTGTTTGAATTATTAATCCAGGTACTACGTCTAAACCACAGTTTTTAAATAGTTTGCTCAAAAATTATCAGAAAGCAGTAAACATATTCACTGTTGACAGACACTCCGAAATAACCTTCTTTGTCGGCTCAATCATTAACGAGTGCACGTGGTTCCCTATTTCATAGGAAAGCAATAACGGTGCTGGCAAATGTGCCATCCACATTGCGACGATGCCTTCCGTGGTACTTTTTTGCCATATTTTGACTCGCTTTCCTAAGCCGTTTGGCTCATTCAGAAGCTGTTGTCTCGATCCCTTGTTTTGTAAAGGATTCTCCCGCCTCTGTCGGTGGTAATTTATTGATATCCATATGTTGACAGTAAGGTATTGTTTCAAGATATCTCTATCTGTTCGGTGGCCATTGCTTGTTCGCCCTCGGGACAATATTTTGCTTCATTGGCGGCTCGAAACTTTTACGATCGTAAGAGACCTATGTTTAAGTAGACCCTTATTTTTTGCTTTCCAATTTATTTCGCTCCTTTCTGTTTGGTTTCTTTGATGAGTACCTTCTAAATGACCACGAATGATTAGGTGAGTGTGCGATTCCATATTAATACCATGGAACGCGAGTGTTCGGCCAGCAAACTCCTCGGCTCAACCATGAGATTGGACGAAACAGATCGTTATGAAAACGATCTTCAAGATTTTTGTGAAAGATGTAAGTATCTACTAACTAACCCAACATAGCTGTTCCTGGCCATATACAGAAGTAATGAGAATGACTAACAAAGAGACGCAGTAGAACTGAAGATACGAATCACTACTGAAATTTCCATAAATAACAATCTCGCATGAATGGGACTGACAAATATCGCTGCACATAACATCTGCAACATTGTGCTGCCAGTTGAAGAAAAACGTTCCTGGACAGAGTGATGGTGATTAATGATGGCGACATTGTATAAATATTTGCATAAGAAACGCAGAGTGAAAAGAATTATCATTCAGCTTATCGCGTAGATCCATTATTCTGGCCCATTTTTGGCCTGTAACACCTTCGCCATTATCATTTCTGCAAACGATTTCGGGCTTTACGAAGCCTGTTTGAGAGATAACTTTTCTATAATGCTAAAAATTATATAAGACAATTTTACGGGAAATGCACTCTTCTTCTTGTCGTTAAAGTTTAAATTTGCATGTCTAATTTGACTTGGAAGAGGTTATGATGTTTTTCTTTGTAGAAGAGTGCACTGATGGTCGGAGTCAAAGAGTTTGTATTACGTCGCAGCGCAGCGACGTAATACAAACTCTTTGGTCGGAGTAAACTTGTTAGTCCTGTCAATAAAAATATTCATCCGCTCTCACTCTATTTAACAAATGATAGCCCTTACGAGCATGCGTACTGTGACTAGTGTAGGGTTGAAACTTATTTTGTACAACATATAAACAAAATGATAATGTTTATTTCGTGGGAACAAGGATGTTTGGCCGCACGGCGCACACGTAGCATAGCGGGTAGCGGGTGTTACCTCTTTACTTCATTTCTAGCTGAAGCTAGAAGCTAGTTTCAGCAAGATGAACATAGTAGGTATTAAGTTTTTTTCATACAGCATTTTCTTGAAGATTGTCGTAAAAGAACAAAAACTATTTAAATAAAAAACATAAAACCGACTTCCTAAAAAAAGTAAAACTAAAAAACTATTTAAAATAAAAATATAAAAACCGCCTTCAAAAATATATGAAATAAAAACCTAAAAAAAAAACGAACCCTAGAGTTGAAGGCGGTGCTAAAAAGGCTACACAAATCACAAAGGATATTATCATCCACTCATGTTTTCTTTCATGCATCATTTTTGCTTGCTTTAGCACCGCCTTCAACTCTAGGGTTCGTTTTTTTTAGGTTTTTATTTCATATATTTTTGAAGGCGGTTTTTATATTTTAATTTTAAATAGTTTTTTAGTTTGACTTTTTTTAGGAAGTCGGTTTTATGTTTTTTAAAACTTTTTTTTTATTTCACAGTTTTTTTTAGTAATTTTTTTCTATTAGTGTACTCGGCGGAATCGCTCGGCCTTCGGCCTCGCGATTCCGCCTCGCTTTCCAATCCGATCTTGACCCAATTACCACGTCAGCTTCGATAGCTCAGTGGTGCAGACAGTCAACTGTCGCTATTGAATGTTAAGCAACGCTGGGTGCGGTCAGTACTTGGATGGGTGACCGCTGACCGTTGGAGGCTGACCGAGGTTCGGATTCCTCGTAAAACTGTAGGTCCCTTCCCTCCTAATCTTACTTGGTGGTAGGGTTTAACCTGCCCGGGTTGGTACCACCGCACTGAACGGTCGAAACGGCTATGTAAATAGTTTGTGTTTTCCGACCAGTTCAGTGCAGTCAGCACGATCAAAGGGGGAAGCACTGACATGGCACTTAGTTTACCCGGTGTTATGGGCTGACATCACGGACGTTGTAGGTGATGTTGCAGAACTTAGTAGAATGGACAGACATAAACGTGTTACGGAACCCTACTTTTATTATAAAATAACCGTCGGAGGGCCTTGGTTAGAAAATTGTAAAATTTAGTAGAACTGACAGACATACATTTGTTACGGAACCCTACATTCATTTTGAAATAAATGTTAAATTTTGTAGAACGGACAGACATGCATTTGTTACGGAACCCTACATTCATCTTGCAGAACTTAGTAGAATGGACAGACATAAACGTGTTACCGAACCCTACTTAACAGTTGCACTCCGGGAGTGCCGGCAGATCCCGTGCCACTCTAACTTAACCCTTAATGCAATGACTTAAGGTTTCATTTTAAAAATGACGCTGACGCGATGTCGCGAGTTATACATTTTTTACCCACCTAAAAAAGTGCCAAGCGCCGCTAAAGAAGTTTTCACTTCAAAAACCTCAGGGTTATCCCCTTACAAATAAAAAAAAAAAGAATTTTCAAAATCGGCCCACAATTGACGGAGTAATCGCGTAACAAACATCCAAAAAAAGAAAACATACCGTCGAATTGAGAATCTCTTAGGTCTAAAGTAAATTTCTCATGAAGACAAATGCAACGAGCCCAAACACGATGGGTTTATCATGTGTAGTTTAGGAGTTCCTATGGCCACCTTCTGTCTCCATCATCAGACCAGCTCGATGGTACTCGGTACAGTAGGTACCGGTCAGGTACCATAATAAATTAAGCGCACCTGGCCGGTCGGAAAAGATAAAAAATTTCAAATTTAGAATATTCATGAAACAAGGGTCCGAATATGTATCACTAGTATATCATGAGATATATAGTATATATCACTAGTATATATAGATTCATGTATTTCAGCAGGACAGAGAAAATTTCAAAATATTAGGTATTTAATACTTTTTTTTTTGTTTTTTGGAAATCGGTTTAATATTTTTTAAAACAGTTTTTATTTCATTCTTTTTAGTAATATTACATAAAAAAGAATAATCGAAATCGATTGAAATGGTACAGAATTATTCGCCATATGTGTCAGACTGCAAATTGCTGAATAAGTCCACATCACAAAAGTTTTGCTGAAGGTAACCACACACCATACTAATTTATCAAACTGAAAATTGCCGAAAACGACCACATTACAAGTTTTGCTGAAGGTAACCACACACCATAGTATTATGCTGATTTTTCGAAAACCACTGAACCAATTTCGATAAAATTGAAATGGGACCACCTCGGAAGTATGACCTAACTAACAAAAAAAGAATTTTCTAAATCGGCCCTCAATTGACGGAGAAATCGCGTAACAAACATTCAAAAAAAAAAAAAAAATTAATAAATAAAAAAAAAACATACAGACGAATTGAGAACCTCCTCCTTTTTTGGAAGTCGGTTAAAAAATATAAAAACCGCCTTCAAAAATGTATGAAAAAAAAATCGAACCCTAGAGGTGAAGGCGGTGCTAAAGAAGCGAGATCACAAATTATATCATCCACTCATCTTTTCTTTCATGCATCATTTTTGCTTGCTTTAGCACACCTTCAAACAAAAAACAAAAAAATAATTTTCAAAATCGGCCTACAATTGACGGAGTAGTATTTTGTTGATTTTTCAAAAACCGCTGAATCAATTTCGTTAAAATTTATATGGGACCACCTCTCACTCAAGTATGACCTACCAAACAGAATTTTCTAAATCAGCCCACAATTGACGGAGTAATCGCGTAACAAACATACAAAAAAAACCATACAGTCGAATTGAGAACCTCCTCCTTTTGGGAAGTCGGTTAAAAAGAAATTCGTATATTTGTTGAGCTTTAAAAAATTGACAACCTTGACTCAACTCGTCAGTTACGAGTATGTCCACAACAAGCTCTGATTGATGTAATGAGAAATGACGCGACAATATTTTGAAAAATTGCGCCACTTGGTCACGGCAAGTCAGCGGCAGTGTTCACGAACGTGAGCCCAGGAAGGGAGTCGTCTTTGTGAAGAAACCAGAATTGAATTTTATTACTTGCATAAATTTATTTCATGATACGGCTACTAGGAACGAGATGCGAGCTACTTTGTATAAGTTTTGTTTAATGGTCTCCGCTTCATTGGGGGAGTTTATTCGTAGGTACTTGTCCTCTTTCGAAATGGTCACTCATGCATTTATGTTGTAAAATAGAAAAGTATGAAGCTGTGTGTGTTAGTGTGTATGTGGTGAATAGAATAGAATGTAATAGATAGAATATACATTCTTTATTGCACACCAATCACAAAACAATATAGGTACTCGTACAAGGAGAAAACATACATGCAACAATAAAGTTATAGAAACACAAAGAACAATAGCGTGTAAAGTTGAACTTATCACTAGTAGCCATTTCTTCCAGTCAACATGAGTTATGAGAAGTAATTGATAAAATAATGGCTTCAATTGGTTAATATTGAGCTTTTCCTAGTTAGATTATATAAGTACTTATGTCAACTATTACATTTTGCACCATAAACCCTGAACTGACCACCAGCTGAATAATTAGTTTCACTGAAATGCCACAGCCTCACTTGTGTAATCCATGACATTCTCGGTCAGATCGGTCATGCATGGCACAGTCAACATAATCATAAACTTCGATCTCCTGTAGTGTAGTTAGGTAGGTAGGTAGGGTATTAGTACCTACCAGCAGCGGCGACAGTCACGTGGCTACTGTCAGCGACCCAAGATCGATCGCCTGCACGAGACTTCGGCAGCATCCGTCTTGAAATCATCTTCTAGGATTATTCTTAATAACGGCGAAGATAATCAAAAACATTTCTGAAAAAAAAAAAATTAAGAGCGTATTGGCAATTTCAGCCAATACAGTGCGTAAGATAAAGTTTTTCTAAAGCTCTCAAAGAACATTCCTGTAAAAATTAATTTTATAGTTCCTTTTATCTGTAGACATAAATTGAACATTGCATCTGAAATAATGAAAACAAAAAACAACAAAGACATTTTAATATGTGTTACGTACACATGTTATTGTGATAGTACTTAACATGGAAAGTATGAAATCAAAAGTTCTACGTGCTAGTTCTACGAGATGGTTTAAGAGTCGGGTATGCCAGGCAGCAGGCTGTGCAGGCGCTTCATTATTCAGCGTCAGCAAACGTCAACGGATTTATTAATTGGTTGCTTCCACGCAGTTTTAAATTGCGAGAGCTTTCTCGGATAATAAGCTTGCGCTTTTAACAAGTAGTCCGTTCGAGATGCAATCATTCTTTTACCTTAATTACATACATAATTTACATAACTTGTTTGTTTGTATAAGGTATTTTTATATATTTTTACTGTATATTTTGAATTATAGTCTCAACTCCTGCTGGTCATCATCCAGGAGAAGACCTAAGACAGACGAAGGCCTGGAGGCCGCGGCCGCCGCACACCATGGTTGAACAATCTCCGCCATAGGTACAACCGCAGCACGCGGTCTCTTTTCCGGACTATGTACAGAAGACGTATGTACTCGTACCTAGCTACCTAATGTGAATTGTCATGACTCATGAAGCATGGGTATACGATAAATAGATAGATAGAAAATGCTTTATTGCTCCAGTAAACATTTTAAACAGTAACAAGTAGGTACATTAGAAAATTTACATAAGGTGCAAGTTCGACGGCGGCGGCGGGTGGCCGAGTGGTTTGGGCATCGGCTTCTCATGCGACAGGTCCGAGATTCGAATCCGGTCGGTGTGTACCAATGAGTTTTTTCTGACGAAAAAAATTACGTGCATACCTACACCTGCTGCTTCACCGTTCGGAACCGGTGTAAAACTGTAGGTCCCTTCCCTTGCCCCTTACTAGGTGGTAGGCTCAAATTGTAGCCGACTGGTTTGGTACCACCGTACTGGATGTAAGATGGCCGCATAGCAGCCTCGGCTGTGTTCTCTAGTCCAGTATAGCCAGCAATCCAGGGAAGTCTTTGGTATGGCACCTACCTTCTCGGAGGCTATATTGGCTGGTCGGAGCATGGGCTTTGGCCCCCTCCGACTCAGCCACCCATACCGGATTACATAAAAAAAGGCGGACTTATCCCTTACGATTTTATACCTATACTTTTTATGTAATGAATAAGAGTCATTATTTTAAATTAATCAGCTTTACTCACGGTTTCACTCTGAGCTATGTGGCTCGACTTTTCGGGCCAAGCGTATGGCCCATCTTCATGGAGCACTCTGCCTTGTGCGACGGTTGGCAGAGTGCTCCATAAAGATGGGCCATACGCTTGGCCCGAAACGTCGAGCCACATAGCTCGGAGTGAACACGTGAGTAAAGCTGATTGATTTAAAATAATGTCTAACAACCACGGTAATTTAAAAACCCATATAATGAATAAGAGTTCCCATCTCGTTAAAAATATCAAAACGAATGATCCCTTGTACGTAAAAGTGCGATATTATATAATAATCACCCTATTAATATTGTCTAAAGTCTAAATAATGGCTAATTAACCCAACATTAAATGAAATGAAACAGGCACGAAGCAGGATACCACAAATACTTCCGTAAGTAGGTTGTAATTAGCTACGAAGCTGTCACCTCATTTGTCAATATTCTTTCCGAGGTATATACAGCAAACGTTCCCTCTCTGCTTCCTCACATGTTTTTGCTAGTGATTAGTCACAGTTAAATTTGGTAGCTTTCCAAATGTTCAAACATTCAGAAATGTGTGCACATGGACTGCAGATAACTCGAATCGTGTGAACCCAAAAGTGTGCTGTCCGTATGTTCGGTGCAACGCGGTGGAGTGGAGGGAGACTCACTCGCTTTCTAGAGAAACTATTTTGTAAGGAAACCCATTGTTGACAGAACGCAACCTTACCTACACTACATTATGTATAAGTATAGTACCTAAATAAACATTTTCCACAGTCTTTCTCATTTCTGACCACTGTTTTTTCGAACTTCAAAACAGTAACCTACTTACCCGATATCGATGACTTACCCACTTAGAAATTATTGTAAATACTTAATAGATTTAAAGTACAGCTGCACTATCATCACCACAGTAGTTTTACGACATCATAATGTTTGCAATAAACTTGTCGCAGAACTCATTAGGTGTGCAGGTGTTGAAGTAATGAAGTCTGAATTCTCGGCTGATGGTAGCTATGTAGCTCCTAGCCTAGCTAGACCCGTCGAGCCTAGACCCCTCACATTCCTTAGGTTATTATAGTTCTTAATGTTATTTCGCGTATGCAAATGTTGTGTAACAATTTATTATGAAAGTAACATGAGTAGAAACGCGTTGAGTAACTGTACATGAAATGTTTCCTCTTCTTTATCTGCATTCTTACCGTAGGTAGACTGAGTAACTATTCTATCTACGATCCATAATTATCTCGGACATCCCAAAGAATGGATGTCGTAGCGTAGATAAGTTCTATGTAAATGTTATCCTTTGTCTTCCTTTTGTTTTTGTTCATAAATATTGGGTTTATTAATGTTTTTCCTCAACAGACGAAGCCAAGGCCAGAAAGAATGCGTAATATTATATGTAGGGTAGATTTGGCCGGTACTAATAAAGACGTCTATAGCAGAGCTGGTAGCATGTGTTCGGCAGTGCTGATAAGGCCACATGGTAGGAATGTTTGCAGCCATTATGCGAAAGTCGGGAGCGACAGATGTTCCACGCGACACGCTGCTAGATAAAAGCATTTCGTTTCACCTCGAGTGTGGAGATAAGGCGAGGCTTTACGCGGATTTGGCGTGAAAGTTTGGGCGCGATAGGAGATAAATTGATGGTAAATTGTGCGTATATAACTACGGATAATCCGAGTAAGAATAAATAACGTTTCTTTCTCTTAGAATTTTAGATTTGTGCTTAACGAGCCGCCCTGGCAAGAGCTAGCTCAAATTGTATGAGCATTCGATATTTAACTGCGGTATGAATGAAGCCTACGATGAAACTAATATGAGTAGGGTTACCATTTCGAAGTTCGTAAAGTCCTGACAAAAAGGAGGACATTATTTTCGCACAAAAAAAAAATTCTTGTAAAAACAAAAAACATACGAGTATTTCTTGTATGGGGAACCCCTTAATTTTTTACTTTATCTTTTTTTTATTATTTGTTATATCCACCACAATAAATTAATAAAATAATAACACATATTCAGTGAAAATTTCAACTGGCTAGCTATTACGGTTCCAAAGATATAGCAGTAGGAAAGACAAACAGACAGATAGATATACAGACGGCGGCGCCGGCGGCGGCGCCGGCGGCGCGTAGGCTTAGTAATAGGCTTCCGCACGAGATGAAAAAGGCTGGACATTTTCGTCAGTTTAATAAAGATTGAAGAAGAACTTAACAATAATATGTTTTGTAATGTAATGCGAAAATTAAACATTCGTTAAAATAATCCATCTAATTAAAAAATCCGGGCAAATTAAAAAGCCGGACAAAGTTCGGACGGAAGGCCGAAAGTCCGCACATGTCCGGACAAATCCGGACGGATAGTAACCCTAGATATGAGTGACAGGATTATTCATACGTATGCGATGCGATCATGGTGACGAGAACGGACTGGCGGCGGCGGCGGCGCGCGGGCAGTTTGCGGTCTAACGGACTTTAGTCTTGTTTTGCGAGAAACCAGACTGGGCGATAAATCAAGCGAGTTTACGATGACAATAAAGATGAAGTCGGACAGTGTCGGGTTTGTTTCCAGACCCCGTGTGTGTTATGTTATGTTATGACGTACCTGACCCGCGAGACGTGATTGATGGACCGATGGTGGAACCTCTGGCTTGTGTCATTGCAATTTTGAAATTACGAATTTTTATGTGGTCTATCATGTTGTTCTATTAATATTTTAGTGCAAAATTTGGGTATAATAGGACGACATTGATTATTATTAGTTTCTTTCAAATGGTCTTCTTGTCTGCTATACGTAATGATCAATGGAGGCGGAAAATAATACTGAGTGTGGCCGTAGATTGAGCGATATAATCGACGAACGTTGTGAACATATATTTACGAATTTGGAATATTACAATAAGGAATATGAAGAAGAATATGAGAATAAAAACGGGCCAAGTGCAACCGCACCACAAAAATTAACTTCAAAAAAACCACGTTTCTTGTATGGCGCTCTTGTTGTACCCCTTAATTTTTTGCTTTTAAAAATTTTTATTTGGTCTTTTATCCGCAAAAATAACACATAGTCTGTGAAACTTTCAACCGGCTAGCTATTACGGTTCCAAAGATACAGCCAGCAGATGGACGGACGGACGAATGAACGAACATACAGACAGACATATGTTGTAGACTTATAGTAATAGGCTTGCGTACGGGGTACGGAAACCTAAAAAATCTTTATTCATATTTGTTAAGTCCTAATTCATAGATACTTCAAGAAAACGAACACAGTAAGTAAGCATACTTTTTACGTGTTTGCCGTTTATAGTAGGGAATTAAGAAATAATAGTCCTCAGGAGCAATTAATGTTTTTCAGTCTAATAAAATTGAAGGGAAAATATCAAGTTTAAAAGTTGGACAGGAGAGCCGCTAATTGCGCCAGACACGCCTCGACTTGTACGGGGGAGTGTATGAGTAAACAAGAGCGCATCAGTCGCGCGCGGAGTTAGGAAGATTCACGAGAAAACTGATCTGCATCTGGTTACCAGGCTAACAACAATAAAGTACTGGTATCAGATCAGTGTACACTCATTTCAATACGAGTATTAGTGACTAATTAAATATAATTTAATGCCTCAAGAAGAACCTCTCATTTTTTTATATATTTTCTTATATAATATTTTGTAAAGGCCTTGCTTGACTATATAATTGCTATATACTATATAAGCTATATAATATAATGTAGCTAATCAGACATTCAGTCAGTTGGCATATAAACATTCACAGGTAGACATACAGCGCGTCAATAAATTTTCCTCCAGTCCTCCCGGCCTTCAGCGATACTGCTTTTCGCCGAGGTACTCGTCGTCCTCACTTGGCGAATGGTGTTACCACACTTTGTTTTCCTGTCCACGGCCGCCAGTGTAGGATACGGTTACGGTCGTCGTCTCGTCGGTTGACGTACAAATAACGGTTGATGTATAACAAAGAGTGGTAAAATGTATACTCTAGGCCCTAGAGTCTAGGGCTTACCGACTTATTCATTAAAGTGAGATCTTTGATCCTGTCAGTACCTATGCAAATCGTCAAACAAGTGCTGAATAAGGATACTGGTGATGAAAGCGCGTATTACACGGTATTAAAGTATGTTAGAAATATTTAGAGCCACCTGCTCGAATATTGTTAGATCCACGTGTTCCAACTCGTAGCTAGTCGTGCTACTTGATTGAGTGTTATGTTCCCGCAAATCCAGCATTATTTAATGTTATGCCCTCGTCGTATTTTATGCGAACGATATTTCGGTTAATATTCGTCGGCGACGTTATGAGGTCGTTAGGTATTAAATAAATAAATACAAACATTTAGTTACCTACACCGCCAACCACCCGCCAACACTAAGCTGCGACATGAAATATTAAGCTTTAGTCATTTACACTTGTTCAAATTTTCCACACGGACAGAAGTTAAATTGTCTTGTTTGTATTTTTAGGGGTTCGTATTTTAAGATTTTTTTAAACTGAGTTTCTTGTCGTATTGTGAATAGTCTACGATATTAAAAATATGTAGGTATACATTTACTTACACTGCAGCTTAATTGTAAAAAGTAGTGAAATATGATGTACGCACAAGATCAATAACTTCCACAACTACCCTGATGGAAGCAGTTGGACGTATGTTACGGTCATACATTAAATTGTAATAGATTTCGGAAAATTATGCAGGCATTTGATGGTGAACCCTGGGCATCTGAACACTTGATAAATTTTAAAATATTTTTTTGGTTTATAAAATATTGTTTTTCTTGTGACACATGCCAGGAATAAATTAAGAGTGTTTTATGAGATTGCACAAAAAGTTTAGACATTTGTTTTGTTCTAGAGCTTATTATATGTATACCTCTGAAGAGAACGTATCGCCTGCCTCGCGTGTTGGCAGTTGGCAGTTATCCGTCTGTGATAGATATCGGACACGAGCCGACAGTTTTCACGAGCCACGTCCGCTCTAATTGGGCGGGAAACGCTTTTCCTGAAAAGTTTCAACGCGTAAATATTAATATAAATAAGCTAGAAGCGAAATACACTGACGTAGGTAGTCACTTACGTTAGAATTTTGTATTCTGGTCTGGTGTATGATGTATGTATGTCGGGTGTATTTTTAGCTGGAAAATAAATTTCTATTATTATTAATAAATTACTTACATATTTATTTTGTTTACAGATGTTTTATCTCACGAGCGCGGGTGAGCCATACTTGTAGTTGTAATGCGTATAGTCACGCGCTCCTGTGTGTGTGGTAGCCAACACTGAGCGCTCCCGAGCTTACGCAGCAAAGACAGTGTGCATGTATATTTGTATATTTACACACACAAGCGTGGCTCACCCGCGCTTGTGAGATAAAACATCTGTAATACTTTAATATTCTCAAAAGTCGGCGGAAATCAGTGGTTTCGTACCGCTGAAGGCCGCGAGGACTGGAGGAAAATTTGAGTCGGATATCCAGCAGTGGACGCTTACGCGCTGACTCACTGACTGATAAGTGCTCATGTTTTTTTACTTTCGAGCGACTGTAAGGAGGAAGGAAGTATTGTAATCGTCCAAAATTTCGAAGTTGAGATTTCGATTGATTTGGGCTATATATCTGTCAACGATCCCAAAAAAGTGGTTTTGAAAAACATGTATGTGTGTGTGTGTGTCCGTCCAGCGACCATGCGCCTCAACCGCTCAACTGATTTCGTTCAAAATTCGTATTTAGTAGTTTGAAACGATTATCTAGGGGTACCTTTTTTAGTTTTTTAAAATTCGAAAAAATAAGGGTAGCTGTCATACAAAATTTGTCTATGGAAACGTGTCCAGCGACGTTGCGCCTAAACCGCTCAACCTATTTGGTTTAAAATTCATATTTAGTAGTTTGAAACAATTATCTAGGGGTACCTTTTTTTAGTTTTTTTTTATTCAAAAAAATAAGGGTAGCTGTCATACAAATTATTTTGATAAGGTCGATTTTCTCAAAAATGGCTCTAACGATTTTTATTATATTTTCCACATAGAAACCCTACTACTAGCCTAAAAAGATACCATGATCAGTTTTTCCAGGAAAACTCAAAAAAAGGTGGCTGTCATACAAACGAAGGTTTCTTTCTATTAAATATTGCATACAAAATGTTTGTTGCGAGCGCCTAACTAATTCAACGGAACTGTCCTGTCAGTATATTTTGAATTTCGAACCTTGAGTTCGCCAAACAAGCGAGAAAGTCAGCGGCGTATTACCCTACCATTTATTTTTAGATGTTTTTAGTGAGATATAAATTGATCAAGAAATATAAATCGGTGGGTGAAAAAAGTTTGAACATTTTTATAAACTGTCAATATAAGTATTCACATTTACCGACTACTGCAATGTCTCCCAAGAAATTTGCATGCATTTATCGATGCGGAATGACGGAGTGATTATTAATAGCGACAATGTCGATATAATATTATAATGAGTGTGAGCGCAAAGGACGAGTCAGGACTAAATATAACATCCGCCGACCATCCTGCCTGCAAATGAGGACTCAGTGACGTTCTCCGATTTGCAAACTGTTTGCAAATGAGATTCTTTGGGGGAGGCCTCTGATGCCGAATGATAGTTTCAGAACTCAAGAGTTGAAAATTTATATATTTCCTTGGAAGGGCTTTGACACTGATAGCTAACAACAAACACTGAAATGCTGAAACACATTAGAGTTACAAGTTACATACACATTAATTTGGGACAATATGAGGTTACATTAATTGGCGAATGAAAAGTAAAAGAGAAAAAAAAAACTGTTTTAAAAAAACAATGAACCGACTTCAAACCCTAAAAGTATTAAATAATATTTTGATCTTGAGTAGAAGGCGGTACAAAAGGTTCCATCTATAAATTTTTTAAGGTGTGTTTTTGTACCACCTTCTACTAAAGAACAAAATATGATTTAATACGTTTTTAGGGATTTAAGTCGGTCCAATGTTTTTTTAAAACAGTTTTTTATTTCACTCTTTTTAGTAAATTTTTATATATTAATATTATTTATAAAATTACACAATTAATACAGATATTTCGACTGTGTTGTCGTCATCAGTGAAAAATATAACATATTATGTATGGTGTTGATATTTATGACATATGAGTGGTTGATATGGGTTTTTTTTTTTAGTAATATCACATAATATTAAATTCGGTTGACGGGAAGTGGGTGATTAAAAAATAGTGTGAAAGTGTTCATTTCTTAATTCTTCCCTTAATTTCCAACCCATAGGGGTGGTATTCTTTCATAAACTTTATGAAAGGACCACCCCTGAGATATACCCTACTTATGAAAAAAATAATAATTAAAATCGGTTGAGAATTGGCGGAGAATTGGTGTAACATACACAAAAAAAAACATACAGACGAAATTGCGAACCTCCTCCTTTTTGGAAGTCGGTTGAAAAGAAAGAATTTTCTTGGAAATAGGCAAGATAATATTATTTATGCCTTGTGTATTTTGCCATACCAGAGAAAATGAGAATGAGACGCATGAAAAGAGCAGTGGTCAGTTGTGGAATGTTTTTAAATTTCGTACAGATCCAGGAACGAACTAAAACAATCGCGACTGTGACGCCAGCTAGACCGCGAAGCGAAGATGTCACAGGCGGGAATGACGGACGGACGGACGTGGTGGCAGACGTCAACGATACCTCTCTTCTGTCGACAGCTCGCCGACAGGAAACGAATAGTAAAAATTCGAGAGATATAATATATGATATATTATATTTATGTATTTTTATATGCGTGCCTTATCTTTTCTTCTTTATAGGTGTGAGCAGAATCGGGGACGTGACTGAGATGATAAAGATTGCGTTTATTACGCGCGACGTCCTGTGTGCGATTTGAATAATAAATTATGTATTTGTATAAAATTATTTAACTAAATCCACCGACTCAAAGACAAAAGCTAGTGTCATACCTGTAATATCGTACAAATAGTAAGGAAGCTAACCTGGTTCGAATAAATTCTTGAAATAAACTAAAACATAATCTTAGATCAGATTCAAATTATTTTATTTGCACACATTGTAATACATTTTTTTACATCCAGGGTAAACTTATAATATGTATACTTGCGTGCGGCATCGTCAGTTTACTAGGAAGGTGTAGAACTAAGCTTGCGATGGCTTCACCGAACATATCCGGGCCCATCGGCAGTAGAGGAGGGTGTTAATCGAGGTCGGGACTAGCGAGTGGCCACTCTAAATTTCCCGCGCATGCTTCACGTTTCGGCTCGCATCAAGCCCTCGTCAGCTAGTCTGCGTTGACTAGGACGCGGGGAAACCACCAGTCCCGCTCTCGACCTCCCTCTCTCTACCTATCCATATTCTGTAGGATGCTTCCAGTGACGTTTTCGACGCTCTTAGAATTATTACAATAGAATGTACATAGTAAGTTGTTAGTGTAGAAAGGATTAATTAAAATCGACTAAGTAATAGTTCGACCCGAATCGGTTACGAACCGAGATCGTTGGGTGCTGAAGTGCGAGGTGACTGCAGCCAAACTCTGCGGGATTACTGAAAGTACGCTGAACTTTCTGGGCATGGTAAACATTTGAACTCTTCCGATCTGGAATCATACTTTAGGTACTGTTTGAAGTATTTCATGAATTACTAAACGATGTGTAAATAGGTAATACAGCCACAAACAGCACCTACTGATATAATTTATGTACCGAATGTAATACTATGGACAGCTTACTCATAATAGCTGTCTGTACTAACAAATACCCACATTTGCAGGGTCAAGCAAGATTTGCCGGTCATAATGAGAGACATATTATTTTGCTTCATCGCTCCCCGCGGTAGCAGCCAGACCAGCTGAAGTCGAATGTGGTCCGCACGTGGCGAAGTTTCTGACGGCTGCGCAGTGTCACCGCTTCTGCGGCGTGTTGGCAGAATGCAGAGCATTGTGTGCGCCGGCGCAGCCCGGCCACGATCGCGGCCGCGTTGCCGGCCAACTCCATACATTCGACGAGCAGATGCTCGGACGTGCACAGCGCAGGCAGAGACAGCCGCACCACCACCACCACCACCACCGTGCTGCGTGTAAATTGGCTGTTTATGTTAGTAGCATTCACGAGTAAGTTGCGGGATTAGCAAAATTTTACACAAGTATTTCATGTCGCTACATAAGCAAAATCGACAAATACGACAAATAAAGTGTAAAAATATATTAAAATGCTAGTGATGTTGTAATGTATTCGATCCATTGAATATAAAATTAAAGTAGGAACCATTGTAAGTAGGTAAATATTTATGTAACACTAATGTTCAAAGAGAAGTGGGAAACTGGGAGTGAGGTGAGGCACAAACAGAACAGCCATTTCAAACGTAGACTAAAGAAAGCCCTACTTTCAGCAAATGTGTGCTCACATCCACTTTATCCACTTAACCAAGAAAGTAATCGTTTCCAAAGTGTTGTTCCAAATCGTTGCCAAGTTAAAACAGAGTTATAGTAACTTCAGAACTAAGGGATGCCCTGCTGTCTGTGCTCTGTGCTGTGGGTGTCATGCATGCCACTCCGCTCCGGCGAGCCTAGTGCTGAGAACGTACATTGATATGAAACAGAATGTGTTTGAAAGTGTTTCATGTCAATGTAAGTTCTCAGCACCAGACTCGCAGCAGCCGGAGCGGAGTGGCATGAGGCGCACGCACCGCACAGCGCGGGCAGCATCCCTTACAAGCGGATCTATTGAGAAGCTGCCATGTGCTGCGCCTGCGTCGCGTCGCGCGCCATGTGCCGCCGCTCGAGTGATACCAGCCTCGCTGCGCAGACGCACCGCCCCGTACCACGTGGCCCCCAATGCTCCACACCCATCGACCAACCACACTATTCCGTTTCTTAACTAACGTTATTGATTACTGTGTTGTGTGATTCGGCATATGAAAAATAAGACAAGGACAAACTATACTGGAGTCTGGAGTCAGCATCTGAAAAAAGGTATTAGTCTTACGACTGTTACACCGTTATCGGGCTTTTTGGCGCGCTTTTCCGCGCGAGGCCTGCCGTCACTTTGTCCGCTCTATGTAAAACAGCGCGGTCGCCGTGGCCGGCTGGCTGGCTGTATTAGTGGTCGGTCACTTTGTCCTCCCTAAGTTAGGGGGGTCGCCGTGACCGACTGCTGGCTAGGGGCGAGCGGCATCGAAGCCGCTCTGCTGCTGGCACGTTCTGCAGTCTCTCGACTGCTGCAGCTGCCTGTGGTGTGGAGAAAAGCGAATGAGTCGCGAATGTCGGTCGAACCGCCTGCTTGCTCGACGCTTGCTGGAAGGAAGACATGTCCGCCAGTTCGACAAACTATACATATCCATTGTTCTAAGTCTTAGAGAAGATACGAGCTTGCAGAAGCAAAATGTCAAAAGTGTCTTAATTGTATCAGACGTAGTTCACTATTCTTGGAATCAGGAAAACATGCCGAGATGAGTTTTAAAAGTAAGTTTAGCAAAACATTGTACGATAATAAAAGGTCATATATAGTGATTCAGATCGAGACGCGTTAGAAAACTGTTACAAGTTCGAAATGAAACGAATACTATATATCACACACGCTCAATCCCGACAATCGGGGTAAGCAGAGTAATCGGCGTTGTTCTGCGAGAACTCTAGTAAATTACTGCACAACACCGACCACCACGTTTCGCACAATATTCGAACAAGATTAAATCGAACAAGCAGCAAGTAAGCAACCTGCTGCATGACTCAGTGGAAGTACCGTGCCAAGGTGAGAGGTGGCGAGCCCGTCGCCCTTTAGCACGGCATCTTGTCCTTATCCGTTAGTCGCTTTTTACGGAGAGATGCAGTGGGGCTATTCTTTTTAAGTACCGGCCTCACACGGCAAATTGTTTTACGCAACAACTTGCATACATACTGTATTCATTTATCAAACGCGTGGTTCACGCCCCACAACAATCTATCAGGCCTTCGAGGAATAAAATGTCGACGTATCAGGCGTTAAAGAATATAGATGACAAGGGCGCGGCGCGTAAGAAGCGGAATGCGGCCGGCAGCTCTCGCCCATGTGAGACGAATCAGGCGGCGACTGGAGACTTGAAAGCTCCTCGCCACGTGTGCTGATGTTTGGCTGAACTCTCAGCTACTCGTAAACTTCTGTAAACAGCGAATACGACGCCGCCGGTATCACTGCTTCCGGAATCCTCCGTCAGCCGCCTAAAGGCAGGGCAAGGGCACATTTTTAATTAGGAAGTACCCATGAGGTAAATTCAATATAGATAACGAAATTTATGGGAAATAAATGTCTTTCTTTTTTTTTATGGAAAATGACACGGTTGGCTACATCACCTACAACATCCGTTATGTCAGCTCATAACACCCGGTGAACTAGGTGCCATGCCAGTGCTTCCCTTCATTTCATGTCGGCTACACTGAACTGGACGGAAAACACGAACTATATTTATATAGCCGTTTCGACTGACGTTTCGCTCAGTGCGGTGGTACCAACCCTGCCGGGATAAACCCTACCATCTAGTAAGGTAAGAAGGAAAGGGACCTACAGTTTGACCACGTTTAACGTAGAATCCGAACCACGGTCATGCAGCCTCCAACGGTCGAGCGGACATCCAAGTACTGACCGCGCTCAGCGTTGCTTAACAACAGTCGACCGACCGCACCACTGAGCTGACAGTTTTCTAAATTCGTTTATGAAGAGAGATTTTAGAGGTAATCTGCTGTATGAACTTTAAATCCGGATGCAGGATACAGGTGTATGCGGATACATATTTTTTTTTTATCTGACAAGGTTGGCTATATCACCTACATACATACAACATCCGTGATGTCAGCCCATAACACCTTGGTGAACGAGCTAGGTGCCATGTCATCGCTAGGTGCCGTGTCAGCGCTAGGTGCCATGTCAGTGCTTCTACCAACTAGAAGGGAAGGGACCTACCTACCTATTGTTTTACGTAAACTGAACCATTGCCAGCCTCCAAGGGTTGACGGCTCTCAAAGGCAACGAGCTCTCAAAGGTGGTTTTGCTTAGTACATAGCGGAAGTACGTGTCCTCATTTGCTTACATTATGCCATTGTGTTTGACTTCTTGTTGTCATTGCGCACACCTCACCTCACCTTGAAATAATAGTCAAGAATATACATTTGTCTAAATAAAATATTATGAATATTATGGTGTTCATTAGGCGAAATAAATAACTGAACAGTGGTGCTAGAAAAAACCCACAGAAATAATTTGTAGAAATAGTAATTTACTGTGAAACTAAAAAATGTACAACGGTGACCTCAAAAATGGCAAGATAGCGAGTATATATATGTTGACGTCGTAAATTTTCCAAACGAAAGAGCGAGAATTGAATAGTTATCTACCACAGATCAGCGATCAGGGGCCGTCTTCCTACCTCGCGCCGCTGAGCCAGCGCAATTTCTTGCTCTGTAACTAGCACAGAGAAAGAAATACGGAAGGCTATGTGTGTAACCTAACCTAACCTAACCTAACCTAACCTAACCTAACCTAACCTAACCTAACCTAACCTAACCTAACCTAACCTAACCTAACCTAACCTAACCTAACCTAACCTAACCTAACCTAACCTAACCTAACCTAACCTAACCTAACCTAACCTAACCTAACCTAACCTAACCTAACCTAACCTAACCTAACCTAACCTAACCTAACCTAACCTAACCTAACCTAACCTAACCTAACCTAACCTAACCAGTTCCAAGCCAATCGCTCAAGAAGAGGTGCCTCTGTGCGCGGGCTCCTGTTCAAAAAATCGTAAAATTGTGAAAAGTTATCTGAAAGTATAGGTGTTGTATATCTACGGGTGCGCATAGTGCTGAGGTCCATAGTGGTGGTGTTTTTAATGTAATAGGTGTATTGGCGGCGGAGTTACGAGCAGAAAACCGAAAATTTCGTCATTTTACCAAGTTGATCAAACGGGTTTCTGCGTGCGCCGCCTGAACAAGATCGACTACCCCCCAGTTTTAATCCATCGTTGGACGCGCCCAGGCCAGCGCTACAACACTGCACCGGCGGAAATTTTTTGTCGACTACAAATTTGGAAAAAATCACTGAAAACCGAAAACCACGTGTTCGGCCAAAATCAGTCCTGCAGCATCTCGCGTCGGAAGAATATGTGGACTCAGCGCGGGCTATTGCCGTTAACATCTCCTGAAAGTTTGGTGGAAATCAGTCTTACTCCGACGGACTTATCGTGATTTTTGTGTTTTTGAAAACTTTTTGTAATATATAACTGACTATAGCTCAAAAACTAGATCGAGGACATAGTGATTTTAAAATTTAGTCGTAATTGTCGTCTCTGCGCCTGCGTATCGATACCAGAACGAAAGTTGTGCTGTTAAAGTCGTGGCAGTTAGTCGCTGATTTGTGGCGACTCGCCTGACGCGAGCTCTTTCAAACATTTGACACTGAGACCCGGACTCATCCACTAAGGTCTTTCTTTCGTTAGAAGTTTGGTGGATCTCTATAACCCGGGCGTGTGACCACTTGTTGGAAAGAGCTCGTCAAGCCGCATCTGGTGGTGTATATATTTACTAATTTAATACGAATATTTTATAGATATTTCATGTTTTGTGTTTGTTGACATTTTTGTTGAATAATTTGGTATAATTGAGTAGTAATTATGTCTGCTTCTTCCGGTAGCGGCGGTTCCGGGGGCTCGATGCGGACCAACGTGTCGGCAAGCAGGGCACGGGTGCCCCGAGTGAGGCCTGCAGTGGCAGGGGTGGAGCCGGTTGGGGCCGCTGGAGTGAGGGGTGGCAAGAAAGTCGGACCGGCCGACAAGGTGTCAAAGACAAAAGCTGTCACCTTGGCCGACATCGGACCCATCCCCCCCATACCTGCCTTCAAGACTCCCTCCAAACCCTCGCCCCAGCTATCGCTGCTTCACCGGGCGGTCAGGAATGCCTCCGAGCTCGCGGATTCCTCGGCTGCTGGCTCGACGGCCTCGCCACCGCCTGTACTGGTAGCGGACGCCCGGCTTGCCGAGTCGCCTGCGCCGGCGCTGGTGGGGCCGCCTGCGCCGACGCTAGCTGAGACGCCCGCGCTGGCGCCGGCTGAGCGGCCTGCGCCGACATGGCCGATACCCTCGTCGCGGCCCCCCGAAGAGGAGTCTGACGCGGAGGGGTCAAACAGGGGCGATAGTCTCGGGCGCGCCTCGGACCTAGGTGTCGAGACGCCTACTCGAGACCGCTCAATCGCCTCGTCTTGCTCCCTCTCCGCCCGTAACAAAACCCCCCTCATCAATGAGCTTCCGCAGCAGGCCAACCGGCTCCTGCAGCAAGCGAAGTTCGCCCTGGAGCAGTCCGGAAACCTGAAAAGGGACATCCGAGAAACTGTCACGGACTGTATGCAAGGTATGTACGGCATAATACTTCGCCTTGCTGACTCCAGGGCGCGCTCAGTTGCCGAGTGCGAGCGGGCTCGGACGGAAAAGGTCAAGGAGGCCCTCTACCTGGAGCGGAAACACTCCAGGGAGATGGCCGCCTTGACTTCCAGCAAACAAGCGCTTGAGGAAAATGTGGAGCTTATAAAGAAGGAGATTGTAAGCACCCGCAGCTTCCTCGCGTTCGAGATGAGCCCAGCTCAACGGGGGCCGCTTGCTGCCGGGACCGGCGGGGCTGATGCGGGAACTTCGCGGGAGGCGGTGACGACGGCGGCGCGCGTCGGTGAGCTGTGTGGAGAGGTCAACCGGCTGAGGAGCGACCTGGACAATGGCTTCCAGAAAGTCCACACGGAACTGGAGGTCATGCGTGCCTCGGCTGAGTCTGCAGCCCCGCGTTCGTATGCCGACGTGGTGTCTGCTGTCCGGTCTGAGCCTGCGGCCAGGCGGCCTGGTGCCGGTGGCCACGCCCTCATCGTGTCCTCGGAGGACGTCGCCGACACCGCGGAGGCCGTTATTGGCAGGATCGCTGCGGCGGTGAAGGTTGACGAGCTGGGCGTCGGGGTGAACCTCCTCCGCAAGTCCCGAGACAGGAAAGTGGTACTTGGTCTTGACACTTCGGAAACCAGGGCCAAGGTGCGTGATATTCTTGTCTCGGCGAAGTTGAATGTGGAGGAGGCCCGAACGAGGAACCCTCTCGTCGTACTCACTGGCGTGCAGAAAGACCTGACTGACGCGGAGGTGATCGGACACCTCGTCTCCCAGAATAAATTTCTGCTGACCGAGGCGGACGGACGCGAAATGAAAGTGAAGTATAGAAGGCCAGCCCGAAACATACACCACTGCCATATTGTAATGGAGGTATCACCTCCATTACATAAAAAAATGGTGGAGTATGGCTGGCTCTATCTTCATTTTCGGGTCGTGTCCGTCTACGACCAGTCACCCCTCGTTCAGTGCGGTAAGTGCCTGGGTTACGGCCACACTACACGAGTGTGCAAAGCCGAGGCCCAGGCCTGCACGTACTGCGGCGGTCCTCACAAAAACGCAGCTTGCGAGGTGAGACTAAATGGTGGACAGCCTTCTTGCGTAAACTGCAAGAAGAGCCCCAAGTCTCACTCCGCGGATCAGGTGTGCCACTCCGCGTACAGCCGCGACTGCCCGAAGAGAGCCCTCTGGGACAGGTTGGCAAGAGGCAGGCTGTGCTATATCTAATTTATTAGCAAAAGTAGTTAAATAATGTATATAATGTAATTATTTCAATGAATCAAGAAGTGTAATTTCAACAAATTGTTAGTAGTAGGAACAGTGTGTGTAAAAATTAAGATACTGGCCATACATATTATAAGCTAGTACGGTAATGTAATGATAAGTTTAAGTATATATTTTATTTTGTATTAGTAGTAAGTAACGATCATAAACAGAATTGACACAGCACCAAAGAAAAATAACTTCTCGTGTAACGACGGATAACACTATTCAAAGTACATTTTAATTCTTTCATTGTATGTATCTCCTATAAGATGTATGATAAATTGTAAATATGTAAATGTATAAAATAATGGAAAATATGTATAATAATTGTAAATGTGTAAATGAAAATATGTATATTAAATTGAATAAAAAAGAATGAAAGAGAAGGAACCTGCACCACTGCTGGAACCAGTGTGCAGGGGGGCGTATGATGGTGGGAAGTAGCGTAAGGACTGTAAAAGGACTCGGCATATATAGCCGAGGTGTCATTTATTGGAACATTAAAAAAAAAAAAAAAAAAAAAAAAAAAACCTAACCTAACCTAACCTAACCTAACCTAACCTAACCTAACCTAACCTAACCTAACCTAACCTAACCTAACCTAACCTAACCTAACCTAACCTAACCTAACCTAACCTAACCCTGCCAGCACGGATGTCAGTGAGTGGTCATCGGTAGGCTCGCTCTCGCGCGACCCCTCACCCGCATCCTCCACCCGCTTGAGCATGCTGCCGGCGACGTTGGGTGCCGGAGTCAGGATGGACCAGGCAAATGCCCGTGCCAATGAACTCCTCCAGCGAGGCAAAGCGGCCCTTGAACAGGCGGGCAACATGAGAAGGGAGTGCAAGGTGACAGCGCACGAGTGCATCCAGGGCATGTACGAGGTCGCCCTTGCACTCTCCGATTCTCGGGCCCGCAGGCTTGCCGAACTGGAGGCGGCGAAGGCGCGCCACGCAAGGGAGTTGGTCCGAGTGGAGAGGGCCCACGTCAGGGAAATGATGGCGCTCCACTCCACTCACGCTGAGGCGCTGCGTTCGGCCCACGCGGATGTGAAGGCCACCCTAGAACAAACCTCCAGCATCAGGGTCTGGCTGGCGTATGAGACGCCAGGCCACCAGGACAAGGTGGAGGAAATGCGAAAGGGCGTCGCGGATCTGCTTGCGCGCCCCGCTGCTGCTTCGGAGCTCCCCCTGTCTGGCGTAGTGGGCTCTGGCGCGACGTTGCACGACTCGGGGGTCGCGGTGCGGGCGATCGAGGTGGGTCTGGGAAGGGCGCAGGAGCGCCTTCTGAACCTCCAGTCTCTAATCGACTCCTTGTACCGCGTACCGGTGCAGGGGGAGGCCACAAGCCTGGCGCGGGAAGATACGCCCTTGCTGGAGGTGGACACCCTTGGGGTGCAGGAGGTTACGGGAGCTGCTGACGCCGCTTCTGGAGGGTGTTGCAGAGCTGAGGGCCACAGTGGCATGGCTGGCCGAGGGGTCTCGGGAGCGAGCGATCTTCCCCAGCGAAGAAACCACCGCCTGTATCCAGGAGGCGCTGAGGCCGGTAACAGGAGAACTGGAAAGCCTGCGAAGTGCCCTGACGGACCTCACGACACGCGAAGCCCGACAGAGCATGCAGCACGTGGCACCACTGGCGGAAGAGATGGCATCGGCGAGCTTGCAACGGACAATCGATGAGATAGCGGTCAACAATCGCAACATGCTCAAAACAATGAGAGCATGGCTACCGTCGGCCGTTCCAACAAGCGTGACCGCTGGAGAGGGCCGCTCCTCCTCTGCCAAGACGTATGCAAGCGCTGCGTCTGCCCCACCTGCGGCCCGACGGCACCCTGAGACCAGCCATGTCCTTCTCATAAGTTCTAAAGATCCCCAGGAAACCAGTGAGTCCGTACTCCAGAGGATTACCAAGGAGGTTAAACTGGATAAGCTGGGGATCGGAATCAGTAGAATGAGGAGGGCCAAGGACTCGAGGGTCGTCGTTGGGGTCGGGTCGGGCGGGGATGCAGGCAAGCTGAGAGCGGCTCTTACGTCTGCCAACTTTGTGGCTGAGGACTCGCCCCTAAAAAACCCACTGGCAATTTTAACGAACGTCCAGAGTTACCTCACTGACGAAGAAGTGGTCTCCCACCTGGCCGCTCAAAATCGAGCAGCGGTCGGAGAGGGGGACAGGGTCAAAGTTCGGTACCGCCGCAAGGCACGCAACCCTCTGCAAAATCACGTGATTGTGGAGCTGGACCCGGCGGTGCATCGCGACCTGATATCAAAAGGATTCGTTTACCTAGGATATCAGGTCGTGAATGTCTACGACCAGTCGCCCCTCGTACAGTGCAGCAAATGCCTCGCGTACGGACACGTGACCAGGGTGTGCAAGGCCAATAAGCCGTCGTGCACGCACTGCGGGGCTGACCACAGATACGTGGATTGCGCCGCGAGAAAAGAGGGTGGAACACCGCAGTGCGCTAACTGTACGAGGAGTGGCAACGCTGACCGGAACCACTCTGCATATGCGGAGGCCTGTCCAATCAGGGCCAGGTGGGAGGCAATAGCCCGAAGCAGGATCAATTACCAGTGCTAAGGGCGACACAGGGGTCATAAGGGTAATCCAGGTCAACCTGCGCAGGTCCCGAGCTGCGTTACAAGAGATGCTGCAGAATGCGCATGCGGCGGGTTACCAGGTTGCCTTGGTCCAGGAGCCCTACGTAGGCAGCACAGGCAGACTGACCGTGCCTGCTGGCTACCGGGCGATGCAGGCCGATTCTGGGCCAAATAGGAATAAGGCAGCCGTCATAATCCTAGACGCACATATTGCAGCTCGGGGCAGGCCAGACCTCTCGGACGAGAGGACTGCGGTTGCCACGCTGGTCACAGCTGAGGGTCCCATCGCACTGGTCTCGGTTTACGTGGAGCCAAACTGCGAGTTGGACGAGTTTAACCGAGCGCTGTCGAGAGTGGAGAGGGCGATGGATGGTGTCGGAGGTGGTCGGGTGGTGGTCGGAGGAGACTTTAATGCGAAGTCTCCATGGTGGGGTTCGGCCGATGAGGATAAAAAGGGGAGCTGCTGTCTGACTTCTTCGGGCAGCAAGACCTCCAAATATTAAACATCGGGCGTACCCCCACCTTCGAGGTTGTGCGGGGTGGCAGAACATACTCCAGCTTAGTGGATGTTACAGCTTGTGGCCCAGACGTGGCCAGACACATCCACGGCTGGAGTGTTCAGCGCGATCTCGTTACCTTGTCCGACCACAATGCCATCACTTTCGAGATCGTCGGTGCATCTGTCCTTTCCACACCCAGACAGACAACTCGGAGGTTCAACTCGGCAAAGGCAGATTGGCCGGCATTCGCGAACGGGCTCAAGACTAGCTTCGCCACACTGGCTCTGAGCGTCGAAATGGCCGACAAACTAACTAAGGAGGATGGGGTGAACTTGGAAAAGTGCTTCGTCGACTACACGAATGCTGTCGTCGAAGCCGCTACCGAGTTCATCCCCCCTCCAAAGGCCAGGAAGACCAAGGGCTATGTGTGGTGGAACGACGAGGTGTCTAGGGCTCGGGCCGAGACCGTGAGATGCAGGAGACGACTCAGGGTGGCATCGGCAGTCCGGAGGCCGACGGTGGCCGCCGCATATGTCGCATCCCTCGAGGCTTATAAGCTGGCCATGTCCACGGCCCAGACGGAAAGTTGGAAAGCCTTCTGCGGCAAGCAGGACGGCGACTCCGTCTGGGACAGTGTCTACCGTGTCCTCAGACACAGTGGAAGGGGGAGGGAAGAGGACCCCCTTAAGGACGGTGATGGCCGGTTTCTGGACCCCGGGGGATCGGCGCGGCTGTTGGCAGAGACTTTTTACCCTAGTGACTCGATCCTGGGCGAGACCTCGGCGCAGAAATGCATCAGGGATTTCGCTGATGCGCACAGCGCTGAGGGCACCGACCAGGAGCCGCCCTTCACACAGACAGAACTAGACACGGTCCTGAGAGGGCTGAACCCTAAGAAGGCCCCGGGAGTGGACGGGCTCACGTCAGACATTTGCAACAGGGCGATCAGCGTCGATAAGAACTTATTCCTGTCCCTTGCAAATGTCTGTCTCAGGGCTCAGTTCTTCCCTGGGGTCTGGAAGGCCGCAGTGATCCGTATAATCCCAAAACCCGGTAAGGACGACTATTCCGCCCCCAAGTCGTACAGGCCGATTGGACTGCTACCGGTCCTTGGCAAGATAGTGGAGAAGATGTTTGCCACGCGCCTACTGTGGAAGCTGGGGACAGAGGGCCGCTTAAACGCGAACCAATTCGGTTTCATGCCCCAGCGCTCCACGGAGGACGCGTTGCACACAGCCCTGCTGAAGATCCGGGAGGGCCTGGCCAGGAAACACCTCGTTGCACTTGTCTCTCTGGACATCGAGGGAGCCTTCGACAACGCCTGGTGGCCAGCTGTCAGGGCGCAACTTTTGCGGAAGGGGTGTCCGGACAATCTTTACGGCCTCATCTCTAGCTACCTCAGTGACCGCAAGATCACGGTACAGTATGCTGGAGCTGAGGCATCCAGAGCAACGAATAAAGGGTGTATACAGGGCTCAACATGTGGGCCGTTGCTCTGGAATATTGTCCTGGACTCTCTTCTGGACCTGATAGCTGGCTTGGATATTTACATCCAGGCGTTTGCCGACGACATTATCCTGATCGCAAGCGATCAGGACTCCCGACGGCTAGAGGGGCAGGTCAATAGGGCCCTCTCGGAGATCTCCGGGTGGGGGGTCGCCAACAAGCTGAGGTTCGCGCCCCATAAAACCCATGCATTGTTGGTGACCCGAAGGCTCAAATATGAAAAGCCCCTGTTTTTGATGGACGGCGTACAAGTCGAAATAAGGCCGTCCATCAGGCTGCTGGGGCTGATCATTGATGAGAAGCTCACCTGGAGTCAGCATGTCTCCGCGCTCTGTGCCAAGGCCACTGGCATATTCAATAGCGTCAGCCGAGCCGCAAGGTCCACTTGGGGGCTGAATAGTGCCATCGTAAGGCTCATTTACATTTCTGTAATTGAGCCTATAATGCTGTATGCCAGTAGCGTATGGGTGGACGCCACCGACAAGGCCTACATCGTCCGAAAGCTCGACGCGGTGCAGCGGAGCTTCGGCATAAGAGTGGCCAGGGCTCACCGCACCACTTCACTGACATCCGTGCTGATTCTGGCCCGACTGCTGCCACTGCGCCTGCGTATAAGGGAGGCAGCATCCCTATACGTCGTCAGGAAAGAAGGGGCTACGGATTTACTACCTGGCAGGAAACTTGAAGCCAGGTGTAGCCCCTTCGATCTTGAGCATCCTGCTCTTAGGCAGGTGATAACTTTCACCTGCCTGGAAAAGGAGGAGGAAGCGCAGTGGGACCCCAGCGAGGATGTCAGAATCTACACGGATGGAAGTAAGATTGGCGGCCATGTCGGTGGCGCCTATACCTGTTGGGTCGGCGAAGCCGAAATAAAAAAGGCATGTTTCAAACTCTCGGACTACTGCACCGTCTTCCAAGCCGAAATATTCGCCATCAAAAAGGCGTGCGAATTCGCAAAAGGCGAGTCGAGGCGGTGCAGTATTCTGAGCGACTCGATGTCCTCTCTCCAGCTGTTGACCGACGCGGGCAGCACGCACCCTCTTGCTGTTGAGATTCGCCGACTAATGGCGGAGATCTCCAGCAGGGGGGGCTCACTCAAACTATTTTGGGTGAGAGCACACGTCGGCACGGCTGGTAACGAGAGGGCGGACGAGCTGGCGAAACATGTCGCCCAACACGCAAAAACCGCCCCCGCTTATGACAGGTTTCCCGTGTCGTACGTTAGGTACCACACGAGAAGGCTGTCAGTGGGGAGCTGGCAGCAGCAGTACGATGAGTCCAAGACGGGTGGGGTTACACGGATCTTCTTCCCCAACGTCGCTGCCTCCTTTAAATATCTGGCCGGTGTCCGTCTAACGAGCACGAGGAGTCAGATCTGGAGCGGGCATGGAGGGATAGCAGCCTACCTGCACCGCTTCAAGCTCAGGGACTCTCCCTCGTGCTCGTGTGACGGGACGTCCCCGCAGAGCATGGTACACATCCTGTCAGAGTGCCCGAGATTCTCCGCCAAGCGCTACAATCTCGAGCACTTTGCCGGGATGGATATAAAGCCGGAGAACTACGAATCTTTGTTGATCGACGACGAGGGAGTGGGGCAGGCTTTCGTCTTATTCTGCGAGGATATAATGGCCTTGGTGGCCAGAGAGAACAGTACATAGATCTTTTTATTTCTAAGCCTGTAAACTCTGTATTTATAGACCTTTAAATCTTCCTGCTTTACATTTCTATTTGTAAAATTGTATTTGTGAATCTATAACCTTTCTGCTTCTGTATTTGTATTTGTAAAATTGTATCTGTGAATCAGTAAACCTTTTTGCTTTTGCTTTTGTAGCTGTATGTGTTTTTGTATCTGTATGTGCTTGTATGCTTATGTATCTGTATGTGTAAAATTGTACTTATAAATCTGTAAACCTTTTTGTTTTTTGTATTTCTATTTGTAAAATTGTGTTTGTGAATCTGTAAATTAAACAAAATTAAATTAAATTAATCGAATATGAGAGAAGGAACCTGCACCCTGCTGGAACCAGGGTGCAGGAGAGTGCATGGGGGCGAGAAGTATGTTAGCTGTGCAAGGACTCGGCCTATATAGCCGAGGTGTTTTACTGGAACTGGAAAAAAAAAAAAAAAAAAAAAAAACCTAACCTAACCTAACAGGTTTTTTCTGGGTTCCGTATTTTATTTCAGTACGACTGAATAGTCTTATTATTGTCATCTCATTGCAGATTAAAATATATTTTGTAACTCTTTAATTTATTTTATTTCAAGTTCATAAAATGTGTAGCAAACATACTCAGAGAAAACATCATGCATTCAACACATGATTGTAGATGATTTTAGGACTCGTAGGTGGACCACAGAACAGCGATCGCCGGCCGTCTTCCCCCGCCGGGCGCGGTGCGGTTTCTTGCTCTGTTATGATATGACTTATTTATGTATAATAATAAAAAAAAAATAATCTGTGTAATCTGAAATCTCAGATAATATTTAAGAAAACTGTATTCGTTCGTACTCGCGAATATTATTGAGCATTATTGGTATACATATTCGTGAATATTGTCTACAATGAATGTCCCGTTTTGATATTATTATAAAAAAATATTGTTTTCACTTTTGCATGTTTTCTTGATTGTAGATGATCGGAGTGGTGGTGCGGTGTACTGTAGCGTAGCGTGTTGTTGCGTGTTGAGGCGTCGTCGTGTGGCGTGGCGGAGCGCGAGGCCGCGACGACGACGTCGGCGGCGGCGGCGGCGGCGCGGCGACCCGTCGCGACCTCCGGCGTGATAGGTGCACGTGCGCACGCGCCGCTCTGTCGCCTCCTCGCCTCTCAACTGCTGGCCCGCTCACATCACACCTCACACCAAAGTGACAACAACGCATCTGCCTCTACTCTACCCTTCGATCATACCTAAACGTATATTAACGTTTTAGGTATGATCGAAGACTCTACCTTATTACGAAATTAGTCCGCAGCGCCAGATTCACGATCATGACAAAATAAAGATAAATTTAGGCATCTACTAACTACCTATAAGAATGTACGCATTCTGAACATTCTATGGAACTTATAATTTAGGTATTGTATTGTATTGTATATATTTATTGCACTCAAATACAATATGGGCAAAAGGTAACACTTAAATGAAATGAAATGAAAATATACCTTATTTAGGTATACCTGGGATTGTGAGTAGGGTAGATGGGTAGTGCAGAAAATTAAATGAGAGTTTTTTTTTAAGAGTACCAAATTAAACAATAAAACATAGATAATAGTAATAACATGCATGACTCTATTCATTTTCTAATAGAATATTGGGGTATAACAACTGCTAGGTGATTGGCGGAAAGAAATATCTTGTATAGTTACGTATAATACAAAATATAAGATGTTACACATGATCTGAATTAGAAAAGGAGTAGAGCTTACCTCTGAGGAGCTTAAAAGGTTACGAGGACAAGAGCTGCAAGGTTAGTGCTTGTTTAGCGAGCAGTGACCGTCGATGGCAGTGACGCCACGTACAGGTTGTGTTGTTCTTTTACACATTTTATCGCGAGAGTTGACAACGTCTGAGAATCATTGATGGTCAGCGCGAGTATCGATCGTCCGGCGCGGCGGCGGGGCGGCGCGGCGGGCGGCGGTGCGGTGGCGCCGCGCCGCGCTAGATTGTCCGGTCGTATACGCGTTATGTACCTACACATCCAGCAGTCATGAACTCATGATGTGTCGAGCTCTGTCTGCATGTGTGTGGTCGGTCGGTATATAGTCCGCTGGCGCCGGCGCACGTCATCCTCGACTATCGCTCACTGCCTATGTGCAGGCGCTGAATCGACTGTCGAATCGTTGAGCATCATAGCAAAGTAACTTAATGATTTCTTCGGAATATTAGTTAGGGTTGTGTACTTGATAACTGCTGCAGCATATACCTATCTCTGGTTTTTAGGCGACTGCCTTACAGATTCGCGTCTCCTTCTTACCTTCTTTAATTGTTTATCGTAAATAGGATCAATCAAACCACTGCATCTCTCCCCGTGCATGTTGTAAAAGACGACTAAGGGATAAGGACAAGATGCCGTGCATAAGGGCGACAGGCTAGCCACCTCTCACCTTGGCTCGGTCTTTCCACCGAGTCATGCAGCAGGTGGGTCTTCGTGCCTTACTTGCTGCCTGATAGTTATCTTGTCCGAATACTTTGATAAACGTAGTGGTCGGTGTTGTGCTGTAATTTACCAGAGTACTTGCAGCACAGCACCGATTACTCTGCTTACCCCGATTGTCGGGATACGGCGTGTGGTGTGTGTGTGTGAAAATGTAGAGTCCGGCCGAACTAACTTGCGCCTGAGTCTTTGGGCTGAGTTGAGATAAAATAGTGAATTTGCACTTTAGTGCAATTCATAGCATTTTCATCTCATCTCTAATAATAATGGACCAGCTCACTAATAATGAAGTTAGGAATGAAGTAAAACTTCTTCCTCACGGAAGCTGACATTTACCATGCATGCACCTGTCCATTTTTGCTGTAGCGTTTGCTCTATGTCCGATTGAGGTTATTTAGGATTGCGGTAATGATGGCGGTGACTCTGCGACCTATTTGTCATTCATCATCATTACCAGTAGCACTTAGCACATAGCGCCGGACGCCGCGGGGCCGCCGCCGCACAGTGGTCTGGAAATCGAGCTCCATAGACATAGAACCTTAATGTCAGGAATAAAAATGAAAACAAATTTAATGTCTCTGGTATACCTCCCTTTATTTCATATTATAGTATGAAGGGTATAAGTAGCTCCACGAGTGAGAAAAAAATAGTTTTGTTTTTTTTTGTATGGAAGAAAACACTTAAAGTGATTTTTTTTTTAACTGAATGAAACTGAAGGGCTGTTGCTCACATCTTCTATTGCACCTTACACGGCGATCAAGATGGCATACAATTCCTTCACCTTTGGGTGCCTATTTGCGCGTAGCAAACGTTTGAAATTTGGAATTTTCGATAAATTATTTTTCAAACCTTAGTCGTAATTTAATGAAGTTGCCTATCGCTTTGAATATGAAAATACTTTTCTCATGTTGTTATTGTACTGAGTAGTACTGACAGTACAGTAATTAACCATATTTTATAGTAAACACAGCGTAGCACTTGTCAGCCTCGATAGCTCAGTGGTGCAGACAGTCAACTGTCGCTATTGAATGTTAAGCAACGCTGGGTGCGGTCAGTACTTGGATGGGTGACCGCTGACCGTTGGAGGCTGAACGAGGTTCGGATTCCTCGTAAAACTGTAGGTCCCTTCCCTCCTAATCTTACTTGGTGGTAGGGTTTAAGCCGCCCGGGTTGGTACCACCGCTCTGAATGAAACGTCGGTCAAAACGGCTATGTAAATAGTTTGTGTTTTCCGACCAGTTCAGTGTAGCCGGCACGACCAAAGGGGGAAGCACTGACATGGCACCTAGTTCACCCGGTGTTATGGGCTGACATCACGGACGTTGTAGGTAATGTAGCCAACCGAGTCAGTTTCCATAAAAAAAAAAGCACTGTTAAAATAATAAGAATAACATACAACACACACAAGCGAGCGACAACTAATCAACGAGTTAGCGAAAACCGGTTTTTTCCACTCGCAGCGCGTACTAATCCCCAACACATAACCAGTCCCATGCCTTCTTAGTTTCAGCGAAATTCTTTCAGTAGCTTTTAGCACTTGTGCGCGCTAACAACTATACTTATTACGTTCTATTTGTTTTCGTGCTATGATCGAAGGTTTTGGTACCAATTTGGACATTTTCGTGTTTGTGGCAAACAATAGTTGTTTCTCACAGCCCAGTGCGTTGTTTGAAGTTTTTAGGAGTGCCCTTGATCTGTCAGAAAGTGAAAAGAAAGAACTGAAACAATTCTGTCAGACTTATGTGTGTTCGTTGAGGAACAAATGGATCTCGTGTAATCGCACGAGACATGCATTCACGAAGAAGTACGAAACGTGGCTGCAAGAAAAGATAAAATGGCCTGAGTTCATGAGGGAAAAGATGACACCTTCTTTAGTGTCAGTAGAGCGGCAACCATGTTCCAGTGACTTCGGTGTAAATGAGGGTGCATCAACGTCCTCAAAACCAGAGACGTGCACTGTTGGAATATCACCAAGAGTTGTGAGTGAAAGGAAGCCGTTCTCGGAACTAAGCCCTAAACAGAAGAGAAGGAGAGTGGAAGAGCTCCTAACGCATAGCACTGAAAGCCTCGCTCATGCAACTGTTTTAAGTGTGAACAACAAGGATGTGGCAGAAATAATAAAATTGGTCACAGAGCATCCCGAAGAGGCTACAAAGATAAAACAATTGTTGAAGCGCAAGAAAGCTGTGCCCGTATATTCCGTTGATAAAGCTTTAGGTATTTTGACGTCGTTGAAGCTTTCGAAGTGGCAGTATACAACATTAAGAGCTTGTGCAAAACAAGAAGGAGTACAACTCTATCCTTCGTATACTGCCATCTTAGAGGCAAAGAAGGAGTGTTACCCACCAAAAGATACAATAGAAATCACGGAAAGATCGGTAAGAGTAAAGCTTCAAGCAATTTTGGACAAAACTGTTGCTAGGCTAGGAAAATTCCTACGTTTGGGATGTTCGCTGGATGGCAAAGAACTAAAACTAATATCCAAGTGGGGCTTTGATGGTGCTTCAGGGCAAAGTTTGTACAAGCAAAGTATGGCGGACAAAGATGATTCCAGTTTTTTTATGTGCTCCTTTGTGCCTCTGCGTCTCTGCGTCAAAATACCTAAAGCTATATCAACGGAATATACGGACACAGCTTTCTTGGGCTTCACCAATTGTTTTATCTTTGTAGCCTCTTCGGGATGCTCTGTGACCAATTTTATTATTTCTGCCACACCCTTGTTGTTCACACTTAAAACAGTTGCATGAGCGAGGCTTTCAGTGCTATGAGTTAGGAGCTCTTCCACTCTCCTTCTCTTCTGTTTAGGGCTTAGTTCCGAGAACGGTTTCCTTTCACTCACAACTCTTGGTGATATTCCAACAGTGCACGTCTCTGGTTTTGAGGACGTTGATGCACCCTCATTTACACCGAAGTCACTGGAACATGGTTGCCGCTCTACTGACACTAAAGAAGGTATCATCTTTTCCCTCATAAACTCAGGCCATTTTATGTTTTTTTGCAGCCACGTCTCGTACTTCTTCGTGAATGCATGTCTCGTGCGATTACACGAGATCCACTTGTTCCTCAACGAACACACATAAGTCTGACAGAATTGTTTCAGTTCTTTCTTTTCACTTTCTGACAGATCAAGGGCACTCCTAAAAACTTCAAACAACGCACTGGGCTGTGAGAAACAACTGTTGTTTGCCACAAACACGAAAATGTCCAAATTGGTACCAAAACCTTCCATCATAGCACGAAAACAAATAGAACGTAATAAGTATAGTTGTTAGCTCGCACTAGTGCTAAAAGCTACTGAAAGAATTTCGCTGAAACTAAGAAGGCATGGGACTGGTTATGTGTTGAGGATTAGTACGCGCTGCGAGTGGAAAAAACCGGTTTTCGCTAACTCGTTAATTAGTTGTCGCTCGCTTGTGTGTGTTGTATGTTATTCTTATTATTTTAACAGTGCTACGCTGTGTTTACTATAAAATATGGTTAATTACTGTACTGTCAGTACTACTCAGTACAATAACAACATGAGAAAAGTATTTTCATATTCAAAGCGATAGGCAACTTCATTAAATTACGACTAAGGTTTGAAAAATAATTTATCGAAAATTCCAAATTTCAAACGTTTGCTACGCGCAAATAGGCACCCAAAGGTGAAGGAATTGTATGCCATCTTGATCGCCGTGTAAGGTGCAATAGAAGATGTGAGCACCAGCCCTTCAGTTTCATTCAGTTAAAAAAAAAATCACTTTAAGTGTTTTCTTCCATACAAAAAAAAACAAAACTATTTTTTTCTCACTCGTGGAGCTACTTATACCCTTCATACTTTATTATGAAATAAAGGGAGGTATACCAGAGACATTAAATTTGTTTTCATTTTTATTCCTGACATTAAGGTTCTATGTCTATGGAGCTCGATTTCCAGACCACTGTGCGCCGGCGCGGCGCCGCCGCCGCCCCCGCGCCTAGTACGCTGCTCGTCACTTACTGCGGAAGCTACCTACACACAGCTAGCGACAGGGAGACACAACATTCAGCAGACAGACGTAACATGACGCGTCCGCACGCAGCAGCTCGGCGGGGCGCGGAGGCGGCGCCTGCGCAGGTGTGGTGTTTCACATCAACATTCTTTGAAATTAACCAGCCATGTCGTACATACATTTTTAAATGGTATAACAGCGTGTCGAAACAGTCAAACAGTGGTTTGGCTAAAAGTTTGGAAGTTCAGAGATTTCACGGGAAACATAATTCGTATCATTTGATTATTGAAATTATTGTTTGGGATGGAAGGATAAATAATATTTTTATTATATTATTAGTTTCTTCATTCTTGACTATTGTATGAAAACATAGATTTTATATTTTTACAAACATTTTATTTCGAAACAAACATTGTGTGCGTCTGCTCTGCAAGCATAATGTCCTCTCTAGCTAATTAATAAGTAGGTTAGAATTATTAGTAGTTGTAGTTAGTGATTCACAAACTGAGTAGCAACTAGTAAACATAACATGTCGTCACGGGTGTGAGACTGGTTGTAACGTTTATTTTCAGCTTAGTTAGACCAACCTATATTATACCTCGTATTATACTAATGAAGTTGAAAAATTGCAAATTAATTTATTAATTACAATTAAGAATTACTAATGAATGAACTAGGTAAAGAAGTTTCTACCTGGGGAATTTCCCGACAACGCATGCGCAATCGCTGTGCGATCTATAACGTTCTTGACTACGAGGTTCGGCAGCGGTCGCTGATTGATTCTGCAATCGAAGTTGGAACAGATTAACGGTCATCTCATTCTTTAGCAGTGTTATGTAGGCATTCGGTCGGTCAGGACCTCGTCGTGCCTGAGGGCATCGACGGAGGAGGCGCGCGGCGGGCAGATAAAGAGAATCGTCGCTTGCACGACGAGTTTGCACGTGCAGCACGACGTCTGCCGCACAGCTGCGCGCGCCGCCCCCGCCGCCGCCGCCGCCTGACCTCTCGTCGCCGCCGCCGCCGGCTCACCGCCCGTCCACTCCCACGCCCGCGGAGAAAGCTACGACGACCGCTGCAGACCGGACGAGTACAGGCACCAGTAGGGTTACCATTTCGAAATTTCAAAAGTCCTGACAAAAAGTCGAACATACAAAAAAGTCCCCATATTTTAGTCACAAAATAAAATAATAAAACCCCAATGAAGTTGACTATTTTAAATTCAGATGAGACTAACTGTTGAATTACTTGTATACACGTAAATTTAATAAAGATTGAACAATCAAATCATTTATTGGATACATAATTAGGCATTGTACAGCAATACAGTGTTGTAATCTTTAGATATTACTTACAACTAGCTGCTAGTGGCACATAATGGCTCTAGACTACTGCGAGGACTACTGTGAATGATTTAATACTTTTAAGTAATTAATGTGAAAATGAAACACTCATTACAATGTTTTTCATCTAATTAAAAAATCCGGTCAAAATCCGGACGGAAGGCAAAAAGTCCGGACATTTCCAAACAAATCCGGACAGATTAACCGGTAAACCTCCACACGAGACAGTCGATACAGCCATAATTTACAGTTCCATGCCAACTGTGTACGGTCCAGCCCAAGCAGCTATGAAGGGGGCGCGGGCGCGGGCGCGGGCGGTGTGGCCCGATCGTTGTTCTGTGGGCCAGCCCGTGGTTGTCACCAAATTATATTGTTATAGCATCTGTGAATATTAATATTAACAAAAAATATGTCATTGTACGGGAAGCCATTCACATTGTTATCTAAATCAATCAATGTAAAAATATCTAGGTTAGAATAAAATAACGACTAACGCATGTTTACGATCCCTTGTACCTACAGTGTTCGTATCGCGCGCTCGATGGCTGGAGTGGGACAAAGTACAAACAAAGTCATATAAATTTGATAGCTATTTTACAACCACCCACTAATTAGTTAGGTTCCTTTTGTTCATAAAACATTGCACCACTCCTTTTTTGATTAGTTTCGACTATAATATACATTTTAGGAGCAATAATTCAGTCAACCCGTTTCCGAAATATGAATGTTCATAAAATCTTGAGAAGTTTTTCTCCATTTTAAAAGCCGTAACGTCGTTAAACTCGCTTGAGCGAGCGAGTAGGAAATGAATAGCAATCTATGTAACAATACATTTATACTGATAAATTCTACTGCTTAAATAATTACGATGTCTGAAAGTTTAAGACATCATAAAATGTAATTGAGTATAATATTTGGCCTGGGCTGGGGACCTTCATCCATCAAAGATGAAGTTTGAACGAAAAGAACACAATATAAGGTAGCTTATTCGGTAACTACGTTTGATTGGGCAATATGTTTATCTATATCTAATGTTGCCGTGCTAAAGGGCGACAGGTAAGCCACCTCTCACCATGGCACGGCCCCTCCGCCGAGTCACGCAGCCGGTGGGTCTTCGTGCCTTACTTGCTGCTTGATAGTTATCTTGTCCGAATACTTTGCGAAACGTGGTGGTTGGTGTTGTGTTGTAATTTACGCGAGTCCCTGCAGCACAACACCGATTACACTGCTTACTAAAATTTTCAGGATACAGCGTGTGGTATAGCACCGATTTTGACTTGATTTATTTTATTTTTAATTTGTTCAGTTTTACCTACTTATTTGTCTGCACCAAAGTAAGCTCGAAGGATTTATACTATATGGTAGGGTAGGCACCTAATATTTGTGGCTTACAATTATTGTAAGCCACAAAATATTAGGTATATTATATTATACATATAGGTATATTGTATTATACAATCTTAAACAATCATCATAAAAATGTGAGTAGCTAATGCAAAACACAACGTGAACGAGCACGTCCGACGTGTCATAAACTTTTCAGTTTACTGCGCCCTGAGGGTTAATCACTTTCACCTCTAATATGCACAAACTAATAACTAATAATTTTTGTCACGAAACTTATCCAGCACATATTTTTAAAAGTTGATTTAGTTCGCCGTAAAGTTGTCACGAAGTGTGCTTTTGGCCGTCCGGTACCTCCGGTTCGACACAATGCCAAACAGATTGTTGTGGCGTTTTCTGTCAATTTGTTCGAATTTGAGACGGCGACGTGTTGTTTTGGACTGTGTTGTTGAAAAAAGTTTAAGATTAGATTTTCCATATTGTACGCACACCGTGTCTTCCGTAGCATAGGCTTGGCTTGGAGCACAGGGAATCATAAAATGGGAAACGGGGTTCCACTAGAAACTACATACAATGATTATATAAGTAACTAGCTGTGCCCGCGGCTCCGCCCGCTCTCATATTTCACTTCACTGCTAACCTCATAAGCCATTTAGCGTGATAGTAAGTAGCCTATAGTTGATGGGAAGAATCAAGCTATCCGTAGAATTTTGTTTTATTAAAATCAGTTCAGTGGTTCTCGAGTTATAAGCGGACAGACAGACATACATACAGACAGACAGACAGAAAGCAGACGTTGGATTTTATTAAAGGTAAGGATAGTTCCTTATATTTATTCAATAAGCGATTTTTTTTTCTATAATTCGTAGATGGCGAGTTATCGACCGTTGGAGTAATCGTGTCCTACACTGGCGGCCGTGGACAGGAAAACGGAGTGTGGGAAGACCACCCGCCAGGTGGGACGACGACATCAAGTGCGTGAGCGGAAAGCAGTGGTTCCGTACCGCTGAAGGCCGGGAGGACTGAAGGAAAATTGGAGAGGCGTATGTCCAGCAGTGGACGCTTACACGCTTACTGACTGACTGACTGGCTTACCAACACGAATTTCAATACAATAATTATTTATTAACACCTGCCCTAAAGTGACATGACACATCGTAAACAGGTTACCACAACCTGCAATATAATAAATAACGCGCTGCCGGGGGATTAAAAAGAATAAATTAAAATAAAATAATTTTAGCTAATCGATCATTAAGACGTGCGAAATAATAAAACTCATCATCATGCATTTTATTATGTTTAGCGATAAACAACCAAGATGGCGCCGCGTCGCCGCCGTCGCCGCGCGCCGCTGCCTGCGCTGGTTCGGGTGATCTCGTCTTGAGGTAATCAATCACGTTACCTTTTAATCTCGACGTTACGTTTATTGATTAGAGAATTAACTTAGAGAAACGTTTATGAACGTACCTACTTCACATTATAATATTTAAAAATTAAAACATATTACAGTAGAGCCGCGCTAGTCCGAACCCTGCCTAATCCGTTGATCGCGGTAATCCGAACGATAGGAAATTCCCAAATCCCCTCGCACCCGCGAACTTGCCTCATTAGTTCGCCCGCACTCGCAATCGCGATAGGAACGGGCGACGAATAAATCAATCACGAAGAAGAAGCTGACCCAGGAATAAAGAAAATAAGCCATGCTAAGGCTGCGGAATCATCCAACAAATGCATTCAATGGGCTGACGAAAACGGCGTGTCAAATCGGACACATTGTTGCTGCGGCGATTGCGAAGTGATGTTTTTACCCAAAAAATTGCCAAATCAAAGCAAAAGTCAATGCTAGATTTTCTTGTTCCAAAGTAGTATGTAGAAGGAAATATGCAGGACAATATAAAGTGTTTGTTACTTTTTTTTCATTTGAATTAATTACGATCGAAGATGGCTAAAATAAATAAAACACAAAAAAATATTTTTTTTTATTTTTCACCTCCATAGAATGTGTCCCATACTATAATCCGAACACCCCGTTATTTCGAACCCCCCTGTGTTTTTAGGGGTTCGGATTAACGAGGCTCTACTGTATGTACACTGTTGAGAAATACGTATACTTTTATCAAGATTTTTTTTAATTTTCATATTATATTTTCAGTTTTATTAAACACATTGGCCCAGCTGAGACCAGCGGGCAGTACCTACAGTTTCAAGGATTCGCACGCATCGTCATAACCTCAAGCCAATGTACAAATTACATTTTGTATATATATAATTAAGAATTTACAAATACAAAATTCTTCTATACAAAGCTCATTGGTTGTACTATATATTGTTTCATATTATGTATACATAGTATAGAACATTTAGAAAAAAGTATCTTAAAAAATGTTAATTATAATAACTTAATTAGTACCTTTTTTAATGTTCTTGGTTCGAAATATGAGCATGCCCTTCCAATTTAAAAATTAATTGTTTAAGATGCGGGCTGAAACAAACTATTGTGATTTTAGTGTCGATGTTTTTTTTTTGTTCACGTTTAAATATTTGGCTGCATAATAAATAAATAACATAAACCGCGAGAGGTCAGCGCACAGCTTCTCGAGCTCGACATTGTGTTCCGTTTCGTTTACGATCGCATCTCGCCTCGCTCCGCGGCGCAGACGCAGCCTCTCAGCTCAGCCGGCAGTGCAGGCAGTGGGACGATCGATGTTGAAAAAGAGAAGGACGACGAACACGTGCGCGCCATTTTGAAATATTATTTATTTTGATGCCTGCGGTTTGCTACAAAGTCGTGACGAGATCACGCTTACAACATTACTTCAAAGGGGTCTGGTTTGAGGAATAGATGGCCCCTACTAATCGCAAGAATAAGACCGGAAAACAAAGAGGTAACCTTGTAAAGTAGTTTGAAAAAAGTTTTGAACATGTGGCATTTTCTTTCATAGAAGCAGAGCATTTTTCTCGGTCTGAGAGAAGTACAACTTTACTGCAAGGCAAAGTCAGCTCGGGCGTTCAAAAGCGTCCGTGTGTTGAGATTCCTCCGAATTCCTAAGCCCCCGCCGCGCCGCTGACTGTCATTGGTTCACGCCACACCCGCTCCCGCTACCACCCGCTGCCCCATGCTCAGCCTCCCCGCTCCTGTTTATAATTTTGCGATGAGTTGTAGAGTTGTAAAAACATTGTTGCAAGCAAATATACCAATACAAGCAGTATCAAACATACATTATATACGAGGTATGCACTCGAGGAGTTTATCGTGAGAACAAGCATGAATTTGTGAAAGTATACTAGCTAAAACTGAAGATAAGTAATCGATCTATCAACAAGTTGCGTAATACCACAGATTACTTAATAGTTACTTCGTAACAGATAAATCACTCCATAGAAAATGTTCCTACCTTCGGGCTTTAATAGCCTACTGTTTCACATCGCCAATCGCTGCGTGCGAAAATGTACCTTAACGATCGAGTGTAAAGTGTTTATTGCTTTGCAGCTGCGCGCAGTTGCGTGGGCGAGCGTCTATGTATACTTCGCGCGGCTGACGAATTTGTACTGAAAAAGACCGCCGGCGGCCCGTCGGGCGATAGGTAGTTAGCGCGCGCAAGTACATAGAGTGCGTGAGGCCTGGTAATACCACACTGTGAGCGCTGTGAGTTCAATCAAGAAAACGGCGCTTTTAGTTCCCATAGGTTATTAGCGCGAAGTGCCCGAGGCCTCAGTTGTTGCATATTCGAACTTGGAACAAGGCGGGTGCGATTTTCGAGACTTTCGAGAGAGCGATCGGTAACGGTTGCAGAAAAATGGTGTGAAATTTTCAGAATTTAAAATTTTCCGAGCAGCACAAAATTAGGCATGGCTTATCGAGCACTCACTGTACCACCGCACTAAACGAATCCATTCTGCACACACACCACTCATAATATGAAGGTTGGGTTGAGTAGAGCGTACACAGGCACGATTTATGTGGACATAATCTTAAAGCCAAGTTTTGATTTGAACTAAATGACATAACATGTACGATTTCGGTTGAAAAATTTAGTCTATATACTCTATACTATATAGAGTATACTCTATACTATTATATATAGAGTCTATAGCATAATACATCAATTTTCTAAATTTATTCACAAGTCCTAGTCTTCATTCCATCATTCAATACATTCACAATACGTATATTTATGTATAGTATGTATGTATAGTATATAAGAGTTGATGTAGGTATATTATAATGTTTATATTTCTTATTGTATATACAGCGTGGCCCAGTTATAATGGTCCAAATTTTTGTTTTTTTTGATTGAGGACGTCATGTTGACTCATTTAAAAAAAAACATTAGTTCCGCGAAAATCAATAGTTTAGAAGTTATGATTTTTTTTACTTTTTTTTTAATTTCTCTATTTCAGTCACATAAACCGCTCTAGTTGGATATCTATTCCACAAAATCGAATAAAATTTGGTATGGAAGTAGAGGAGACATGTAGCTAATACGTAATGAATAGTTTTTAGGTTTACTCCTAGACTGTACTGTTGCTATAGCCCTTTCAGTGAATTTTTGTTCAGTTTACATTAAAACTGATAAATTTTTGAAATATCATTGTGAACAAAAAAGGTACTACCGGAGATTTGCCTATGCCCTTAAAACTACCTATACATATCACAATTCTCCAGACCAAAAATTTTAGTGGTGTTACAATAGTAACATATTCAAAATTAACATCATTTGTACAAAGTCACTACAATAAAAAGTGACGATTACCTTCATTTTTAAAATCTTATTTTTTTCACAACGTTAGTTCAACTAAAATTTCACATTATTCACAAACCTGTCTCTAACAGCGCTAATCTACACATAAAAAAACTGTTTAGTAATGTTTTTAAAAAATAAGATTTTAAAAATTAAGGTAATCGTCACTTTTTATTGTAGTGACTTTGTACAAATGATGTTAATTTTGAATATGTTACTATTGTAACACCACTACAATTTTTGGTCTGGAGAATTGTGATATGTATAGGTAGTTTTTAAGGGCATGGGCAAATCTCCGGTAGTACTTTTTTTGTCCACAGTGATTTTTAAAAAATTGCTCAATTTTAATGTAAACTGAACCAAAATTCACTGAATGGGCTATAGCAACAGTACAGTCTAAGAGTAAACCTAAAAACTATTCATTACGTACTAGCTACATGTCTCCTCTACTTTCATACCAATTTTTATTCGATTTTGTGGAATAGATATCCAACTACAACGGTTTATGTGACTAAAATAGAGAAATTTCAAAAAAACTTTAAACAAATTATAACTTCTAAACCATTGATTTTCGCGTAACTATTGTTTTTTTTAAATGAGTCAACATGATGGCCTCCATCTGAAAAAACATTTTGGACCACTATAACTGGGCACCCTTTATGTAATTATGTATATGTAAGGATTTATATTGATTGCATGTATCTTTGTACAATTTGTATATGTGTGTATTTATATTTCATACAACTATTCCCTGTTTAGTACTGCATTGTCCGCCCCTACGTGTTTTCCACATCCCAAAGGTTAGTTCGTAAAGAATGCCGCAAGGCATTAAACTTGCCTTTTGTAACCTTTTTATACAATGGTGTACAATAAAGTCTATTTTCATTTGACAATACAATTATACATTATTTCTCTATGATTATACTACATTGTAGTTTAATATACTAACATAGTTATATTGATACAAATTACGTATCAAAGTTTGACAAAGGCTCTTTACACCTGATTCACTGAATTAATAAGTCTTTGTAGTCAGAACTCTCAGCAAAATTGTTAATCTTGCTCTCAAGCTGTGTTTTAGATAGACTATGGGCGGTGTTATTATGTGGCTAGTCACTAAATTCTTGTAAAAATATGTTTAAAAAATACCCTGCGAAGTTTCTTGTCGGTTCTTCTTCGTGGGTGTAATCGAACCGGATAGAACAAATTGTGACAAGTTCGAGAGCAGTCTAACTGCCATATGAATGATCAATAAACAATACAATACAATACAATTCATTTATATTTTAGGGTTCCATATCTTAAATGGAAAAAAAACTGAACCCTTTTAAGATCACTCCCGTGTCCGTCCGTCCGTCCGTCTGTCACAGAGGTTTTTATGTATATGTTCGTCTGGAGCTACATAGCTATAATAGCTGTGCAGCTGCCCGACCGACCGAGGACTCTAAACACAGATTACTAACCGCCAGGTGGCAAGACGAGAGCGACCATTTTCCAACGCAAACGACACCGAACTGTCGATACAACCGACACTTACGGCCGTTTTAATGTCTTCTTCACGGAATGTCCTTTTGATTACAGACATTGTCTTAAATAAAATCTTTACGATCGAGGGCTTCGGGTGGACTTTTTAAGGCTTACAACACTCGGCTAATGGCACTATATTATGCGTATAATGACAGCTGCGCTGCGCGGGGCGTTAGAACTTTGAACGCAATTAATAGCGACGAAGACAAAAATACCAGAATTAAATGTCTTAATTATAAAAAAAATGCGAAAAACATTCTATTCTAGACCTGTACGATAGAAAGTCTGTCTACAATCTTTATAACGGTTACATTATGTGTGTTAGGCACCTATGATTGTTTTCCAGAGAAATAATATAGTAGATGTCCAAGTAACGACCGCTCTTAGCCGCTGTCTTCGTGATTACATCCGTTTCCTCAATTAAAGCAAAGAAAGCAAGGAAACGCGCTCGTGAGTGCAAGTTGCGTTGCGCCTGCTCCGACATTTCGTGAAATTGATTCAATCAAGGGATCCTTAGTCACAGTTGCGTGGGCGCAGGGGCGCAGGTGCACCAACCCGTTCCGTCTCGGCAGTCGGGAGACAACAACGTGACATTTGTGAAAAATATTCCAGGCTTCGTAGAGCGACAAATACAAGATTCAAAAACATTGACAAAGTTATCAAAGAGGCAATAACAAGTAGTCTAGGTACCTACCTAACAAACTTCATCTGGCACATCTTAAAAATTTCATCTGGCACATTTTTTTTTATTTATTTTTTTTTTTTTATGGAACCTGACACGGTTGGCTACATCACCTACAACATCCGTGATGTCAGCCCATAACACAGGGTGAACTAGGTGCCATGTCAGTGCTTCCCTTCATTTCATGTCGGCTACACTAAACTGGACGGAAAACACGAACTATTTACATAGCCGTTTCGACCGACGTTTCATTCAGTGCGGTGGTACCAACCCGGCCGGGATAAACCCTACCACCTAGTAAGGTAAGAAGGGAAGGGACATGTCAATACACCAGTATAGATTAGTTTTTAGTCCCGCACTGTCGCTCATATTAAATTATGAACTCGGCTTACCGGTGCGATGATGGCGAGCGCTGAAGCGATGCGCTCGCCATCATCGCACCGGTAAGCCCAGTTCATAATTTAACACCAGCAATAGGGCTTGGGGAATAGGATCAAATTAAAAATCTAAATTTACTAGATACCTAACTATTGAGGCAATAACCAGACATACCTAAATAAAGATCTGAAACAATTTTCAATTAGAAGTAAACGTAAAATTATTCTACGAAACCATATAAGACGAAAAGAAAAAAGTTAGTCGGAAAAGAAGGTTCACAGAAGGTTCCGCGCTGCTTGGTGATTCCACACCGGGTGCGGTGCGGTGTGGAATCAGTGTGCTCGTTACTGCATGACATTCAGTGTACCCGTCTCGGTCATGCACTCGTGCGCATCGAAATACCATCTACCCGATACTTTTTCTAGTACCACAACTTGCAATACCCCTTCTTATGCTGTGCTGACGCTTATACAGGCGAGACTTGGAAGGAAATAATTAATATTGTTACTTGTAGTTATTTTCGAATGTAATTTTTTTTGTAGAGTTAGTTAAGCAGGTACATCACATACACTGGCGGCTGGTCCTAAAGTGCGCTCGTGCGCCGCACTACCATACCACGAGAAGTCTTCACTTCACTCAAAATAAATAATATCTTACAATATACCTACATTAAAACCATAAAGATCGTACTCCAAATAAATACGAATGTGAATTCGACCTTATTTTATAGATCACAAGACACTTTTTTGCGAGTAAACGCGCGCCCCGTGCGGAATCGGAGAGCGCACGCGGGTCTCCCATGCTGAATGTATGGAGATCGGCAAAACACCGCTGGCGCGTGAGACAAAAGATACTCATAGAAACAGTATGGGCCGAAATGGAGTTCTGCGTGCGGCGCACGAGCGCCAAACAAGGACGCTATATCGTGAATAGCCGCGCGTGCGACGCGTCGCTTCGCGAGCGATTCGTTTTGCACGAGTCCGTCTGTCTAGCTAGAGTCAGCGCGCTGTCATGTGATTGATGTCACATACCCCTTAGCGCGCGAATATTTAAAATGGGATATGGTTAGGTTTTGTGTTTTCTGTGTGATACTGTGAATTAAGTGGTGCCGATATTTGCCTAAGCGTTGGTAAAAAGGTAAGGCTTTACAATCAGGTGATCCCGGGTTCAATTCCTACTTTTCAAATGCTTTTATTTTTTTTATATATATATTTTTTTAAGTATTTTTGGGGCATTACTACTGTTTTCTTTTTTAAAGCTGCAGTAGTGTTGTGGTCTATGGATGTGTTCATAAAGGTACTAAAATTAGTTAAAAAAGTTGTTTGGATTTCTTTTCTTGTTTTTTGCAACTCATTGAGTGTCTTGAGAATATTCATACTAGGTACGTACATAATTATTAAACGCAGGCCTTTAAAAAAATCGTAAGTCCCGATCTTAAAATAACATGAGGGGAATGTGTTGGGTAATTTGGTATTTAAGTAGGTAGGTACTTAGCGCACTACCGGTCACTGAAGTCACCAGCCGCCACTGATCACATACACACATAGAGAAGTCAGATGCTTTCACCATGCGCACAACTGGAACTGGTAATATTAATACAATTAAGAACAGCAATCGGAGTTTTTCCTGCTTACGGAGTTGTGTTCGATATGAAATTACTTATTTAGATTTAAAATTCTTATGTAGGTATTCCAAATTCCCAAAATCCGTGTGTGAATTTCCAAAATTGCCACAATTTTCCATTAGTTAACACTCGTATACTTATTATATGTAGATATGTGTGTACATTATAACCTCAATGTCAGTTAACGACATCCTCTGATTGTGATCAGAAATCAGTTGGTTCAGGTCTGGCGCGGCGCGCGGCGCGACGGGCGCAGGGTGGGGTGCTCACCGTGCGGAGATCCTGCGACTCCTTCCTCTGGCCGACTCCTCGCCCGCGACGGAGGAGGGCCCACCGTTCCGCGCCGCTGCCACCCACTGTCTTAACAGCAATCACGGAACATTTTATTATTAGCTGAGACAAAGAATTTCAGCAAAACCAAACAATAATGTTACATATTTTGAAGATATATTTCTTATTCCAGTTTCATTCGTAGACTATTACTGAAAGCTGTACATACAATAGCGTCACGCCTGTTTCCCGGTGGGGTAGGCAGAGACAACGAAAGCTGTCTCAGTTTATATTGACTCAACGGTTTTCATAGATACCGCTCTACGAAAGTTCAAGCTGTAGCCTGTAGGTATGGTCCTTCAGTGACTTCCGACATAGTCTCACTGGCCTGTTCTCACTGTCACCTTTCTGTTATTATCGTCATTTGATCTTAAATAGCTCTGTGAATTATAAATTATGAAAAATAACTATAGTCGTGCTTATTCGGGATTATAAAACGCTCGACTATTAGAAAATGCTCTCCATTCAGCTTTCAACGATCAATAAAATCACTGTAAGTGGTCAATAATTTGTATCAGTTCTCACAAACCGCTGAACGTGTTGCGTGCTTCGAGGTAATTGGATTTGACACTATTTTTCTAGAAATCACTATTCGTGCTCGGACATTTACTTGCGTGCAGCTTTTGCATATGTAGGTAATGAAATCTGGCGCTCGGTTGAAAATGCGAATTCATCACTCATTAAAATAATTATGAATTACGAGAACTTGAGTTTTCAAGTTGACTACTAAGTATTGGTGGCCTACTACTACTAATCTGATGTCATAAGATATTCAAAGACAATTTAATCTAATATTAAACGCAGTGACTATTTATACGGGTACTGGATAAATAATTTATAATTAATTGTTCGGCTATCTGGACAAATAATTGATACTTACTCTAATATTCGGCTAATATTTTGTACTTATTTTCGTTTTCTGGGCACACTCATTGGATTTCACGAAGAACTCTAAAAAAAAGCCAAATCAAATCAAATAAAAAAACCTTTATTTCATATAAACATCGTACAAAAGGTAGCACTTAATGCCTATAGAATTTTCCGCCAGCTACCCTTTTTTACATATAAATCCATATAAAAAAGTTCTGTATGAATTTAATGTAATTTTTATATTATTTTATGATAAGTATTTGAATAGTTCTGTGCGATTCAAAATACACCCACATATTTAAAGCTCCTTCAAAAATCGCAATTGCAATTTCGCGAAAAACTAAGTTTTCCCGATTTAGAGATGAGTTCAGCAGAACATTATGTCAAATTGCAAATGTTTGCATACTTGAATCGATCTCACTGAATCACCTTTCATCGTTGCTCATTATCACGAAATGAAACGAGACGTACCGTGTGGGGCCGGTACTTAAAAAGAATATCCCCACTGCATCTCTCCCCATGCATGTCGTAAAAGGCGACTAAGGGATAAGGACAAGATGCCGTGCTGAAGGGCGACAGGCTCGCCACCTCTCACCTTGGCACGGTACTTCCACCGACTCATGCAGCAGGTGGGTCTTCGTGCCTTACTTGCTGCTTGATCGATTTAATCTTGTTCGAATACTTTGCGAAACGTGGTAGTCGGTGTTGTGCTGTAATTGACCAGAGTTCTTGCAGCACAACACCGATTACTCTGCTTACCCCGATTGTCGGGATTCAGCGTGTGTGATATGTATGTATGTACGTACTCGCACATACATATCTCACACCGAAGGCGATCTACGTGCAGAAATAGCATTCAATTAGCATTCAGATTCACTATCCAGTCTTTACGTCAATCAACGTCATTCGTTGCTTCGGGATATACACTACATCCTCGACTCTGAAGTACAATTTAAGAAGACTTTTCAGGCTAGATCAAGGTATGGGAAGAGCTTTCAGAATTGTCTTGCAGGAATCTCTTTACTCATGAAATAGGAAATAGTAACAGTTTCAACATGACTCCTAATTCTGTCATTATTTCTAAAACTTTTTTTTTTTATGGAAACTGACACGGTTGGCTACATCATCTACAACGTCCGTGATGTCAGCCCATAACACCGGGTGAACTAGGTGCCATGTCAGTGCTTCCCCCTTTGATCGTGCCGGCTACACTGAACTGGTCGAAAAACACAAACTATTTACATAGCCGTTTCAACCGACGTTTCATTCAGTGCGGTGGTACCAAGCCGGGCGGGTTAAACCCTACCACCAAGTAAGATTAGGAGGGAAGGGACCTACAGTTTTACGAGGAATCCGAACCTCGGTCAGCCTCCAACGGTCAGCGGTCAGTGGTCACCCATCCGAGTACTGACCGCAATCAGCGTTGCTTAACATTCAATAGCGACAGTTGACTGTCTGCACCACTGAGCTATCGAGGCTGACAAAACTAAAACTAACTAAAACTCTAAAACTTCTATTATAATTTTCGAAAGATCGATTAAAATTTTATAAGTACGGTGTATCATGTGGAGCCTGGGCCACATATACTGGGCACACCTGAGAGCTGCCGTCGCCGTGTGGACGGCGCGCGACGACGAAGAAAGATGTCGGTCGTGGAGGTCGATGGTCGCTGCAACTGCGACAAACTGCATCATCATCGTTATTACGAAAGGCGTAGAGCTTGCACATACTTTTAATTTCATAATTTTAATTGGACATTTGGTTTTATAGGATTGCAAAAACAAGCGGTATTTTTGCTGTTACGGGCAACTCGAGGAAGATATCGTGTTTTTATCAAACCTGACATAGTTGACTCCGCAAGAATCATGTCAGCCACGATTAAACGTTCCTGCGGAACTGCGCGTCATGCCACTCTTCTTATCGAAAACAATAGCTGAACCAAAGATTTGAATATACTGTCGGGCATTTCCTGTCAGCTAAATCACAAAGAGAGCAGGAAGTGAGATTACATAGGGGACATCGGCCAGTGTACCGCTACCGACCGAGCCACATCCTCATTAGACGAGTCTAATCAGTACTTCCTCTTCACACAGTGAGAGCGGGTCCAGCGATGTGGGACGTAGCTAATCCACAATAGCGGAGTGGGTAAGGTCAGTTCATTCGTGCAATTGGGTAGAGTGTGAGTGAATAGCTGTTGATGCGGGTATAATATCAGGGTCGATGCTGTACAAGCGTACGTAACTTTTTTTTATGAACTTAATATGATAATGAGAAAAACTTAGTTAAGATCGGCTGCCAGAGTAAAATGAATGTAAACTTAAGGATATAATTTAAAATTTTCATAACGCTTAGAATTCTATTTCGTTTGAAATTAATTGCGCAATAAAATGGAACACTAATAATTACATAATTAAATAACCCCTTGCCTACATCGAATAATTTTCAGCTTCGGAACTAAATCCGATAATACCTCCAATACCGCCCCTACAGAAGACCTATTTATAGTTATAACTCTCGTACTTACAGGTTTGTCAATAAACTTTGCTAGAAACGACTTACTGGCCTACACCCGGCATTCTCTCCTTGCTGTCCGACTCGGCCTTAATGCTTGGCTAATCTGGGAACCGGCGACCGGTGCTACGGCCGGTGGCCGGTGACCCCTCTGAGCTACAGATGCAAGTACTTATTGTTTTTTCAATGAGAACGCCTTGACCTTATTCCGACGAGCATCCACCTGCTCGCGGCGGGGCGCGGTGGTGCTTGAACAGAGGGGTGGAGTGCTCGTCCTAGCGAATAACGGACTCTGGCTAGGGGTGAATCCTTGAGAAAGTTGTTTTATTATTTTCAGCCAGTTAGTGCAGCTGCAGCTCACTGAATACTTTCTAGAAAGATAAAATTTAGACCTTGGTTTAGGTTTAGTACTTATTATAATATCTCGAACCCAATCATTAACTTAGCCATTAATTATAAATTTTAATATAATTTCTTCTCCAATGTATGCTAAAAATCATTTTTACAAAATCTGAACTATCGGGCTCCAAAATGCCGTCGAAATCAACAAACAATTTTATCAATGAACTTTTAACAATGAACATCAGTCAGCACCTGCTTCTGGCCCCTACACACACCCCATGTGAGGAATTCCCTTTGGTTTCACCTGGTTCATACGCACGTAACAATTCTCTACCAAGTTTGCGTTTTCGTTTAGCCATTATAGGATTGTGAATGAGATTAACACGGAAACTTTGTTGTGCGTAAGTTGTCGGTTTAGGAGTAGAGGAGCGGATCTCACAGACTATTCGGCGCTGGGCGCGGCTGTTCGATGGCGTCGACGCGACAGATGCAAAAGTACGTTACCACAATCCCAGCAGCGGGCATAGCTGCCATGTGTGCATTTGATTTGACTCTGATTTTCACAAATTAAATTTCGTAGCCCCCTTCTTCGAGGACATACTTTGGTACATTTGATTTTTGATCAAAATATGTACATGAAGTATATTGAAAACCTAAGATAAAGGTAGGTACTCTACATATTTTCTGCATAAGTTTAAAAACATTTTATTTGTCGCTTTGCTCATAAACTTCATTAAGTCAGTGCTAAGAATGGAGGTTGGCCACATTTTATGTTTTAAGGCATTTAGACCAATTAAAACACGTATCTGCAAATCGTTTAATCAAATTTGCATACAGATTCTGGCATATTTACTCCGCAAAGTGCGAAATACATTACTATTATCTATATTATAAAATTACTTACAAGTAAGAACGAAAGTAAGTACCTTTATGGTAATTTGATACAATTTTATTATATTTATTCTAAAGTGTCGATCCAACTCTTAAAAGTGCTACTTCGTAAGCAAATAGAATGAAATATTGATTTTTTTTGCAGATACGTGTTGTTTATGGCTGGTCTTTTCTATCGCCTTAAGTGTATTAGACTATACATACTCGTAAAGTCTAACTAAATACATAATATAATAATAAGTTTTCATCTAGGTTTCAGGTTTTTCATACTTGTTGATTTATTTATATGTTCTTCATTCAAAAAAACAAATTTGCACCTAATTGTTTGAGCGTATGCAACCCCATGACCCCACGGAACAGACCGGTCCTACAAAATCGCACCCGGTGTGGCCGGGTGACGGGTGACGGGTGTGCGGGGTGGGGCGGGGCGGTGCGGTGGGAACAAGAGGTATTGTTGCGTATTATTTTATTATATTATTGTAATATGACAATAAGAACAGCGCTTGCGTCTCTATTGATATCTGCTCTCTAACCTCTGGCAGCTGCCCTTGACTGACTGACATCTGTCCTGCTCCTGCCTGGCTGACTGCTGCTGAGTTCGGATCTCTACCCTTTAATGTTTGAGATAAACTATCGATTAAAAACAAATAACATTTCAATAATAACATAATGAAAAAAAAGGAAATTGTATTATAAATAGCTGGTCCTGATGACTCCGCTTGCGTTGTTTCGTGTTTGACACTGTCATTTAGATGAATTAATCTCATAATATTCAAATAAAACAAATTGTTGAATCTGAATAGCTTATTCAATGAAACACAATCAATCAACGAATCAATATATATATATATATTGATTCGTTGATTATATATATATATATATATATATATGTATATATATACTAATAATAAATCTGTAAGGGATAGTCGTGGAGTAAGTTACTTTGTTTTATGAGATATTGCGTTTGTGAACTCTATGTATGATATTAAAACTAAATTGATGATTTTTAGATATATTTTCTGTATGTATGTATGTTCCTCCATAACTCTTAAACCAATCATCCGAATTCTATGAAACATAGTACAAGCACATTTATCTATTACGGGGCACAGGATCGGCTAAATAAAATTCACTTCCGGTTACGCTGTGATGTGGCTATCATACAAACCGAATTGTTCCGCGCGCTAAAATAAAGGTACGGTGACGGGCTTACTTACTTTCTTCTTTTTAAATACGAATAATTTCACGCGAGCGAAGCCGCGGGTAAAAGCGAGTGTGTATGGTACAACAGACAGATAGCGGCGGCGGCCGGCGGCATGAAAATTTTCTGTACGTAAAATAATTTAACTCACCTCACATACAAATAATTATGTCTTGATTAAATACAATAGGATACTTCTCACAATTCCGAAAAGGTAAGTTCGGGCGTGGGAACATGATCAATTTCACTATAATTTATCATTTGCGGCCAATTCACGCCTGATTGGCTCCTGTTACCTGCTACTCTGTAAGTGGATCGGCTATTTATATTCCAGTACCCTTAACTTAACTCTGTGATGGTCGATGATTTTGTGCCGGATATCCGATGCTTTCAATTATTTAACTTTTACTCATAACTGTATTTTTAAGAAAGTTCTGGGATCGCTGTTTTCTAGTCAAATATAGATTTCTCAGTATAAAATTATTGTTTAATTATTAATTTTATTCAGATTTTTATATTCGGTTATGGATTTTTTTTATTATTGCACCTAAACTGGGTGGCTCTGCTCAAGGTCGGCGCCTCGAGCACAGCCAATTTCACCCCGAGGAGGTGCGAGAAGAGAGAAATGTTACCGCAATTTGAAGATACACAGTTTATAGGAGTAGAAAATAATATATTCCCCGGAAGCCCATTCTACACCTTTGCCGTGCGTGCGAAATAAGAAAGTTTTAGAGAATCGTTCTTTTCGAAGAGCTTTTGAGAGTCGACTAAAAAGAGGTTTTCCGCGAGAGTATGGCGGGTTTGACGCATGCGAAGAAGAGGTGGAGGGATGAGGGAAGCAATTTCCTTAGAGCAGCGGCCATAGTAGTACCGATAAAACAGGCTCAATGATCCAACGATGTGTCTGTACTTCAGTGGTTGAAGGTCCTTCGTGAGTACGGAGTCGTAAATGAAACGAATAATAGCTCTCCGCTGAAGAAGCAGTTGGACCGCGGTGTGAAAAATCACCGACATATCGGTATCAGATGTCCATAGCTAATAATAACGAAAACTTAGTAGAATACTTATTTTATTTTGACAAAAAAAAAACTAAATGTGAAATAATGATAAAATTAGTTATGATGATGACAAATTTAGGAGACGCATAAAATACATACCAGAAAATGTAACAAAGTGTAAAAGGAAATAGGTACCCATGGAAACAACAATATTATATGGGTGCGAGGTACAGAAACACAATAGCTATGCTATTAGCGCAGGTATCGCTTGAACAAATAGCCGCTTTAGTTACTCACGACCATCAGAACAGAGTTTCCATTGTGCATATTCTCGCTAGAATGCTAGGAAATGGAACTGAACTGGAACAAGACGTTTCGGTCCATTGTTTACAGGCGCATTATAAATAGGTGTGTTCGGATGAACAATTGACACGTGGTCTGACTGCGCTGCGCGGCGCGCGCGCACTGGGCTCGGAGCGCTCGGATCGACGCGTGTGGCGCGTATTTCGGTTTTCACTGCAGTCCGTTAGATAGACCGACACTTTCATGAGCTTCTGTTTCTGAAGGAAATTTGTCAAGCGTTACTGCTATACTGCCCGTTTGTCAGCCTCGGTAGCTCAGTAGTGCGGTCGGTCGACTGTTGTTAAGCAACCCTGAGCGCGGTCAGTACTTGGATGGGTGACCGCTCGACCGTTGGAGGCTGACCGTGGTTCGGATTCCACGTAAACTGTAGGTCCCTTACCTTCTTACTTTACTAGGTGGTAGGGTTTATCCCGCCCGGTTTGGTACCACGGCACTGAATGGAACAACGTCGGTCGAAACGGCTATGGGAATAGTTCGTGTTTTCCGTCCAGTTCAGTGTAGCCGACATGAAATGAAGGGAATCACTGATATGGCACCTAGTTCACCCGGTGTTATGGGCTGACATCACGGATGTTGTAGGTGAAGTAGCCAACTGTGTCAGTTTCCATTATTTTTTTTAAATAAATCAGCATGGGTAGCTGTGCGGAGGGACCAAACCAATTGTGCAGCCGACAGAGCCAAATTCACCTCTCCTCTTGAAACCGCGCACGTAGCCTAAATACGATGTAAGTATTCTGGAAACACACTCACCGGAAGACAGTTCCACACACTAGCAGCGGTGCGACAAAGAAACGGTGTTATATAAGAACTGTGTTATTTTGAAAGTTAGGGACCAACAAGCAGACGATAGAAACGCCGTTAATACCTGTGACAATACAGCTGAAAAAACATAATGTGGCTTAAAAACATGATGTAGCTGAAAAAAACCTAATCTGGTTGAAAAAATATAATGTGGCTGAAAAAACATAATGTGACTAAAAAAACATAATGTGACTAAAAAAACATAATGTGGCTGAAAAAACATAATGTGGCTTAAAAACATGATGTAGCTGAAAAAAACCTAATCTGGTTGAAAAAATATAATGTGGCTGAAAAAACATAATGTGACTAAAAAAACATAATGTGACTAAAAAAACATAATGTGACTAAAAAAACATAATGTGGCTGAAAAAACATAATGTGGCTGAAAAAACATAATGTGACTAAAAAAACATAATGTGACTAAAAAAACATAATGTGGCTTAAAAACATAATGTGACTAAAAAAACATAATGTGACTAAAAAAACATAATGTGGCTGAAAAAACATAATGTGGCTTAAAAACATAATGTGACTAAAAAAACATAATGTGACTAAAAAAACATAATGTGGCTGAAAAAACATAATGTGGCTTAAAAACATAATGTGACTAAAAAAACATAATGTGGCTGAAAAAACATAATGTGGCTGAAAAAACATAATGTGACTAAAAAAACATAATGTGGCTGAAAAAACATAATGTGGCTTAAAAACATAATGTGACTAAAAAAACATAATGTGACTAAAAAAACATAATGTGGCTGAAAAAACATAATGTGGCTTAAAAACATAATGTGACTAAAAAAACATAATGTGACTAAAAAAACATAATGTGGCTGAAAAAACATAATGTGGCTTAAAAACATAATGTGACTAAAAAAACATAATGTGACTAAAAAAACATAATGTGACTAAAAAAACATAATGTGGCTGAAAAAACATAATGTGGCTTAAAAACATGATGTAGCTGAAAAAAACCTAATCTGGTTGAAAAAATATAATGTGGCTGAAAAAACATAATGTGACTAAAAAAACATAATGTGACTAAAAAAACATAATGTGGCTGAAAAAACATAATGTGGCTTAAAAACATAATGTGACTAAAAAAACATAATGTGACTAAAAAAACATAATGTGGCTGAAAAAACATAATGTGGCTTAAAAACATAATGTGACTAAAAAAACATAATGTGACTAAAAAAACATAATGTGACTAAAAAAACATAATGTGGCTAAAAAAACATAATGTGGCTGAAAAAACATAATGTGGCTTAAAAACATAATGTGACTAAAAAAACATAATGTGACTAAAAAAACATAATGTGGCTGAAAAAACATAATGTGGCTTAAAAACATAATGTGACTAAAAAAACATAATGTGGCTGAAAAAACATAATGTGGCTGAAAAAACATAATGTGACTAAAAAAACATAATGTGGCTGAAAAAACATAATGTGGCTTAAAAACATAATGTGACTAAAAAAACATAATGTGACTAAAAAAACATAATGTGGCTGAAAAAACATAATGTGGCTTAAAAACATAATGTGACTAAAAAAACATAATGTGACTTAAAAAACATAATGTGGCTGAAAAAACATAATGTGGCTTAAAAACATAATGTGACTAAAAAAACATAATGTGACTAAAAAAACATAATGTGACTAAAAAAACATAATGTGGCTGAAAAAACATAATGTGGCTTAAAAACATGATGTAGCTGAAAAAAACCTAATCTGGTTGAAAAAATATAATGTGGCTGAAAAAACATAATGTGACTAAAAAAACATAATGTGACTAAAAAAACATAATGTGGCTGAAAAAACATAATGTGGCTTAAAAACATAATGTGACTAAAAAAACATAATGTGACTAAAAAAACATAATGTGGCTGAAAAAACATAATGTGGCTTAAAAACATAATGTGACTAAAAAAACATAATGTGACTAAAAAAACATAATGTGACTAAAAAAACATAATGTGACTAAAAAAACATAATGTGGCTGAAAAAACATAATGTGGCTTAAAAACATGATGTAGCTGAAAAAAACCTAATCTGGTTGAAAAAATATAATGTGGCTGAAAAAACATAATGTGACTAAAAAAACATAATGTGACTAAAAAAACATAAAGTGGCTGAAAAAACATAATGTGGCTTAAAAACATAATGTGACTAAAAAAACATAATGTGACTAAAAAAACATAATGTGACTAAAAAAACATAATGTGACTAAAAAAACATAATGTGGCTGAAAAAACATAATGTGGCTTAAAAACATGATGTAGCTGAAAAAAACCTAATCTGGTTGAAAAAATATAATGTGGCTGAAAAAACATAATGTGACTAAAAAAACATAATGTGACTAAAAAAACATAATGTGGCTGAAAAAACATAATGTGGCTTAAAAACATAATGTGACTAAAAAAACATAATGTGACTAAAAAAACATAATGTGACTAAAAAAACATAATGTGACTAAAAAAACATAATGTGGCTGAAAAAACATAATGTGGCTTAAAAACATAATGTGACTAAAAAAACATAATGTGACTAAAAAAACATAATGTGACTAAAAAAACATAATGTGACTAAAAAAACATAATGTGGCTGAAAAAACATAATGTGGCTTAAAAACATAATGTGACTAAAAAAACATAATGTGACTAAAAAAACATAATGTGACTAAAAAAACATAATGTGACTAAAAAAACATAATGTGGCTGAAAAAAACATAATGTGGCTTTCCAGCGCTGAATAGATGACGTGTTGTGGTCTTCACTGTGTCTACAAAATATTTTAGAATATTCCTCTAAACGTGGAGCGAGAGTCCGATTTCAGACAGTGTGAAATACTCACTACTTATTCCATCGTAAATTCATATAAAGCTGTTGCACTGGCTCTATTAAATTAAGCTTTAACGAGTTCTGCTGAGAACTAATGGTGCGAATTGTCTGCGAAATGCGGCTCTTAAACTTCGCAAATATTAAATTTTGCCTTGCATTTTAACAGTTAAAGGACAAAGACAAAATTTCATTAAACTTTGAAATAGTTATCATAATCAATAGAATTATAAATTAAAAAACTCTGACCCTTAAAAGGTCAAAAATAATTTCAGTTTACTTACTTAAAGGAGTCGGGGGACAGCTGAGTAAATACCCGCCCGCGCAGGTCTGAGTTTTTATATTTTTTTACTTAGCGGTCCCCCGACTCCTTTAAGTAACTAAACCGAAAATATTTTTAAGGTTTGGGGTTTTAAACTTTTTAATTTAACTTGTATTTCAAAACCTTTTAAAAAAACCGCATCCAAATCTGTCCATCCGTTTGTGAGCTACGATGCCAGAAACCGACACACAAGCACACAGACAGACGGAGGCGTCAAACTTATAACACCACTCCTTTGGCGTCGGGGATAAATTGAATTGAATTAATATTCACATACTATTTTACCGGTGCATGTTCGTACAATATGTTTTTTTTATGGAAATTGACACGTTTGGCTACATCACCTACAAAATCCGTGATGTCAGCCCATAACACCGGGTAAACTTGGTGCCACGTCAGTGCTTCCCTTCGGTCGTGCCGGCTACACTGAACTGGACGGAAAACACAAACTATTTATGTACATAGCCGTTTCGACCGACCTTTCATTTAGTGCGGTGGTAACAACCCGGGCGGGTTTTAAACCCTACCACCTAGTACTATACGAAGGGAGTCATATTCCTTAGTCGCCTTTTACGGCATACACGGGGAGAGATGCAGTGGGGCTATTCTTTTAAAGTACCGGCCCCACACGGTACAATTGTTTCTCAATAAGTACTTCTTGTGTTGTGCGGCATCACGCGGCATGCATGTTCGACTCACAGAGCAAGAAACACCATGCAGCGGGCGCGGGGATGACGGCCGCCGATCGCTGTTCTGTGCTCGGGCCTCGAAATAGACTACAGCCTGTAATGTGTTAATGTGCGTGCAGTGCAGAACATAATATTTTCTCTACTACGCTGCGTGGCGCGCACGAGTACGTACGACCCACTTCCCAGCCGGCGGCACCTCTCGCGCCGCGCTGCGTCGGCAAACGCATTGTTAGGCTCCATCAGACGTTGTTAATTCCGCCGCATGACGCCAGCACATCAAGGTTTACGGCTCTCGATCTAGAATTAGGTTCTGGAATTGGCTGCAACTGCGCTGTGGGTGATGCAACGCTCTCTTATAGCGAGATCCTCGCTCAGATTCCTAGATAGCCGGTTGCATTAACGTACACGTACACACATATTATATATAGGACTGTCTGTGTGTTGAATCACATATAAAAAAATGCGCTTCAACATCAACAACATAGTTTTATTTATTGTTGAATTAAAGACGATGTTGATGTATACAGGTTGTTCGGCACATCGACCGACAAAATTTTTTTTGTGCGTAAGTGGGGTCATTTGCAACGTTTTGTACCTTTTGTCAGATGTCACGTGGTATCGAGATACGATTTTTTTTCTTTATTTTTGAAAATTACCAAAATCCCAGCTTTACATCCTTGTAACTTTTTTGTTTATGATTTTATCAGCACGAAATAAAATTTATTTAATTTTACGATGTATTCTTGTTCTAAAAAAAATATTATTTATTAAAAATATATTAAAAATAAAGAAAAAAAATGGTATCTTTATACCACGTGACATTTGACAAAAGGCATCATAGGTTAAAACGTTGCAAATGACCCCACTTACCTACAAAAAAATTTTATCGGTCGATGTGCCGAACACCCTCTATAATGTTTTAAATATATATTGTGCAGCTAGGTGGACATACGAACTAAAAAATACGGCCAAGTGCGAGTCGGACTCGCGCACCGAGGTCTCCGAACCCGCAAAAGAAAACTTTGAAAAAAAAAACACGTATCTTAACCGGCTTAATTTTTTACTTTTCTATTTGTTGTTATATCCGCCAAAATAACACATATTTTGTGAAAAAAAGGTGAGCAGGTGGACCACGGACAATACCCGGATGGATGTGAAGAGCGGATGGGCGCGTGTGGTGGCGTGCCTTGGGAGAGGTCAATGTCCAGAAGCGGACCAAAGTTGAGTCATAAAACTATACTATATATATATGCACCGAATTTCAACTTATTTGGTCTAGTAGATTAGGAGAAAATAGGCTGTGACATACGGACAGACAGACCTACACAGAGTCACCTATAAGTTTTCCATTGTTTTCTCTTCTGAGGTACGGAACCCTAAAAATAGCTGATTGCTTATTTATAAATTATATAAAGACCAGTTGAACAGAACAATAGTTATATTGTATTGCATTTTATTGTACCGTATGGGGCCGGTACTTTAAAAGAATAGCCCCACTGCATCTCTCCCCGTGTATGTCGTAAAAGGCGACTAAGAGATATGACTCCCTTCTTATATTACTAGGTGGTAGGGTTTAACCCGCCCGGTTTGGTACCACCGCACTGAATGAAAGGTCGGTCGAAACGGCTATGTATTGCACTAAGAGTCAGGAGACTCCCAGGCACATCAGACGGCACGACCGAAGGGAAGCACTGACGTGACGCCAAGTTCATCCGGTGTTATGGGCTGACATCACGGTTGTTGTAGGTGATGTAGCCAACCGTGTCAGTTTCCATAAAAAAAAATTAAAAAGAAATGTTTATTGATCATTCATATGACAGTTAACTGCACTCGAACTTGTCACAATTTGTTCTATCACAAACGGTTGAAACGGCTATTTAAATAGTTCGTGTTTTCAGTCCAGTTCAGTGTAGCCGGCACGAACGAAGGGAAGCACTGACATGACACCTAGTTCACCAAGGTGTTAAGGTGGGCTGAAATCACGTATGTAGTAAGTAGGTGATGTAGCCTAGCCAACCGTGTCAGTTCCCATAAAAAAATATAATTATAGGCTTGTGAAAATAATTAACTACCAAACCTTTATTTACTTTAAAATGTTCTCAGCTATGGTATAACTTGTATAATGTATAAGAACAGTGTCGGTATACTGAGGGAGGACTGGCAGGACAGGAGCTGCGTCATAAAATTGTGGTCTTCTTATTGATTACGCTTAATTATATTCAAGTAATAAAACAGAGACGCCATTGGCTACTGGACTACTGTGGAGGAGATGTCGAGCACTTTTTCAATCTTCTTTATGAAACTGAATGGTGTATACGAGTACTGTGTAGGCCCGGTACTTAAAGTACTGTGTGGGGCCGGTACTTAAAATACTGTGTGGGCGCGGTATCTAAAGTACTGTGTGGACCCGCTACTTAAAGTACTGTGTGGGCCCCGTGCATGTCGTAAAAGGCGATTATGGGATAAGGACGAGATGCCGTGCTAAAGGCCACCCTAAGTGAAAAGTCATCCACAAGTAGCATAATGGAGCCCCTTACGCTACTTGTAGACGGTTGGGTATCGATTCATACACTGTAGCCACTTTTTTGTGGTGGTCGGAAAAGTCGCTGGCAAAACGCCCGTCTGGACGAGGCAGTAAGTACTAGTAAGTATTCTGTGGCCTAAGAGACAAACAATACCCAAAACGAAGAATGCCACAGAGCCTTAAAGAACATCTCAAATATTAATTGGTTGGCAACACTGTCATAGGAGGGATCCAACTGTTAGGAAGGAGAGTGCTGGAGGTCACGCACTGGCTGAGTGCTGGAAACCTCCAACGACGTGGTCTGACGATGTGAAGAGAAAATCTCTATGTGCTATTATTAAATATATTAATCTTTAGAAGCAGAACCTTGACAAAGCTGTTGCTTGGACGTAATTTTCTTTATTTTTTATCGTTTTCATCATATAAACATTTAGTAGCAATGGGATTCGTCCATAGGTTTCAACAATTTGGTCCTTTCCGACAAATGGGCCTTTTCTGTGTAAGTAAACACATCACGATATATTTTATTTATATTTACTTATTTGTTTTTTTTATTATTTTTTTTTATTTAAAAATTTTTTTTTTATGTTTTTTTTTAATGTTTGTCTATTTTTATGTTTTGATTTTGTTATGTGTTGTTATGTGTAGTTATGGACAAAATTTGTCCGAAATAAAGAAGTTTTATTTATTTATTTTATTTATTTTACGATGGCTGCGTCTCCACCATATTACCGTTCATCCTAACTCCACGGTGGTGTTGTCAGAGAGCGCAGCCTGGCGGCAGGCTCTCACGGAGTAGATCACCTGCCGTCGCTTCCCACGACTGCGAACAGCTACGACTAGATTTCTTACTTATTTTATTACTCAAATTGGCGCTAGCAGGTTTCCTTAAGTTGGGAAATATGTCGCTCTTCTCCGTTTTTCTATTGTAAATGAAATAATTAATTTGAGTAGATTGCAAAGTTATTTCCCTCGTCTTCTGTTCTTAGGTGTTTCGATTTTTTACGGTGACTTACCGCCCAAGTTGACAGAACATTCATAACATGGTTCTTCATTCATTCTGGTTATGCTTGAAATTTCGACATCAAATTGTTTCAACCTCATGTAAAATTAACATATAATAAGTATACATATATACATATAAAAGAAATTACATAAATGAAACGCTGATGCTTTTGATATCATTCATTATAATATGTCGTAAGAATAGATATGAAAATATATTGTATGAAATGAATTACAATTTCTCTCTCTGCGAAATTGCTCGTGATGCCTGCTTTCACCTGTGCAGGTAATCATACGATCGCCCGAAAAACTAAATTAATATAGAAATCAATTTCACGCTGCGACGAGTTTTTTTCCCCGGCAGAAAGTCCTGAAGAAGTGTGTCGAACGATCCGTTGTAATTGCCCGTCGCTCCAGATCGAGAAGACGAGCTCATACGAGGTGTACGAGTACTGGGTACAGGTAGGTGCAGGTACAGGTAGGTGCGGGTACAGTACACGTATAGTCGGTGCGGTGGCGGTGCGTGTTCTCACGGCGACAATCTCGGGCAGGTTCCTTGTAGAACCCACCTGTTCGCGCTTCACACGGTTAGGCTGGTCGGACATTACGCATGCGAATTACGCCCTTTGACTGTTTGTTAGCAAAATAAATTTGTGCTGATTTACTCAATCTATGGAAACATTTTTATGTGAATTAGTTATCATTTAATTGTTGTCAACTTTTCCAGTGTTTACTCATATTGCACCATTTTCTTTGTTGATCTCATAGTACGAATTATATACACACGGTGTCAGAGCATCTCAAAGTAGAATTACGCTGGAACTTTGGAGCTATAAATAATCGCCAGCTCAATCGCTCAAACGCAAGAGTCGGTCTATCGAATAAATCACTTTGAAGAATGTTTAGTTTTCCTAGTTCTGGTTCAGTTCTAACTTCACAATAGCACATCATTAATTTTACTATTATTTGGAACAGCTTTGTGGGCAACGGGCCTAACATCATTTATTTACCGTTGTTCGATTGCATCCAATCTGCGAACCAGACCGGACCGGCCTCGTCTCGCCGGCTATTAAATTAATTTCACAAACAAGTGACGGTCACGTGGGGGCGCCGCCGCACCGCCGCGCCGCCGCCGCGCCGCCGCCGCGCCGCCGCCGCGCCGCCGCCGCACCGCCGCGCCGCCACCGCGCCGCCCCCGCGCCGCCGCCGCCTGCGTTGGCACTTGGCACTCGACGCGTCTGTCTACTGAGCTTTTGACTTCCTTTCGTTGCAGCAGGGATGAAGGTCAAACATGATTAAATTACTTACTTGATTGGTGGGATTCAATATAATCTGTGGCTTTTCTATGGCACTATTGATTTCTCGTCACTTTTCTGAAGCGAATAATAATTTTTTGGATTTTTTCATTATTACGGTGACAATAATTAAAATAACTTACGCATATATATAGGAGTAATGATAATAATTTTTATTAAGTATTTAAGATAATAATTAATATATTATTCCTTGTGAAAGCGAACGATGCTAAAGGAAGAACTATAGCTTCTAGTGTTAATATTTTTTCTCACTTTTTCTATTTCAATTTATTTCATTGACTCTCGCTGAACAACCAAGTGGTTCGAAATCAGTTTCGTATGAAAAATAAATAAACACTAATGGCACAGGAAACAACCACACGTAAGCGAGGGCGAACCCAACACACGTGACGTGGCGCGCATATCAATGTGTTTTCATTAGAAAATCACGCACCTGAAGAATTACCATAAAAGTAGTCCCACGGTGACTCTACCATAGAAAAAATTGGAAAAAGTTGATTTAATACTAAAAATAAAATAAAACTCGTGAGAATGCACGCGCCCGCGCAACCCTCCTCCGGTCCAATTCCGACCAATCACGGAAGTAGCGCGGGCGCATTGGTCCGTGTAATGTATTCTAATTTCAAACAAAACTTCGGATTTAATCGTGTTTAGTGGAGGCGATTCGGTTCGTGCTTTTGAGAGGGTGGTGTGGTGTCCTTTATTTGTGGGAAAATCGAAACATCCATTTTAACTGATAAGTACGTAGTGTATAAAAGGCCGCACCCGTGCAGATACAAAACAATAGCTTCTCAGAAAATAGTTACCGCACGATTAGACATAACGCTTTTATTAATTTACAGGAGGTTGGTAGAGAAAGGAATGTGGTACAAAACTATTCCAAAACTGAACCACGTTGTCAGCCGCGTATCATAGAGTCAAAACTTTCCAGATCCGATATTGTACTAACTTTGATACTCCGTTTCACACTCCATCACATGATGCGGAAAATTTACTCCCCTATTTGCGACCTCTGTGCAAAAGTAGAGGAGCAGTTGAAATATCTTTGAGAGACTAGTAGCTAGAGAATCCTTGAAGAGTTTATTAGTCACCATGGGACTGGCATAGTCGTATCGTAATACGGTTAAAGTAGACACCTAAACCAAATTTAAAGAAAAAAAAAACAAGTTGTGTTAACATACCTACATATGTAGATAATTCCACTTCTGGACGTTTTAGCGAAACCAAATACTTTCGGGTGCACGCACATTGCACCGACTTCTCAGATCGTCAAAACGAATTAGTTGCCGCCAAAGGCTTTGACTATAGGCTGTATAGGTAGCGGACAGAACACACAGATGTAACCCGATCCGAATCCGACATCGGACCTGCCGACCTCGTGCACCGCTGTCCGCTACACACGTCGCGTCTCGCCGCGACGACGACGCGACGGTGCATTGTTTTGTTACTGCGTAAACTGCCTCCGATGACTTTCCTGTGGAATCCGGACGACCTTCTCGCTGTGCCATGCTCGTTACTGTATATCGTCGTGAAATCATTTGCAATGGATCCTTTTCTGGCACATTTGGTGTTTTAGTCTTGTAGATATCCTTTTCATCACTAGGTACCGCCAATATCATTAAATATATCAGGAACTGCCAACAGGGCAGCGACAGCAACACAAAAAAATATGTCGATGCCACAGGTACTGTTGTTGTGGAAACTGGTTACGGTGAAGTACCGTACAATAATCGGAAATATTGTATCTTATTCATTACTATTGTTCCCGCGGCTCCACTCGCGTGAAAGTCGGTGTAATTGCAAGTCTGCTTTTTTAGATTTTTTTTATTGGGAACGCGACATACCTTTGTCGCCGTACCACCCACAAGTTGTCTAACGACGCCAATGTCTAAGGTCGTAATGTAGGTAAAAATAGCGAGTAAATCGGTAGAGCCATTCTTGAGTTATAAAGCTAATATATACAAACAGGCGGCAGATGTTGGAATTTATATTTATGAACCTTGCGGGGATTAGTAGTATAATTATTTTCAAGGTAGCTCAATTTGAATTTATTTAAGGAATGCCAATTTTGGATGCAATTATTGCAAAAAGTACGTGCAACGACTCGTTGATGCCGAAGAGAGCAAATCCAATTAGCGTAATTTAAAATTGGTATAATAAGAATAATGTTATTGATATGATTAGAGAGTGGTCGAGCGAAAGTGCGCAGGCGCTACTTCAGAAGCCAGCAGCGCCATTTGCAATTTGAGACGCACCTTGTAATTTCCGCCGAAATTACAGGGAATTAAATCGGATCGGATTGACCGCAGTGAATGCAGCGGATTGTGCGGAGTTTATTTTAAAGCAAATCGCCTTCTGAAGGCCACGGACAGGAATAAAATTATAGCCTATATGGACTCATTTCGGAGGTGAGCTTGCGGTGCGTCTTTGTGGTCCTCGCGGATCGAAATTAGCATAAAGTTGTCATTGTTAAGATGCAAGTGTGTTGGAATGGAGTAAAAAGTATGTAGTAAGATGGATAATTTAATGAATAATGGGTTATTCATTAAAAATAAAGAACAACACCGATTACTCTGCTTACCCCGATTGTCGGGATTCAGCGTGTGTGATAAGTATGTATGTAAAAATAAAGGTTAAAGATAAATTAGTTGCAGTTGGGAAATAATATCCTTCTTCATTCGAAAAGAGGGAATTTAAAATTTTGCTATGTACGCATGTTTATTTTTGTGTTCGATATCAAAAACTGGCAAAGAAAGCCTGCCTCTAAAAGTGAACCGAATAAAAATGCCTTCATTTAACGTCGATGAAACACAAAAATACGCATTCTACATTTAAATAAAAAATAATTTATGATAACGAGCGTCGATGATCAAAAAGGCAAGCCATACGGAACAAGTCACGGAGTTTAATAAGGTTAAAAATTTGCAGCAAGAAAGTGGTTCGAGTGCGTCGGCTTTACCGTTGTGTTCAGTAGTCTGTACAAGTTTACGTATCAGGCTCAGGCGAGTGGAGGATGTTTGTACTCGTATAGTATAGTAGCCGGGTCTCTCAACCTCCTGCCTGACTTCGAAATATGGTAGATCACTTCGTTTGTCGATTAAAGCTGTTGGAGACACAAGTCGAATCGAAATTAAGGTTTGGTGAGAATCTGCGTTTCACATCGATGATTTGTGATTATGCGCCAACAATTATGTATTGGTATAAAAAAATTATTTCTAGTGGCTCTACATTAATGTGATGATTTGAAGACGATTCGAAGATGTAGAAGTCGATTCAAGGACTAGGGCGGCGCTTTCCAGTGAAAGCTCACGTGTGCAACTGTTCAGTAATATAGTTTATCTAGTTTTCTCTCATTAAATTCTCATTCACAGGAGAAGGCGTATTCTTGGGGATTATATTTTTAACCCATGCCAAATACAGGCACTTAACGTCAAGGATATAACTCGGTTCACAGCGGAAATCTTACTTGGGAGTGATCTTTATACTTTTGAGAGATCACAATAGATTTTCTTATGTCGCAGAGATCTTTATCTATCTATTAGTGACCTAGTAGTCATAAATAAGCACTGAGCAATAATGCAAGTCTCTCGGAAAATATAAGTTCAACTTCAATTAGTCAAAATAAAACGTTACTAGAATTAAGAATTATGTATGATTCGACCTAGAAAGTCAACATAGCGCCGAGTGAGCGGCGCGGAGTTGGCGGTGGAGCCAGGCGGAAACGACCGGCTGTCGCGGACCACCTAATAAGGAAGTTATTAGTCTGATCGACTTGACGATCGTGTAGTGCAGCGACGTTGAACAAACTGTGCATGGGGCGTCGTGCGTGTCATACTGCTGCTCCAACGAGTAAGACACAATGTTGGAAAGGAACGATTCGGCTAACCTTGCTAGATGTTGCTAGTTGTATATTCTCTAGTACTGATTAGCCTTGCTAGTTGTATATTCTCTAGTACTGATTAGCCTTGCTAGTTGTATATTCTCTAGTACTGATTAGCCTTGCTAGTTGTATATTCTCTAGTACTGATTAGCCTTGCTAGTTGTATATTCTCTAGTACTGATTAGCCTTGCTAGTTGTATATTCTCTAGTATTGATTAGCCTTGCTAGTTGTATATTCTCTAGTATTGATTAGCCTTGCTAGTTGTATATTCTTTAGTACTGATTAGCCTTGCTAGTTGTATATTCTCTAGTACTGATTAGCCTCTGTAACATGCATAATTTAGACAGGTATCAAAGTGTACGTATGTACAACAGACATGCTTTTCTCAGTGCCGATTCAATTTGTGCCGTTGTAAAATGTGGCGAAAAATTTATATTTCCATTGAAAAGATTGGCTATCAACAAGGATAACACGTATTAATAATTTATACTTAATTAAGCATTTTCTTTGCAATTTGCACAGATATTGAGGAGCGGACAGGTAGATCCATACAATGTTGTGGGGTAACCTAACGCGATGGAGCATGTTGACGATATGGCGATGTGGCCGACAACGGTAGGTGACCATATGGTGTGATGTGATACGGTTGTTCATTTTAGCGCGCTCAGCATACGGCCACCACACCGCGCGCCGCCGCGCCCCGGCCAACGCCGCCTGCCGGCGGAAAATTCATAATTTGTTGCTGGTTTCCAGATTTAGCAATGTATAAAAAACCGGCCAAGTGCGAGTCGGACTCGTGCACCGAGGGTTCCGTAGTACCACCACGTAATTGGCCCGTTTTCACCAGTTTTTTCAAAACCTTCGATAGGTTTTGAATATCAAATTAAAAGAGATTGGAAAGGCGAATCCAAATACTACTATAAAATACTATATAAAACTACAACTAAACTAAACTAAATAAATTAAACTATACTATATAAAACTTAAGTGCATCGAGTTTTAGTCATTGGCGTATCTAGGGTTATTTTCCAGGATGGGCCTGGCCCCTGAAAAGTGATGGCCGATGAAGCCGAAACCCGCGATGTACAAAGTAGGTAATTTGAACTTGAAGTGTTGAGCCGTATTTCGACCATTGATTTCGGGAAGTTTCTTTACCTAAATAAAATTAAACAAAAACATTTTTTTAAAGTGTTTATTTTGATTAACTGGATGGAAATGGAATTTTATGTTGATTCCTCAGCTTTAGACTATTTAAGTGTTTTTGTGTGAAATTATGTAAGTGCCCACCCTAGAATTTTGGGTTGGCAACCCAACATCCTGGGGTGGGCACCAGACACTTCTGGGGTGGGCCGTGCCCACCCGGCCCCCCCCCCTCTATATACGCCAATGGTTTTAGTGCAACTGTAATAATAAGAACATACTCCCTAGAACTCGAACGGATGGAGGAGGTGTGTATGTTACTCGATTTCGCCGCCAATTCTCAACCGATTTTGATAATTCTTTTTTTCATTAGTATTTCTTTTAATGAACACCACCCCAAATGATGGGAAATTACGGAATGAACACTTTCACACTAAGGAATTTTTCAATCAACTACTTCCCGTCAACCTATTTTAATATTATGCGATATTACTAAAAATTGTGAAATAAAAAAACTGTTTAAAAAAAAACATTTAACAGACTTCAAACCCTAAAAAGTATTAAATAATATTTTTTTCTTGAGTATAGGCGGCACAAAACCACAAAATGGCCAATCTATACATTTCCAGGTGTGCTTTTGTACCGCCTTCTACTCAAGATCAAAATATTGTTTATTACTTTTAGGGTTTGAAGTCGGTTCAATGTTTTTTTTTTTACATATTTTTGATTATTGAGGTGTTAATCTATTCGTAAGAATGTCAGGAGTGACACTGGGCAAATGATACGTTTAATAATAATGAAACTTCAATAATAATGAAAAAAATAATCCAACAAAACCAAACCTCGACATGAATGCACTGAATGTTCATTTCACAACTCCACCGGTTACCATGGATGCTATGGTAAAATCTGACACTCTCCTTCAGCTGTCACAGCTGCCGATACCCGAGTTCAACCCTTTCGCCTTCAACCCTGTTACCGACTGTGAAGTTAAGAAGATTATTCTCTCCATTTCCACCAAGGCAGTTGGAGCTGACGATTTAAGCCTTGATATGTTGGCACCAGTGCTGGACGAGCTGTTACCCATCATCACCCATATCCTCAATCACTCTCTGGTAACCAGCTCGTTCCCTAGCATCTGGAAAAAGGCTTTTGTCATTCCTCTGCCCAAAACATCCAATCCTGTCTCCTTTAGTCAGTACCGTCCTATCTCAATACTACCAGTCCTCTCAAAAATCCTGGAACGCATTGTACACCAGCAATTGTCTGGCTTCCTTTCTCAAAACAACCTTTTGAATCCAATGCAATCTGGATTTCGTCCTTCTCACAGTACTGTTACTGCACTTGTCAAAGTCACTGACGATATCCGTCTAAGTATGGAAAACAAAGATCTCACTGTTATCGTGTTACTTGATTTTAGTAACGCCTTCAATGCAGTTGACTTTGACATCATGGTGGAAATGCTGAGGTCTCTTAACTTATCTCCGGAGGTAATAGATTGGTTTGACTCATACCTTCGCGGTCGCCAGCAACGTGTTAGAATTGACAATGACTTTTCTGAATGGAATGATTTAACTGCTGGTGTTCCACAAGGTGGTGTGTTATCTCCTCTGCTCTTCGCAATTTTTATTAATTTTGTCTCCAAACTCTTAGTCTCTCTCTACCACTTGTATGCCGATGACTTACAACTATATCTGGCAGGTAGTATTGACGGCATTGCTGGAATCATTGATGTGATCAATGCTGATCTGGCCACCATTTTTGGCTGGACCAGATCCTTTGGACTCATCGTGAATCCAAATAAGTCTCAGGCAATGATTGCCGGAAGTCCTCGACTACTATCGAGGATTGATCGTGACTCGTTGCCTGAGATTATGTACAACGGTACTGCCATACCATATACTAGGGTTGTCAAAAACCTGGGAATTCTTATGGATGATACGCTATCTTGGCAGGCTCAGGTCAATGAGGTCAGTCGAAAAGTCTATGCTGCGGCGCACTCCCTGAGGCGGCTGCAGAACCTTCTTCCGACCTCCACAAAGACAATTCTAGCACAATCGCTGCTTCTCCCCATCCTTGATTATGCGGATGTGTGTTGCCTGGACGTTACTGAGGAACTCCTGGACAAGCTTGAGCGTCTGCAAAACATGTGTATACGCTTCATTTTCGGTTTACGTAAGTACGACCATGTTTCACAATACCGCAGACGTCTCAAGTGGCTTCCAATCCGTCTCCGCAGAAATTCCCACATTCTTGGCCTTCTTTATTCTTGTATCAACAACCCTTCTGCTCCCGAGTACCTATCTTCGCGTTTTCAGTACTTATCTTCCCACGGTGTAACGCTTCGGTCAAGTGATGATAATATCTTAGCCATTTCCACTCATAAAACTGGATATTACACAAACTCCTTTTCTGTGCACGCAGCTCGGCTGTGGAATCTACTACCTCACTGTATACGGCACTGCAAGTCGCTTCCGTTATTCAAAAAACACTTAAAGTTGTACTATCTCCGTCAGTGTGAAGTCAAAAGCTAAAAAATCCTTTAATTCTGAATGGACAAGTATGTATGTATATATTTAGGTATTATGTATTATATAAATTGTAATTCATATGTATTTAATTTAATCTATAAATAGTAATTTATACGTATAATTAACTAGTATGTACTTATATGTAGTGTATATTATAGTATATTATAGTTATTTTCCTTATATTATATTTTACATTCCCACACTCAAGTCTTTTGCTACTACCTACTTATATCTCGCAACATACGACTCTCAAACATCCAAAGGTTGACTGGGAGAAATCCCTGTAAGGGATAAGTCCGCCTTTGCCCGTCATGTAAATTTCTTATTGTGTGTTTATGTTAAATGTTTTTTGGAGCAATAAAGTATTTCTATCTATCTATCTAACTTCTTTCATATCTAAAAATTCTAAAATAAAACAGACCATTAAAAAATATAACAGAAACCCCGACTGCGTAAAACAATCTACTGTATAAAATTTATTTTGTCCAGTAAATTAGAAGAATAACCGGACCGTAACCCTAAAAAGTGCAGAGAAAGGCTCTCGGTATGGGCAGCCACTATCTACCTATATACTGTTCTTAGGTTTCTATATTTGTACGTCTGTCTGACTGTCTGTCTGTCTGCCTATCCGTCTGTCTGTCCGAGGGCTGTATCTTTTGAACCGTAATAGGAAACCGGTTGAAATTTCCACAGAATATGTGTTATTATGGCGGATATCCTAACAAATAATAGAAAAAGAAAAAGTAAAAAATTAGGGGAGCCCCCCCTCCTCATACAAGAAACGTGTTTTTTAAAGTTTTTTTTTGCTCTATCTTAAAAACGGTAATACATACAACCAGTTAACTTGGTATTATTATAGTGCAAACTCTAAAGTGAAACAACAAATAATAAGAAACCGGCAAATTACGTGGTGGTATGAAAAGCTTGATGGGCTAGTCCGACTCGCACTTGGCCGATTTTTAATTTTCATTTCGGATCCGATAAGAAGGAGCCTCTTACTTGCCCACAGTTTTAACAAGAGCAATTAAACCCAATAAAACGTTGTGCATTCGAAAATCAGGACTTAAGTATTCCTGTTCACATTAAGAAATTGGCAGTAGCAGTAGTAAATTTTTAAAGGTAAGTACTTAATCCTTTTTATTTTCCTCATCATCATCATCAGCCTGTATCGGTCCACTGCTGGACATAGGCCTCTCCCAAGGCACGCCACCACACGCGGTCTTCCGCTCTTCTCATCCATCCACTCCCGGCTACCTTTTTTAGGTCATCTGTCCACCTAGCCGGGGGGCGTCCCACATTTTTTCCTACATTTAGAAAATATTGTTTTAAATTTTTGCACTTCACCTACGTAATAAACATTAAGTAAGTAGCTAAATTAAGCTTTGTGGAGATAATATGTCAATTATTTAAAATGTTCAGGAGAGTAAAGGTAATCGCTTCGCTAGCCCTCGACACGGAAGCAAAAGCCACCGGTGAAACTGTAAATACACTAGTATGTTCGATAGAGCTGCCAACTTATGCCACTGGCAAGTTGGCAGGCTGCGACAGTGACGTTGATAAAGGAGCGCTAACCGGTGGTGTAGTAAATAGTTTAGCAGCAGTCGTTTCTTAATAACTCGCTCCCAATCAAGTGTCTGCAGCTACAGAGGCCGTGAATCAAGATGACGGCGTCGATGAGGAAGACTCAATAAATCGCCGGAACGTCTCAATGCTGTGCTGGCTGCGCGGCCAGCACGCTGCGCGGGGGCGCTCGGTACAGTCAGCGCGCCAACTGCATCGCCACCTGTTGATTTATTATTATAGTTAGTTACACCGTTACACTATGTCTCTTGTTGTGTTATTATTTACAAGGATTCTTTCGAAGAGGTTAAAGTATTTCGGGAGTAGCATTACTAGGAACTGACAAACCGCCTAAAACTAATCCAATACAAATTACATCGATTTTTCTACATAAAATGGCATTATGGAAAATATTGAAAACATATTGGTGATGCGAAAACATAACCTGATGAGGACTCACGTGCAAAAGTGTGCTTTAATGAAATGTATGATGATTAATCAAGTCCTATTACCACTGATTATTCTCATCTCAAGCGTGAGAGTGTGGAACTCTCAGATTTGAATTTAGAAAATACGTAGAAAATACTTTATTGCTCTAAAAACTGTTTTACAGAACCAATCACAATATAACATTTACATGTATAATTGCAAAGGCGGACTTTGAGAGTTTCCTTACAGATATTTCTTCCAGTCAACCCTATAAATAGGTAGAGCAAAAGACTTGAGTGTGAGAATTGAAAATTTTATAATTAATAGTAAGAATGCCTACTTATTAATAAATAATACACATAATACATTCTAGGCTAGTTAATAAAAGCTATACTTCAAGTAAGTATAAATTTCAAAATGCATAAAGTAGAATATCCAAATAAACATATACATTTACATGCTTTTCCATCGAGGTATGAAAGAAAACGGATTTTTTCGGTTTCGACTGCATGCATTTGTTGTAGCCATTTTTGTGCTAACAACTCACTCACTAGCGTTGAACTCTATGAGTTCACCTGCAGTAATCTGAATTGATCACGTCCGTGAAATTGATGAGCTGCTGACCAGACGTACGCGGGAGTCAGTACTGGGCGACCATTGGTCATTGGTCGATGTAAAGGAGCCGCAGCACATGCCTTTTTGGGGAGAGTGATATCGTGCGAAGCTGACTGTCTTTAAACACCAATTAATTTGAATTTACGATCCTTACTCCCACCAGCCGCAGCTGCCGACTGCGAGGATAAGAAAATGCTTGGAATAATCAGGCAAACCGATACATCCTACTCGAGAAAGATATTATGAACAGATGGATTTTATTAAAAAACTGCTTTTGCATCGACAGACGTAGTAAAACATGGGAAAATTATAGCGATTTCCACTTTCCCCATTTAAATCCGTCTTGATCTTTACAGAGAGTGACGTAAATTTAGAGTATACTGTAAATATTGATATATTAATTTAGAGTGTAATAAAGGTACTAAATTTGAAAGACATCTAGACAATAAAACGTAAGTAGGTACATAAATCATGAACTAAGTGGATATTTTTTCAATGTAAAGGTTTAAGTTCAAAGTTTTGGATTATCGACATCTCCTTTCTTAATCCGATCATCATCCAGCGCTTGCTGCTGGCTGGAAATGCTGAAATGTATCAGTTACGTTATATCACCACCGCCGCCGCCGCCGCCGAAAAATTCGTTTTTAAGGTTCCGTACGAAAATGGTAAAAAATTAACCCTTATAGTAAAACTTCTTGTACGTCTGTCCGTCTATCAGTGTGTATGTCACAACCCCTTAACTTCTAAACGGTTAGTTAGTCCTAAAAAACAGAAACTGCACCAAAATATATTATTTAGTAACAAGTGTATGAGAAAAATAAATCGTAGGGGATCGTGGGATCATAAAGTAAAAATTGTGGGGCATATCTTTGAAAAGAGTTCACTTCGGGGATATTAAAACTATTTTTAATATTTTTAGATCACTTTTTAGAAGGTAATTTTATGAAAATATGCAAAAAACCCATGTCACTTATGTATGACCAAACGTGCTAAATAAAAAATTAACTAGAATGGTCAAAATTTCAAGAAAGGTATAGCGAAAATCATAATTACCCTTAACTCCATGGCGTCGTGGTAAAAACTTACGTAACTGGTGTGCAAGCCCCATTGGACCCAGTTACTTTTGAAAATTCATAACAAATCAAAATTAGTTAGTTATAAAGATATTTCAGAATCCGTCTCGTGAGCACTTGATAGATAGTCGGCATCCTCAAAATATGAATTTTCATCATCTGTATGGGTCGGTCGCTCCACCACAAGCAATGAGACAGGAACATCATTCTTCTCAAGCTCTTCCAGAAGCCACTGCTCGATTTTATCGAATTGGTATATAGAAGCCTGCTCCTTGGAACAGCTTGGGCCGGCAACTTGCTCATCCATGTTAGATTGATAGCCAAGATACGTAAAAAACAAAAGATATTAAAGAAAAAAAAAGTACGTAACTGGTGTCCTAGCCCCATTGGACCCATCTACGTGTAAAAAATGCTACTTTCACTTACCTGACAGCGACGTCCTCTTTCAGGCGTGTTCACACCGCGACTGAAGGAAGGTACTGAGGGGCGGGGGTCGCTGCGGCAAACAGCGCGTGAGTAGCGGAAGAAACAAAATCCATAATGGGTCCAATGGGGCTAAGACGCCAGTTAAGGGTGTATTCGTTTTTAGGTTTCTTCAGTTCACAGCTGTTTTCCCTCCGAAGACATTGCTGTTCTGTGTAATGCCGTTCGGTTCCGTCCACGATATCTATGTCAAGGTTAGAAGTTAGACAAAGTATCTAGATCTACTTGCACAGTAAAGTGTTTTCGTTGTTCGCTTTCCATTTTATCCCCATACATGTTTTCTCTCTCATTAGAGTAACGGTTCCAAGAAACCTTAAACTCGAGTTGAGAGGAGAGTCTGGAGACAGGGGAAAGAGGTGTAACGCGGTAGCCGCCGCGGCCGCGACGCGAACCGACGACGACTCCTGATTTATTGCGCGACTTTTAATTGAGTGAGTGAGACACGCGGTTAAAAGTAAGTAAGCATAATAGTTTTAGCCGGGCGTGTGTCCGTACATGCCATTAAATGATTATTCGAAGGAAATAAATTCCGAGTAAGTACGTTAAGTGTGTAATTGGAATAAGATATATGAGGACGAAATAGAACAACTTCCAGAATAGATAAACTTGAGGAATTCTTGAATAACAACGGGCAATTGGCTGCAAAGGCCATTTTATTCGACGTTCTTTGCAAAGAATGCTCACATTATAATACTTACGATCTTATTTATCTAGTTTGCACTTTTAAACTATTAGTCGGCAATTATATTAGTCGCAAAGGACCTTGTTCTTTTAGTAGTCTTTGCGGAGAATAATGTGCTATAAAATTACTGTAAGTATCTATTTTTTATTTCATCTATCTTCAGTGTTAAAGTTATTTTATAATAAGTTTATCTGCACGTATGGTTTTGTTATTAATATTTCGATTGGATTCGGTCATCAAATTATATTCAGTGTTATTTTGAGTAATGTTAGTCTTGCAATCAGCCATAAAGCTTAACTCATTACGGACAGGATGTTTGATTATGTCATTAATTACACCTGCCGGTGGCCACTCGGAGTCGTTAGAGGTTCCAGCATCCGCCGCTGTAATCGTCTACAGCGCCTTTCTTGGACGCTGCTTTCCATATAAGCTCAGGCACCTCCCGTATGTAAATAGAAGCCATGCCGACTGCCGAGTGTCGCGCCTCAGCGCTCGCTCGCGGCTCGCGGCTCGCGGCTCGCGGTGACCAAACCTGGTAGTGTTCTACATTTCGCGGTTGCCTACATTTGGAGCATGGTGCACCCGATGGACATCTGTTTAGACTATGCAATTACTTGTGTTAACACTTAGTCCACACTAGATAGGAGCTGCAGGGCACTGAAAATGAATATTTCGCTAAATAACTTGTTTTATTTGCAATGGAAGGTTTTTCAACTGTTCAATTGGATATCAAATAAAGTTTAAAATAGAGTGATAATAAAAAAATACTGAAATAAGAATAATAATAAGGTAATTTTTTTTAATAAATTATGGCTTTCTTATTTACTAATAGGGATCATATTGTATGGAAATATGTTGTTTAAATATTTTATACACACATTAATAGGTAATATATTTCACCAATTATAATGAAATTAAAATTAGTATTAAAGAAAATACATTTCGTCCATCTCCGCCTACTTTCGCACCGCATCCAAAACAGCATCCACGTTGCTCCTCTGAGTCTGCAGCCCTATTCGCAGGAGAAAAAAGGATTTGCCTGGACTTTTCTATCAACAGCTTGCCGAGCTGATCAGCAGGAAAGCATTTTGCGTCGGGCGACCACATTCCAAGAGTTTCCACGGCGAAGGCCAGAAACTTAAAGGAGCAACGCAAGCTAGAATATTTGCTTTTATTATATTTTAGAATATTTTCGAATATTTGTCCCGAGAGCAGCAGAGTTGGCTAAGGTGGAGGAACCGCTTTCCATTAGTCGTCACGACGTAAGCCAGACGGTTCTTGTATGATTCAAAATCTTTGCATGTCTATTACCCAAATCACTTTTTCCTGATCAAACAAACAATTCGTTACACCTACCAACATACTAATTGGTAAGCGCATATAAAGTTTATGAGAGTCTTCTTTCAAACATTTGAATAGGTAGGCAACCTATTGCAAAAGGTTACAACCCATTACAACAAGAAGTGAGTGCCAACATGTCCGCAACTTTTATCTTCTGGCAGTGCTTGCGAGCGAGGTGAATCCGCGCAAAAAACTCTCGTGATCTCTAATACATTCAAATGCAGCTACTTCAATGATAATAATCCTCGTCCGCAGCTGCTACAGGTGTTGTAAAATCTCTTGGTAAAGTCGTCTCGGCGCATTCGTTTCTGAAAATATGGCTACATGGAGGTGGGACTTGGACATTAATTAGCTCATGTTATGGTCGGATGTGGGTTCTGCTCGCTCTGATGCGAGTATGTTAGCCAGATGGTCTGGCATATAAGCGCAGATTTCAGACGAGTCTTGAATTCCAAATTCGAATTCTCGAGTGTTATAAAACCGGCAAGGTAGAGAAAATGGAATAAGTACCCTACCCAGAGTATTTATACTTAATTATCTCGGAGAAATAAATGGTATCTACTTAATAATAATTATATACACAGAGTATAGATACACAGAGTAGGTATAGAGCGGCGGGTGGCCGAGTGGTCTCGGCGTCGAATTCTCTTGCGAGAGGTCCTAGGTTCGAATCCGTTCTGGCGTGTACGAATGAGATTTTTTCGGAAATGAAAAAAAAATACGTGCATGCTTTCACCAGCTGTGGTGTCAAAACTGTGGGTTTCTCCGGGTTGACCGGAACAAAATGAATGATGAAGAGTATTTAAGAAACCAGTCAAATAATATGAGGCATAACAAAGGTGGTCGTCTACCTAATACATCTCAATTATTCACTGTAAACGTAATCTGTTATTTAGATAAGTTTACAGATTCCTCTGTCTATTACTTTCCACGGTAGAGATGATGGTGGTCGTAGCACTCGACAGCTGCTAGACGAGCGGCCTCTCTCGACCTGCGCTAGTACTTCCTGATCGCAGCACCTGCGCTGCGCCGGCGCACACAGCGTAGCACTAGCATAGACAGTACACGCGGAGAATATAGACATGTACATACATTGTGATGCTAACACCTGCTCCTCTTTTATCTCTATCATGTCGCATTAGGTTGAATGTTATAAAAAAAACTTACTGCACAAATCACACAGCGAAACCCATCAAATCACATATTATTATACATACTCGTATGTAATAAAATTTTAAAATTGACGTTTTTGTACATTTAAGATATTTGCAAACAAAATGAATTGGGGGGATGAAGGATAAGGAATAAGATTAAGGAGAAGGTAGGCATTTCTGAAAACATTGTCTGTTTGTGGGTGTGTTTATGCATTATTTAAAACAACTAACCCAATTTGAAAGGGAGTTTTATTTTCAGAAAAATATAGGATATATCTCAGTACAACATAATAATATTATAGCATCACGCTATTATTTATACGAGCTGAGTAGTAAGGTCGGAAGTTAACTCAGTCGGAGAAATTAGCTAGGTACTTTGGTTTGCGTTCATATGATTTACTCTAAAAGTACTCAACCGATTTACATAGCGTTTTAAGTAAAATGATTTGCAATTATTCACATTTTTGTAACAATACGCCATCTCTTATAGGGGCCTCATAGTAATGTTAAAAGACAAGAAATTTGAGAAAATAAAGTGCACTTTTTGCCGTGGATAATTTATATCATAATCCCTTATCTATCATCCACTGTTAGACAAAAGCCTCCCACTTCACGCCCTTATTAATATGATCAGAGCACCTTCTTTACTATCATTTTGATTTGCGTTTTGTTTATAGACGTCCAGAAATATCAACCTTCCGGTTACAAAATCCAGACGTCTACTACTTGCACTCTTGCGAGTACAGAGATCATGTATGCCAGATCGAGGCCCCATAGCTGTACCGTTTTTTCCGAAATAATCCCATGGGAATACACAGACTGCGATCTTTCCCCAACCGATGCGAGCCACCACCCGTCCACCCGAAGGAACCCCGAACCGAAGTCGAGAGCCGGGGGTGAAGCCATCACTGCCACTGGGGTCCAACCACAACCTGTGCCCAGGGCCTCAGCGTTTTGTACTAGCCTAAAGGCTTTTGTTTTCACCAGCTATGTATATGCGTGGAAGTGCATATGACCACCACCTAATGTGTACCGGGGATCCACCGGTCTCGAATGACAGACTCACGTCAGCGTCATTAGCTCGTGAGAAATCCATCCCACTTCCACATATAAGTGTGTGTTGCACCGACATACCGATCTACATTATTCGCATGTCTACCAATTCTCCACATTGGTTACGGAGCTCTAAGTGGCTCACCACTCGCAGCTTTCGCTACTTATTCCCGTGTTAGGTGCTTTAACTACACAAGTACGGAAGCACCAGGGAATCAACGCTAAACCACAACCCCTGCGAGACCAACTCCAGTGTTCCGTGCAGAAGCACGAAACATTCTGGGGCTTTTAACGGAACCCCGCAGTACTCAACCCAGCGTTTAGGGTAGTATCTCATTTGACCCACCGACCTGAGTGGAGTCAGCAGCGTGAGCTAAGAGGAAGCCGAAACCCCCAACTTAGTACTCATGTTAGACTAGCAACGTTTAATGAGTAATCGTCGAGAACAAGTTCTCTACCACACATTATTTCTAACAGTGACGCCCGTTACACCGCCCAGTTGCGGGATAGGGTAGCCAACTGCTAGTTTTAAGGGTAGCCGCCGTGTGGTCTGCATAGGGAAGCGTCACGGATACTAGTACCCAACTCCCGACACCTTGGACGACTGAACGCCTCTGCGATCCCGTACAAGGGTCGCTAATACGGGTCTATGGATCCTGGTGGCCGGGCCCGACACCTTGGGTAGACCGAAGTCTACCACTGCGATCGCTCCCCGGCGACTACCGTAAGATCAGAGCAGTAGGATTGACACAAGTGAAAGCGGTCTTCTTCTTCTTTTTTTAAATAGTGGCAACCAAACGAATAGGAAATTCGTGTATTACTGCCAGTATCCAGTGACGGCGCTGCACGGTATAAATTTGTGATTACTTTTTATAATATAATAAAACAAAATAATTTTGAAAGGAACGAAGCATTTGAAGTTACTAGTTTGCATGCACACATTCTGGAGGACACATACAAAAGCGGTCTCTGTCTCAGAAAAAACTGGCATTGTCAAAAAATACAACCAGGCGAGCGAAGTCGCGGACTCGGCTAGTTGTTAAAATAAAGTCAATCTTGATCAGCCAACCAGAGATCAAAGTCTCGCCTCAGAATTACCTGACTTTGATTAACGGGCGTGCACTGAGCCAATGGAATGTGATTCCTAATTCAAAGTTGACAGTCAGCGTTGTATGACCCGTACAGAATGGCGTTGGTTTGATTAATGTGAAGAAAATTAATCATCTACTCGAACAAACGAAGCCGACGACGAGACTTTGTAGCGCTTACACCGATTAATGACTTTCAATTAGAGACTTACATACTTACAATTATGAGAGTCAAAGGTTTTGTGTGCGTTGCGAAGGCTCTATTGTAGATTTATGCTTTTCCCACGGTACGAAAGTATGTACAAAAAGTACGAAAACGCCAGATTTCTTTATGAATAGATAATAAGAAAGCTTTTATTTTCAATTAATTATATTTATAACTTATACACTCATGCATGAGAATAAAATCATATAACATTATCTGACTGCATTGTGAATTCGTTAAAACAACTGAATTGATCCTACCTCTAAAATATAACGTTAATTGGTTTCGTTCGTACCTATTTCTTCCCTAATTGTTTTCTGAACAAGAAAAAAATTTGAAGTTCCAACTGAGTAAGCCCCATTTAGTTGGCGGTAGAGACCCGCCTTTCAGCATCAGCTTTGCTCTGAGCAACGCTCGGCCGCGGCGCCCCACGAGTCCCGCAGTCCAGCTCTAGGGCGCCGCGACCGGCCGACGCCCTCAGGGCGCGACACTCTCTGTCTCCGCTCCGGGGACTTTCCACAGGGTGCGGGAACCACGAGGGCTCAGCGAGTAACCCCGACGGCTGAAGTAGCCGGAACTCCAATCAGATACAGCGAGCTATTGTATATATACCGACAGAAAAGTACATTTCAACAGTGCGATGTAGGACGCAGCCTGTGATTGGTAGGTAGGACACAGCACAGCCTGTGATTGATGGAACCTTGTCGCGGAGCTTGAATACAGATGCTTATTTTGAAGATCGTGTCACCTTGAAATCTTGCTCAGTGGTCGGTTACACTGCTGCTTATAGTCTACCTACAACGTACGAATCTTCTTGAGAATTTTTTTGTTCATTTTTTGTTTTCGATTTTTTTCGTATCTACTACGTACGGTTGACAGAAGTTTACGAATATCTACCTGTGCTTCTTTGGTCTAACTAAATAAAAACATTACATTTGGCTTGGATGAATTCAAACTCATAGCGAGATATATTATATTTTAAAGATACTTATATTCAGCTTTTAAATTCCTGAAAATTATAAACAAATTAGTACCACTAAATACGCTCGTTCTATTATATTGTATATACATATATATACGAGTAGACAAGTAGACATACGAGTCAATAAATCAAACAAAACAACACAATATACCTCGCAATATACATCATAAAAATGTGAACTCATCTCATAACCCGATTTAAACCTCACAGGGGCAAAAAAATATTGTGACCGTAAAACGCAGTTGTATGAAATATTTATAAGCTACAAATCGTCTTACGTAAATAAATGACGTATTCAGCGGTTTCATTCTGGAGACATATTTTAAATAAAAAATATATTCATAATGCATCATGCGCTCATTGTAGTCGTTCGGTGCAGCGCAACTTGGGAGGCGGATGGGACGCGGTCAGCTGCTGTGCAGGGAAGGCTGTGCGGCTGTAGCCCGCGGAACGAGTGATTCTGATTTAATATTATTGTAATGAGATGAGACTGAGTGAGTTATAAAATTATGCAAGGAGGTAGCCTAGCGATGCATCAATACGCTGACTTGACTACTGTACGAGAATCATACATAACCATAAAGAACATAATAAATAACATTATGTCTGCCTCACTTGTGTGCTGTTGTTTATTGTTATTTATTATTGTTTTGAATCTATTTAGATTCATTAGATTGTAGCCCCGAAATATATAACCGTAAACATTCTTAGATAGGTTCTCTCAACTACTTAGTATGTGTGTCAGTGAAAAACGAAAAACAGATAGGAGCGAGTATAGGAGGCATATTACATAAATTGAAAATTATGAAATAACAGAACAAAAAATCATTTCCCATGCTTGAATCCTCACATTCCTTCTAAACTTTTTACATCGTGGCGAAAGAAGAGTTAATAAAAAAAGTATCAATATTTCTCCATCAAAAGAATCTCCGGTCCCGCATCCGTTTCGCCGAACCGTTTCGAGCTCTCAGTCTATAGAGTTAAGGATAACATTTCCTCGGTTCTCCTTCCAATCTATTAATAATGAAGCTAAGTGAGCTCACAGAGGAAGTTATGCCCTGTGCGGTTGGAACAAAGTGCATTGTGGCTCGAGAAGGTGAAGATGTTGGGATGCTGCGTGGACGCAGGTGTTCAGGCGACTGCGCGTCGCCTCCTCCGCGCCGCCGCCGCCGCGCCGCACCGCAGCCGGGCAGTCGCGCGGAACACAACAACACAACATAACAACACTACACAACATCAAATAAGTACAATTTATGTGCACAATCTTTAAAGCCAAAGCCAAACGAAATAAAAGTGATATGATAAGCTCCGCTCGGGCAGAAACCGTTTGAATAATTATTTGTAAGGCGCGCCGTCCTCAGACGCAATAAATTAATAAGAAGGAAATTAATATTACAGAAAAAGTATTATTGAGTGTAAGGAAAATTATATAATTTTGGAAATGTGTAATGTAATGAAATGAATGATGAAAGATGAAAACTACAACACGAAGTAACCAAGTAAGTACGTAAGTATTTACGTAAGTAAGTATACGTAATCTATGTTAGAACAAAAATTTAATAATAATGGTGTCTTTTAAACTAGAATAAAACCCGACTATGAAAAACAAAGGAAATAACAAGGGAAGTTGATTTTAAAGAGCAGTAGAAAGAAAATTATGCAGTCGGGCTCCCCTATCTATTCTAATACTTGTTAAGGTCATTCTCGAGGTCATATTGTACGGTGCGGCTGCTGTCTCGGCCTGCTGGACCCGGAACTCAGCGCGACAACACATTCCGAACTAATCACAACATTCCGTCTCTAATTATTGTACAATCCTGACAAACTTGTTTGGCGAACAACGTGCTGGCCGCGGGGAACCAGGCTTCTGTTTATCTATCTCCACAGCTCCACTCACTGCCGACTGCGCCGTCATGCTGTTGGTTGCTATATCAATACGCTATATTACTATATTAAAATCTTTTATTTGTAAAAATAATATGTATAAACTGTTAAACGTTTTGCTATGTCCACAAGTCACACAATGATACTCTGACTGTTCTAAAAAATATATTCATGTTTTGTTTATTGTTCATTCTTACCTTTCAGAATATACACACATACATACATAGCATAACCAAATGCTGAATTAACTTGTCATATCTATATACTTCATTGTAAATACTTACGCTCCAAACTCCTTATGCATTTTTTAAGTAGGTTTTTGTAAGATAAAATTAGGAAAATTTTCAAAATAATAAATATTAACGTATGTAGATCATCTAGATAACGCGCCGTTGTCGCTGACTCCCCCGCCCCCGCCGCCGCCGCCACCGCCGCCGCCGCGCCGCCGTCAAGTATAATCTTCTGGCGTGACAATTTGTAACGGTGAGTCTGCCGAGACGAATTGATTGAATGATTGCCGGATAATATCCACCTGAGCTATAGACGCTCGCTGGTGGATATGCACGAACGGTTCTCGATGTTAGATCTCATGTAGGTATTATACTATAATATTTCTTATTTCGATTGTACAATCTTCAATCTGTATTCCGATTTTTGAATCGATGGCGTTATAAATTCTCCTTATCGTCTTGTCGTATACAACCTACGCTACGAGTAAGTCGATTTTCTGACAGATTGTAAACCCAGCAGAAAATGGCTTACGTTAATAGCGGAACTCTGCAGAAGTTTTACCTACATCGTGCCGTGACACACTCCGTCTCGGAGAGTACCTTGTGCGATTATTTCCGACGAATAATTGAATCGTACTTACTCACAGAACAGTTAGCTGCAGGTGTCCGCACTCTATCTGGTTAGGCGACCTGCGTCGGGGACTAATTCGTCTCTAGTAGTGTACTGCTGTGCTGCTGGTTTAGTACGTTTGGAAACATCTGAAAATTAATGACTTGCAGAATCAGCCACTGATAAGGGTAACGATATACATGAATAGATACATTCGTTGGCATACAAGAACGCTGATAAAGGGATGAATATTTCATTTTATGCGACATTGTGAATGAGAGCTTTTCTTTATCTCTGTTTTCTGTTTTGCTGATAGTTTTCTAAGTACTTTGCTAAGATAAAGCCTGAACCGGATCGTTGATCAGATATCGGGTCCCAAACGCGCATGACGTATTGCATCAATGTTTTTAAACTTAACCAATAAATATATAGAAGGCTCTATGTATGCTCGTATACGGTAATACGCGGTTTAGAGTAGAACAGTCAAGGTGAACCAGTAGTATGGTGTACTAAAATAATACTTGTAGAACCAAGGCAACGAAGGTTTTTGAAAGATCCAATGGTGACTGGTTAATCGGTCCAATATAACTCAGAACTCCTCACTGCGGCGGTGGTAGAGAATCGGAAGGAACCATCGAGAGCCTTGTACAGTTCCAGAGAGATGAAGAAAGTCTGCGGGGCGGCGGCACCTCCGGCCTCCGGATGGTTGTCAGATTTATAATGCCGGTTGAACACCTGCGGAGTGCGCAGACGCAAGGCTCGAGTGTCACCTTCAGACATTCACTAAATATTGAGCATTCTCGCGCACACGCTCTCCACTTCTCGAGTCGAGGCGACGACGAGCTTATCTCATGCGCGTCATCAGTGTGCGCTACACTACACGCCGCACGCTTTGAAATACCGTATTCATTTGAATTTTTTGTAACATTCCACGGATACCTAAACATTGCCTATAACACAACCTGCGGTTTTCATAATTTCAAAGGTTGGGATCATCTGTGGATGAGTGGAAGAGAAAAAACGGAAAACTCTTCAAAAAATGTTCGCGTGTTTGTACAGTTTTCTATCACGGAGGAGCTGTTGAACATTCCTTGTGGGGATTGAATGTCATGTCTACAACGAAAAGCGTAGATCTGTATGCAACCATTTCTAGCCGATGCTGGTGGCAATATCCTTGGTAGTAGGTTATATCAACAGATCATCTGTGGTTATATCACTGCACATTTTATAGCTTATTTACACAGTATTTATATGTAGGTTTTTATTTGTTCACAAATTCTTCCTTCATAGCTATATAAGAATATAATTTATTATTAAAAGTGAGAAAAATTCTCGACACACCTGCTCGGCAATCTGCAACGGAAGTTTCCAAGAATCTATTATGTACTCGCACGATGGACCAAGTCGCCTAATTTGGTCTATTCCGGAAGCCACCTGCGTCCGACTAGCTAGTTTGTGAGCTAGCTAGACGATCTCGTAACCGAAATAGACTTTAATTAAAAGAGCTACTCTAGCGTTAAATATTGCAAAATTAATCTGTAGCAAACTTTAATCAGTCTCAACACGAGAGCTGCCACCGAGTTGTTCGTCATAAATCCAGTTCTCGGGCTATGCCTAGAACATTTTATGCATGAGAATGTAATGAATAGAAGAGCGGTGTGTTTGTATGCGAAGTCGCTGAAAAGTGAACTGGCGCTATAATAATATTCAAATCAGCAGTGGAGCTCGCGAGTGCGACACCACAGTTTATCACGCGATGCTCATTTCAATACATATTACGGGACATGTATAGAGTTGCTTCAGAAGTATGTCTGTACTAGTAGAATAAAGGCTTATCGTACTCTACTTTTCACACTTTCCCCTGAAACCCTTTAATTCTGTCCCAATAACAAGAGGGGAGTGAATAAGGACCTGTCAGACCGGCATGACATTTGCAGCCCCCGCATACCACCGAATGTCCACGGAAATTGTTAGACACCTTATGGGTGGCACGGCGCAATATGTCGCGCTTTCAATAAAACATCAATAAATGTCCCTGTAGGTAACAGGCAGAGAGAACACACATCAGTCTGATCCTCATAGTAAAAATCACTTTGTGTCGTTTCTGGATCTCTACCAGAAACGACACAGCCCCTAAGTGTTTAAACGTAAAACATTTTCCATTAACACGAAAGACCGAACAAATCAAGTTCGCAATCACTAATTTTGTGAAACATATATTTATAATTTTGTTATCATATCATACAAATATAAACTGCAACAAGTGCGACTTAAAGAAAAATGAATTAAAGAACTTGCTGAGCGCTGTTTCATTTCAATGAACCTATGTTATCGAGTACCCATTGCTGTAACAATTTATTCAGTTTAGCAAAGGAAACTCACTTTTATCAAAACTACCGTATTCCTTCATCGCCTATCTGTTAGAACCAAAAAAAAAAGGTTTTCCTTTCAAACAATGAAATGCTTAAACTCATAAAAATTTGAATAAGTAAATTTGACAGCATGATTACAAATGAGATAATTTTAAATCGCCGTCATTTGACGCTAACACGAATTAGGTACTTAAATCAAGACTGGCTGACTTCAATAGTGTTGGCATACCTAGCGCTGCTCGGTGTAGATCTCGCAGTGGCTCCGTGGCGCCCATTAGCGCGCCATTAGAATCACTTATTGGCTCCTCGACTTCGCAGTACCTACTCGTAGTCCGTTACATAGACTTCTACTCTACATGAGGCAGTCGCGCACATTCATACTCCGCGGCACGCGATCGCTCTAGTATAGTTGAATTAAATAGGCTCTTGTCCCATAATAGTCCTTCATTACATTCATTACATTGCCGGTAGTTGATGTATTACTTACTCAATTAGATATTTACATTATTTTTGTTTTCATCTTGGCATGAGTATACGTTTAAATTAAACATACTTACATATTTTTAACGAACATATTTATTCCTAACCTGCGACATATTGCCACAGCTGAAGCCACAGCCAGTATACTCGTCACTCAAGGGATTGCATACACAGAGAACATCGATCGGTGGCCGTCTTCCCCTAGCCGGCTGCGAGGACGGGACGCGGTTTCTTGCTCTGTGATACTCTTGTCACAGAGCAAGAAACCGGTGTCTCCGTTTGTGTGTCATATTTCTATGAGAATCGTACGAAGTTCATTTTAATGTTACTTTCAGAGCCCCGACAATCCCCAGAGAACCGAACACCAAATCTATCTAAACAATCAATAAACTTAAAACCAAACCTTTCACGCTCTTTGGTTACTTCGTTGAAACATCTTAGATAGTTTGAACAAAGTAATCGAAGTAGATGGATTGAGAAGAACATAACATGTAATATAAATGTAAAATAAATGAACATAAAAGGTAATTAATAATTTATGTGTCTTCATTATTCTATGCTGCAACCTAACCTACCTACCTACAGTCTTGCGGCTAGCTAGGGTTAATCTCCGGCAATAAAGAAATCAGTCACGTAGATGAAAAAAACGAAGCACTCGACTAACGCCTCTAGTTAGATAACTAGGCACATAGATGTCCTTCCTGCGTGTAAAGAATGTAAAATATTAAATACTGGTGGCAGGTGAGCGGAGCGGTGTAGCCGGATAGGGTGGTACGAGATTTGGTGCTTGTGTGTGTGTGTGTGTGCGAGCACAAATCTCATCTACATACCGCGCCGCAGGATTATCCAACCCAGCAGATAGAGAAACATTTAGAACTGTCACCCCGAGCTCAACTCCAAACTGGGTTTTTCTATATAGATGTATGTGTAGTAATTACCAGAGTCCTTAGGCAGTACAAAACAGATTACTCTGCTTACCCCGATTGTCGGGATACAGCGTATGTTATGTATGTATGTTGTTTATTGTTTATTATCAATGTTTGTCTTATGCTAAGGCTGCACTCGAAATTGTCCCAATTTGTTCTATTCTTATGTCCATTCGAACCCTTCTAATTTTTTTTATTATGGCGTGGATGTGAGTGTGTCCACTAGTTTCCTTGATCAGCACAGCAGCAGCAGATTCCTGTAGTCAAATAAGAGGATTCAACTAGCCAACTGACAACATTTATTCTGCGCAACTTATAAAAATCATGTTGATCTACTTCAAATAAGGTAAGGATTCAGTTGATTACTCCTAGTCTAGGCCAATACTTTATGAATAGAAAAAAGTAAAATGATGAAATGACCTCTCGTAGGAAATTTATTCAGTTTTCAGCAACAAAGTGTGTTCAAAACTCATCAAAACAACGTTCACCTCATATTCTCCCCTCTATATCTACTCTATCAGTCTATGGTCGGTGTAATGGTGTAATTTAAGACGTCCAAGTACCGACAAGAGTAAAAAGCATGAGCGCATGCCTCCGTAACAGGTGCCGGACGAGTTAGAAGCGGTCTTAGACACGGACACGTCACACACACATCCTCGCCCTCATGCACACTCACAAACGGCGGTCCCTCCGGGAGGGCGAGGCTTTTGTCGGGATTAGTTCTTCGTAAATACTTGTTCATCCAGGTATGAAAAAATCGGGTAGAAGTCGCTAGTTCTTTCGTGATTTCGAAAAATTAGTTAGACGAGCCGCGGACTCGTCGACATGGACGAGCCCATATGGACGGTGCCAACACTGTCGGTGTTGGCACTTGTCAACTGTATATTTTCTGTTTTCTCGTGATCGTCATCGTCCATTGGTACCACATTCGAGTTGATCGGAAGCGTTTGGGCCGAAGTAGAAGGCTGTGAAGTTGAAGTCGCCGTCGAATTTCGTAGCCGACGCTCAACATCTTGATCTGATTCGAGCTGGTTTCATTTTCTTGGGCTTCTATCTTTTTTTAACCGTATCGGCGATTCATCTCCGCACCCAAGAGTGGTTTTCCGAGTGGTTGGTCATCCGCAAATGGGATTATGCCCTTTTATTTTGATCTTCCTTGTTTTCGGTTAATATATCAAAATATCAGCAATACTTTTTATATAAGATACGTTTAATCTCTCTCGTTGCTTCTTAGTGAGCGGCGACCGCGCCTCAACAAATTTTTGGAGGACCCTTCCGGAGGGTATAACGTCATTGGTTATTTATTAGTATTATTAATTGAAACGCATATTTACTAAGACCAAAATATTGATAAACGTCAGCTTTATGTCTAACAATTATTTTTGTCACCTCGCATTGGGATGATGGTAAACAAAATAAAGGAAAATAGTCTAATAATGAACCATTGTAGATTGTGACGACCAAAGGGAAGCACTACCATGGCACCTGCTTCACCAAGGTGTTATAGCTGACATCACGGGTGCTGTAGACGATTAGCTAGTTCTAGCCAATCAGTGCAGTTTCCATTTAAAAAATGATATTCTAGACATTTTACAAGAAAGGTGTCGAAAAATATGTAATAAATAAGCTTTTTCGTGAATTTTCCAACAAATCGAAATACATTTCCTTTCAGAAGATACCTGCGAATAGACGAACTGAGCTACTTGTCGCACCTCTAGGGTGTGCGACACCTGGGTCCCTTCGAACGTCCGCGTCGTATTAACAGGCTAGACAGCCTAGCAACCGTTCGCAAATCTGCTAGCATTGTGCCTAAATGAGCGTCATTTCGCTGAATTGTCTGAACGAGGTGAATTTGTCTCTGTCGACTGCACCATTGGTCCCTCGGCACAGCCACTTATTTTAGTTTGTTGTTGTTGTTGTTGTTATAGTCGACATCTGCCGACGCTTTGAAGGCACTTAACACGAGGCCGTAGTGCTCATCCATGTTGGTTTACAAAAAAAAAACTTCACATAAGGTTCTATGTAGTCAACGACGCGACCTAGCTGCTAATATAATACATAGAGGGGCTAGGTAGGTACACACTTAGGTACCTCTTGTAATCTCAGAGCGGCGGCCGCCGCCGCACCGCGCCGAGCACCTGTCGCGCATGGAACCGATTGAAATAATTACATTCAAGTTTCTAACACCGTTCTAACAGGCAAGGTGCAAGAAGCATCGTTTGTTACACCCGAGGTTTTGTTTTGTGGCCTTTTTGAGTTACCGATTACTGTGCATTGACTTCAGTTTGAAGCACTTCCGTTGGAAGTAGTTCCGTACGTACAATTTAGTTTCAAGACTTTGTATAGCATGATTTTAGGCCACTAATTTCGTGGAACTTACACAGAGCAAGAACACGCGCCGCGCTGTGGGTAGACGGCCGCCGGTCGCTATTCTGTGATTTTAGGCTAGTACGTACATACTAACTTACTAATAAAGAAAATTAACATATTGCTGGATTAAGATATTGGATTGAAATCAAGACTCAATGCAGGTTGCAGAGCTGTGTACATAGGTACCAACTTAAATATATTTTAAAATCACAATCTTCGAGAGTTAGAGACGTCAAACATAATGATGGCAAATACTAGTAATATTGCACAACCGCGCAGGCATGCAGCAGGCAGGTGTGTACCGCCGCACACAATCTGAGCCAGCTAATGAGGCACTACTGCAGCCTAGGCGAGGCTGCGCCGCGCCGGCCGGCGCGGCCGCCGCCGCCGCCACCTGCAGGGAAAACGAACATTTTCTCTACACGACATCCGGTGGCGAGCGACCACGACCACGTGACACTCGCTACATTCTCACAATGCTTTTCAGTCCTGTTTTTAAATGAATTTTTCTTTATTATTAATAAATTAAATTAAATTTGAAAAATATTGTAAGAAAAATTACATTGAGAGTTTAGAGAAATCAATTTCATATTGAACTAAAAGCACTTTGAATTCAAAAACATTTTTACAGTACGATGATTTTCCACTAGGTAAGTAAATCTCAAATGAGTGTTTCTTTTTTACCAATTTAGTAAGAAACCCTGAAAGTAATCAAAATTGAACTTCCTCCTTCCTCCTTTAATCTAAATATTCTATATTCTATATTCTAGAAACGAATTATCCGGACCGGGTAGTAAAAACTAAACAGGACAAATTCAAGCGTAGTGTACTACCATACGAATGATGAATAAAGAATAAAGAATTATGAAATTATATGAAAATATACTTTATTGTACACCATTATAAAACGGTTATAAAGGGCGAGTTTAATGCCTTGCGGCATTCTTTATCTATTTTTCTATTTTTTTTTCGGTTTTCTTTTTCTTTCGGCACTAACCTTGGGATGTGGAAAACGTGTAGGGGCGGTACTAAAGAGTGGACAGTAGTATGAAATATAAATACACACATATACAAGTTGTACAAAGATACATACAACCAATCCTTACATATATACCATAATGGAACATAAATATTATAATTTGTTTGTTAATAAATAATATTATAATTATGTATTTGTTTTTCAGAATTTTGCACCTAATAGGTTCGCTTCGGCCAAATCTTAGGGATCAAGATATCGTTTGGCAACGTATTATAGTTGCGTTCTATTAGCACACATTAAATGTTTTCGACAAACTTGGTGTATCCTTATCCGAATAACAGATGAAAGTATAGCCTTCTTAGACCGAATCACAGAACAGCGATCGGCGGCCGTCCTCGGCCCGAATCTTAGACTATAGGACCACCATATCCACCATACCCAGGTCCAAAAAGTGAACAGTCTTTATCATATAAGTTCCCTATATACAGGTTGTTTCAAGATAGGGTTTCGTAACTTCAGGGTTCGAAAGGGTCCATATTTGAAGACGAAAAGCTCTGAAACGTTTTCCCAGATTCGGTCATTTTATAGTACTTTTTGGTGAAAATCGTTTCACCGAGCTTTGGTGTACGGTTAACGTCCGCCTTTATTAAATAAAAATAAAATGACTAACTTACATACTTAATTAGTAGAATTGAACTGTATTCCAACTAAATTCCAAACACTTAAATTTGAATGACATTAAAAGAAAAAGAGGACTTGAATACGTCATTGCACTCCCTAGACCTAGGCAGCACCTCCCCATACTCACTGTCTATCGAGTTTTTATTACATTTTTCAATTTTTTTAAGAAAAACAAAGTACGGAATTTCAATTAGAGTTATAAGGATTTTTTCTTCTAATAATGAGTACTTTCCATTCCTGAAGTTTCTCAAGCCTATCCTGAAACACCCTGTATATAGGTACTATAGTAGGAGCAGTTGCTGCAATTACTATAATAGCTGACAGCCGCATCACGTTCTATTAGATGATACGTTCGATATGAGTAGATAGCGTCAATCAGAGTATGGGCCTCAACAGGTGTTTTGAGATCGCATTCTCTTTTTATATTATTACAACATATTGTGTACCTACACTTATGTAGGTACCTGTTCCTATCGCGCTTATTACCTGCCTATCAATCATAGTAGTAAGGAAGTGTATCTATATATACGGAGTGTTTCAGGATAGGGTTTCGTTACTTCAGGGTTCGAAAAAGGTTCATATTTGAAGACGAAAAGCTCTGAAACGTTTTCCCAGATTCGTTCATTTTATAGTACTTTTTGGTGAAAATCGTTTAATCGAGCTTTGGTGGATGGTTCACGTCCGCCTTTATTAAATAAAAACAAAATTACTAACTTACATACCTTACTAGTGGAATTGCGTGTAGGTAAATTTCAAACATTGAATGACATCAAAATGAAAAGGAAACTGGACAAGGTCATTGCAATCGCTAGACCTAGACAGGAATGTTGCCAAATTTCACTGTCCATCGAGTTTTTATTAAAATTTTCAATTTTGTATAAAAAAAAAATACGGAATTTGGATTTGAGTGATTTCTCTTCTATGATTTGATGATTTTTCTTCTAATAATGAGTACTTTCTATTCCTAAAGTTTCTCAAGCCTACCCTGAAACAAACGAGTCGTGGTATTTGAATGCACCACGTTAAACTTATTGGGATTGGTTGCATTCTGTCTGTTCTGCGGTGTGTTTGCAGATATAGACGTCAAGAATCAAGATTAGTACGGCTTGTTAGCTTAAAAATATATCAATATCGGTCCCATCTGGCAGAAAGCATGAAACTTGGCATACATGTAGCTTTTATGTATGTGTTTTAATATTGAAAGAGGAAAAGATAAAATGTTCTTTATGAAATTATCCACAAAACTGTCTTAGGATGTATGTTGATAGGACTTATAGTTTTCAAAATATGCTCACATTTATTGGTCTAAGTATAAGGATTCAAGCAATTTATTAAAATTCAGCGAAGTCCAGTAAAAATTATATTTATTTCAAGCCACAGGAATCTCCCCCGCACTTACAAAGGCCAGTACAGGGAAGCCCTGACTTCCTACATTGACATGGACCTTTACTGCAGCTGCGACATGAACACTTTGTTAACTCCTTTACGGATGCCGAGGTTTCCTTTTTTTACTCTATAATGGAGTCCAAACACCATCTTCTTTCCTCCATCCCCAATTCTCGAAATAAGGGTATTCAGGGTTTGCAATCAAGCTCTGATCCCAGATGAATCCCGCTTGCAAACATGCCCGTTTTGTATGATCTAAAAGAGCACCAAATGTTGGTGGCAGCCTATCCATGGCCCGTCCCTTAATAAATAATGCCTTTCTCGCAAAGATATCCAAAAATCTTCTAACCTATCTTCCCTGAAGTCGAAACAAGAGAAGCTGACTCCAGAATCCTCCTCAATGTGTTTCACGCTGTGCAGCATGGTCCCACGAAGGTTTTAGTAAGAACTGTGGATACAGATGTGGTTGTTTTAGCTGTTTCCCTGTACGGTGAACTTAAAAAAATTAAGTTAGAAGATTTTTGGATATCTTTTGGTGTCGGTAAAGCTTCACGTAATATCGCTATCCATCAACTGGTCAATACACTCGGTCCAGAAACATGCAGTGGCATTCTGTTTTTCCATGCATTTACAGGCTGTGATACTGTTTCGGGATTCAGTGGAAAGGGAAAGAAGTCATTTTGGAAAGCATGGAAGTCTTTCCCTGAAGTCACCAAAATATTCAAAGAATTATCACAGCCTGTAAATGCGATTGAACACCATCATTGGGATCTTTTGGCAAGATATGTTATCTTAACGTATGATAAAACAAGTGACGTAGAAGACGTCAACCAAGCGAGAAAGGCATTATTTATTAAGAGACGGGCCATGGATAGGCTGCCACCAACATTTAGTGCTCTTTTAGAGCATACAAAACGGGCATGTTTGCAAGCGGGATTCATCTTGGGGTCAGAGCTTGATTGCAAACCCAGAATTCGAGAATTGGGGATGGAGGAAAGAAGATGGTGTTTGGACTCCATTATGGAGTAAAAAAAGGAAACCTCGGCATCCGTAAAGGAGTTAACAAAGTGTTCATGTCGCAGCTGCAGTAAAGGTCCATGTCAATGTAGGAAGTCAGGGCTTCCCTGTAATGGCCTTTGTAAGTGCGGGGGAGATTCCTGTGACTTGAAATAAATATAACTTTTACTGGACTTGACTGAATTTTAATAATTTGCTTGAATCCTTATACTTACACCAATAAATGTGAGCATATTTTGAAAACTATAGGTCCTATCAACACACATCCAAATACACTTTTGTGGATAATTTCATAGAGAACATTTTATCCTTTGACTGTGTTTTCCTAGCTTTAACCGTTTTCAATCAAATAAAAAAAAACTGCGATTCGGGACACAAAAGAGGGGAACGGGGGAGGGGAAAAAACGTTTTTCGACGTGTTCCTCTTTCAATATTGAAACACATATATAAAAGCTACATGTATGCCAAGTTTCATGCTTTCTGCCAGATGGGACCGAAAGTTGGCTGTTATAAGACTGGGTTGGGGCTAACCTTCAGCAAGAATACTTGTAACGGCTGACACTGGAACATATTTAGTTTAATTGTACCTTGCATATTTACTCTACAAATACTTAAATTTTGTGATAATACTTACATAACAACGCAATAGTTTTCTTTCAAAACCTTAAATACTGTTAGTGGAAGCGTTAAGGACTCAGTCAGGGGCACCGAAACTGAACTTAAATTGAATTGAAATTCAACTGAAATGAAATTAGAAGCTTCTGACAGTACCTATCCCATTGGGGTGTAGTTGTCTAGAAGAAAAGAAAACAACATTTTGTGGCTTTACACTATAATGGTTGTTTACAATGAAAACACGTTGTTTGCGCGGTCCATCTGCACTAGACATCCATTTCCTTACATCAGCAAATTGCGGACCGCACAGGTGACGTTTAAATAAACTTTGAGTTCGGTTAGAGCAACACAGTCGTTATACAATCGGCCACACCGGACGCGCAGCATTTGCCACAGGTCGACAGCGAACTGAAAACCGTACATTTTTTTTATAAAAACTTGGAATTTGTAGCACCCTCCAGGATAGTTCTTTCACAACGGCCAGGCCGAAGAAACCAGAAGGCGTGGTAATTTGTCAGGAACACGAGCTCCTGCCATATACTTGGCCATGAGAGTAAAATTTGTCGATCGACTTATGGGCAGTTTAAAGACAATAAGTAAAAAAAATCCATCCAGTCGGTCCAGTGATCTTATTAACATCATCTACCAGTCTAATCATGCGTCCATCTGCCCGAATGTAGTCAGTCAGATTCCTCTGTCAGCTTTGTGATATTACATGGAGACACGTCAGAATCTCGCTTTTATTCTTGTCCGGCTGCAAGGAAAATCGGCCTGCAGTTCCGTTAATTACCTATGCTACCGAAAACTTACTGAACGGAAATTTTTAAATACCATAATTTTCCATCAATACACTACACTTATCTCCTACACCCAAACAAACGAGACAAAAAACAAGCCTTTACCCTCGTAGCACTGACTTAGTAAAACAATTTATGTTTTAGTATATTTCGTAGTAACGTAGTAGTAGTATATTCTCGTAGCGTATCGATCGGTGCTAGCGATGATGCACCGAGCGGTCGATCTCTGATAGATCCCGCATGTAGCGCGCACATAAAACGCAAGTTTACTATTGTGTGGGTTTTTACAGCCCCGAAGAGAGGCGTCATAAACATTTTAGTCAATAGCAACAACACGGCACTGTTGAAATCGAATACAGAGAATTATTCTCTTTTGAGCTGCGCGCCCGCTGCGCTCGCTGGAAAACTTATATTTATATGACCTATTAAAAGTTTCATGTGAGCTTCAATGGGTAGGTATATGATTTATTGTATTTGAAAGCGGTAACGGTTATGCTGAACGCCTTCTATGTTTTTAGGGTTCTGTATCCATACGAAAGCCTATTATTAAGCCTACGCCGCGCCGTCTGTCTGTCTATCTGTTTGTCCGTCTGAGGGCTTTTAATAGGTAGCCGGTTGAAATATTCATCAGAATATGTGCTATGCATCGATGGTGTTATGTATGTATAACGGAACGGATATAGTAACAAATAATAATTTAAAAAAATCGGTCAAGTGCGAGTTTTACTCACGCACGGAGAGTTCCGTAGATCCGCTATACAAAACCTGCTAAAAACCATATCTGTCTATTATTTTGTCTATAATAAATAAATAACACATATTCTGTGAAAATTTTAACCGGCTACCTATTACGGTTCAAAAGATAAAGCAGTCGGACGGACGGACGGACAGACATACAGACAGATGACGTAGGCTTAGTAATAAAATAGTCCTAAAAAGCAAAAAATTTAAAAGTTATGGCATATATCATTTAGGTCTTATGCAGAATATATATCATATCATATGTAATATGCAGAAGAGTGCCATGCCATCTACGGAATTATCAAAACAAAGGTATGAACGGTCACCAATAGATGGCGTGCTATGCGAGCTACGTGCGAGTGCGACCGCGTGAGTACTGCTATAATGGCTACGGACAAGTTTTTTATTCTTACCTACCAGATTTTTTTTTTATGGAAACTGACACGATTGGCTACATCACCTACAACGTCCGTGATGTCAGCCCATAACACCGGGTGAACTAGGTGCCATAGTCAGTGCTTCCCCCTTTGATCGTGCCGGCTACACTGAACTGGTCGGAAAACACAAACTATTTACATAGCCGTTTAGACTGACGTTTCATTCAGTGCGGTGGTACTAACCCGGGCGGGTTAAACCCTACCACCAAGTAAGATTAGGAGGGAAGGGGCCTACAGTTTTACGAGGAATCCGAACCTCGGTCAGCCTCCAACGGTCAGCGGTCACCCATCCAAGTACTGACCGCACCCAGCGTTGCTTAACATTCGATAGCGACAGTTGACTGTCTGCACCACTGAGCTATCGAGGCTGACATATTTATGACATATATTATAATTTCTAAAAGAAGATCGTGCAAGAAGAAAGCACGGAACCGTGTGGACATGTTTTTGGATCTCCACCTTACGTAACCGTCCTCAAAACAAATTAAACAGAGATGACCTCCTCTTCATCAATTATTCATAGAGAGCATTATCTGAAAAAACAAATCACAATAAAATAAGTTAGTTGTGTTTGAAAAAAAAAACTACCGACTATATGACCGATTTCGGATGAATTTAGCCAAATGTTCCAAAACCATATAACCAGGAATGTCTTGGTAAACATGAAAACGGATGCCCTGAAGATGTACAGACAGATGTTTGCAAAAACGTTCATTTCATCACACAAACGTTCACCACAGCACCGTGCTATGACCGTGCACCACACCCAGCAAGTTGTAGATATGAAATGAATGAGCAAACAAGTGGAAGCCCACATGAGACGAGCGTTTGTGCACAGCACAGGTGTTGCCGGTCCGCCATTCCCACTCAATCAATCAATATTGACTCTTGAGGATATGTTGTCGATAAGTGTTGGCTTGCATTTACTCACGAGTTAGATTAGTATGTGGAAGTACAAGGTGATTGTGAAGGCGATTCTGTAGGGAAAACATGGGTGTTAATTATTTTACAATCTTCACTCATTTCATGTATAATTTTCATATAGTTGGTTATACTTATATTTACATTTGTATTTTAACATTCCTGTTATATAATATGAGTGTTGTATTCCTGTTAGTCAATAATATGTAAATTTTAAGTTGTAGATTTTTGGTTTTTAATTTCATTTAAATCTCCTTCTCCTCTCTCTCTCTCTCTCTCTCTCTCTCTCTCTCTCTCTCTCTCTCTCTCTCTCTCTCTCTCTCTCTCTCTCTCTCTCTCTCTCTCTCTCTCTCTCTCTCTCTCTCTCTCTCTTTCTCTGTTGTTCTTCTTCTTCTTCTTGATCGGCATATGGCTGCTGTCCGTGTCCACTGCCGGACACCTACCAAACATCTGTTCACTCATGAAATCAGTCCTCCGAAACTGTGTACACCCCCTCATTTGGAATGTATGATCGAAATGCATTATATATTTTTTTCTAATACCGAAAGAAAACTCATAGTTAGAACCTCCGATCGCCTGAGGCCGTCCTAACACCACCAACCACCAACCAAGTCGTAATGTGAAGTGTGACCGCGCGGGGCAGGCTGACTGAGGCCGTTAACATTTTTATCGCGTGAGTCGGGCGGCGCGGAGGAGGCGTCAATATTGACTCGTCTCTGCTCGGACAGACCTCAGCTTATCTCCGGGTTGGATACCGCAAGCATTTTGTGTGCGCTTACAGTTTACTTTATTATCTGTCTACATGTGACTTGTTGCGCATACATGGTGGGCTCAATTCATACACCATTTTTCTAAAATCAATCAAATCAATTTACCCACTGAAAAAATATAAACATAGGCAGCAAACCAAAGAGAACTCTCCGTTATGGCTACTTCTCGCAGTTGGTATTGGCTGGTCGGAGCGTGATGTGCTCTGTTGGACCCCTGAGACCCTCTGACTCAGCCAGCCATACTGGATTACAAAGGTAAAAAAATACAGTAATTGTTTTTCCTAAGTTGTATTTCCTCACCTCCATCGCATCAGCCTTTGCTACCACTTTCTCCAGCGTCAGGACGAATTACAAACAAGTATGCTCAAGTATCAGCCTCAATTTTGATTCAGCATGTATAATCACAAGATACTACTAGGTGTATTCCTACATACCGACGACAGCCAGCCCACCTGTGCACACGTCTCCCGCCCCTCCACCCGCTCCCTTCCCACAACACCAGCTCCGCCGGAAATGTACGGGCACAAAATTCACGGATTTTCAAACTTTATTCCTTGGCGACAAGTTTTAAGAGCGTACGTGTCGATTTATTTTTAGAAAAAAAAAACAATTACTGCACCTGTTATGGTTTGTAGGCTAAGGATTTTTTTTTATAAAAACTACTTTCTTCATTCGCATGAAATTTTGAGTCTTTACGCTAGTCAGATAGTTCCGTATCAAATTGCGGGTAACAGTAACAACATATTATTTTAAAAATGCATAGTAACATCATAGTCTGCAAATTATTTATTACTTAATTTTATTATTCGCAATACACCTATAACAATTCGGACTAAATACCTACATACTTTAATAGGTCCAGCCAGTTCATCACCAGGTCCAAGGGCCAGTTCTTAGGCCGTTGTGAGAGAACTCCTCTTGTGTGGAGGGCGCTATGAGTTTCAAGTTTCAATTATGCAACCATAATAATGCAGGTTACGGTTTTTGATAGGTGTCTAGTAAATAAATAATAGGCTTCGATAGAGTAGGTATAGACGTATTCAAACTCTTTGTAAAAGTCTTACTCTTTGTATACAAAGGTATTTAAAGCGACAATAGTTGAGAAACACTGACATTATATATCAAAGATACAATGACAGAACTGTATCATACGCAACTTGCTGGTCGAGTGTGTGTAGTCTTCAAATAACAGTTTGTAAGAAGATTGAAGTAAGTTAGTAAGTGCGACAGAGTACCACTAGTACACCCCCACTATCAGATGTCATCGTATCGACTCTTCCCACAGATTCGTTGCCCCATTGTTGACACGGATTATGTCAATTTTTTGGAGTTCGAAGAACCTGTCCGCGAGCGGAAGTGTATTGTCACTGTGTTGTTAAATACGGAATTATTTTTCTTCTGGACCCTGACACTTAGTTTGAATTTTAATGCAAGCCCATAACACTTTAGCCAACTGGGTGCCATGTCAGTGCTTTGGTCGTGCCGGCTACACTGAACTGGACGGAAAACAACTATTTACATAGCCGCTTCGATCGACCTTTCATTCAGTACTCATTAACAACTATAAGTACCTACTTCTATGGTGGTAGAGAGAGGCGAGGGCGGTGGGTGATACCAGTGATACCACCGCGTGCATAATCAATCGAACATGAGCATAAACCTGAAAGCAAGTGAACCGACCATTGAACTATTGACGCGACGACGAAGCTCCAGCGGTAGAAATAAACAGTTATTGGCTTGCGAAAAGGTTTATTGTTTAAAGTTATTATATTTTATTTTCATTGAGTAAAAACGGGAAAACAGACCACATTTTTAAACTCCTAAACCTCTAGACAAGAAGAACGAACTATACTGTTTGTTTGTGGAACATTCTTTTGAACATTTATTTGTGCGTGCAATAAGAAAAAATAACTACAATCAATAGCCAATGTGGTAGATACGCAAATTTACTATGGCGTGCATTTTCTATTTAGAAAATCTTGCTACTACTTTATGACTAACTAACGGCTGTGTTCTCCTCTAGTCCAGTATAGCCAGCAATGCAAAGGGAAGTATAGATTTGGCAACTAGGTACCTTCTCGGAGGTGGTATTGGCTGGTCGGAGCATGTGCGTGCATGTGCCCCTCTGACTCAGGCACCCATACCGGATTACATAAATAAAATAACACATTGCAGAGTATAATGTTTTCTAATGTATTTGTTACTGTTTAATGGAGCAATAAAGAATTTTCTATGTATCTATCTATCTATAATGTTCAATATGTTTAGCAAGTGAAGAAAAATGCACAATGGCAATGTCATCAATCTGCCGTATCTCATATCAATATCAATAAGTAATAAGTAAGAGATTATCATGGAGTAAGTTACTTTGTTTTATGTGTGAGATGCTGTGTCTGTAGAAACTATGTATGATACTAAAACTAAATTGACGATTTTGAGAAATCTTTTCTGTATGTACGTATGTTCCTTCATACATAACTCTTAAACCGATCATCCGAATTCGATGAAAATTAGTACAAGCACATTTAAGTACCTATACGAGACACAGGATAAAATTTAGTTCCGGTTACGCTGCTAAGATGTAGCTCCCATACCCAGCTTCCCTTAGGTCAAATTAGGGCTATGAATAATAGGGTACCTACATATATCACTATGCCATAAAGATTTGAGGAACGTTAAGTGACAGATTCCCCGTACGATATCTACCACTAAAGTTATCCTAGCACAAGTGAAAGTTGTAGAAATACCGGCCCTGAGACAGGTACTAGATTCAACGTTGATATTCAATCTAAGCTAAGACTTAGATTATGGCTAATCCTAAGACAGACGTCAAACCTTCTGGCATATCCACCTGATTGTGCCTGAAATAACTAAGTAATAACAATACCTATGTACAACGAATGAAGCAAACTAACGTCGACAAATAGGAATGTTAAATTATCATTGGATATCTAAATGGAATACAAACATTATCGAGCTAGGCAAAGAGACGGACGTGGTGAAGTGGTTCTAGTAGAGATAACTTATGGCAAGTCATCTGACCTGTCCACAATGGTACGGAACGTGGAGGGAACTAAATACAGGCATTGGCTCACAGACACGCAGAGCAAACATGCACGGCAAATACGATCCAGCGAAATACTGACTCAGTGAGCTGTCTGTTAAAAATATCATATTGTGTATAAATAAAGCAGTAGAGTTGATTGAAAGAAAGATAGAAAGAAAGAAAAAAGTTCAGGGAAAACAAAATACATTTCAACACATTAGTATACAAAAAAAATTATCTGAAAGGAACCAACACGATGCAAAATGTAACATGTGGGTAATTGCGGCTGGTTGTAAGTTTGAAATATTAAATACAAAATCCCCTGCAAACTGCCGCCGAGGTCATTATTTAATCTGTGTCGAGGCTTCCATGGTTCCCAGTACTGTTATAATAGCGCTCCCTATTGGAATTTCCAAGGCTTATGCGACTTATGAAGAAGGTCTTGGCTCTTGGGACGCGCATCAACGGATTTATCCACTAAGTAAGAAAATTTCTGAAAGAAAATACAAAATTATATCGTTTAATTCCTTTTTATATCAGAAAAGAGAAATTCTATTCATCTAAGTATGTCATTTAGTCGTACCTAACCACCCACATCGTCATATTCAAGTAAAATAGAATTTTCAAATTCATTTAAAACTCTAAAGGCTTTCATTTATTAAGTGAACCGACGGAAATAAGTTTTATTTTGTCTTATAATAATTAATGCAATAAGATAATCAAAATTAGCATAACACCATGTTATCGAACCAGTTGTTTGGACCTCAGTTTATAAACTAAATATATTATGTTACAACATCTGTAGGTAATGAATGGCTATTTTCATAAAACCTCGGATGAGTTAAATCTTCGTCTAGACAATAAATATTCGTTCCATCCGCCCAAAGCCAGGTGTAGGTCTCGAATTAACGATATGGACAGCTGAATAGATGTTTTTTGCCATATCGCCTAAACACCTTGAGTAGGTACCGGACTGTGCCAAAAGATTCACCGCGAAGTCCAAAATAGCCTCACGAAAGAATCTAACCCTATAATTAACGGGCAGACAAAGCACCAATTTAGTTTTTTACCATTCGACTATTGCCTAAAAGCCGACAAATTAAAAAATAAATAAAACCCTTAAAAAACAAGCAAATCCAACAAGCATTTAAATTGGCATAATGTTGTGACGCCCTTCGAGTCCGTCGGTCAGTATTCATGGCTCGGCTGGAGGGAGACCTTCATTATGTTTAAGTAGAGACGTGATGCTGAATCTAGCTCATTTTGAGACACTAATCGAATTGGGTTTTAGGCCATTATGGGTTAGGTTGGCCTTGAAAAATTGGGCTTTGTAATTATTATTATTTACTTTTCATTGTCTCCTGTCTGTTCCCTACATCTGTATTGTATACATGTGCAAACTTATGCTCTGTCTGAGCTCAAAACTGCTTCTTTTATAGCTTTCTAAAATGCAATCCATATAATAAATTAGACTTGATACACATATTTGTAATTTAATTGCACTGTGCTCTGTCTCTTCTCCGACAACCCTTTCAACCTCTTTAGACATCTGCTTCGGACTTGTCGTGTCACGTCCGAGTGAATTATCAAGTTGGCTAAGGCTCAATCCACACTGGGACGGCAGCGGCCGCGCGCGGCGTCGCGCGGTGACGCGCGGCCGGCGGCGCGGCGGCGGCGGCGCCGCTGGCGGTCGCGCGGTGACTAGACTGGTCAAGAGGCGGGCGGCCACGCACGGCGACGACGCGCGGTGACGACGCGAGCCTGCCGCGCCGGCCGCTGCCGTACCAGTGTGGATTGAGCCTAACTCGCAGGCGCGGCACCTGCGCAGATCATGACCTTCCACGGACCCTCGGGGCCCTTCCAAACAAAGCAAAACACTTAGTGACAGATCGCAGAGTCATCCCGCCGCCTCTAATACGTTTTGCACGGCAGGTGTTTGACGCATCCAAATTGGCATTCGGAGTCGCAAAATAAGTCTTGGTTTTTTGGATAAATTCGGCTGGATGGTATTAGTGAACAAACTATTCGATGTGTTTTATTTTAGATAAATACATAATCATAATATGATTTCTGTTATGCTATGCATGGAATACTCTCGCTTTCATGAATGTCTACAACTAGTAACTTTTTAAGGTTCGATATAATCACAGGATATTTATAAATTAAGCCTATTCGATTCAAGAAACATTAACCTCCTTAGCTAACGCATAAACGTGAATTAAATTTAATAATTGCAGGTCAGTAGTCTTTCCAAAAATTCAACACTTCTTCTTTCTCATACATAATCTATTTGAAAAAAGATAGATAAATAGAAAATACTTAATTGTTCCTAAAATATTTTACAAAAATAAATATGATTAATATCTATTATTATTAATAAAAATTTACATGAGGTGTAAAAGCAGACTTATCCCTTACAGATATTTCTTCCAGTTAACCTGTTAAAATGTGAGCGTGGATTAATATAATAAAATGCAAGGAAATGAAATATAATTAATTAGGCAATAGGCATAGTAGCATAATACTAGAATGCATGAAATTGAATGACTTAAAAGGTCAAACAAAGTTGTCATTATCTTTACATCATGTACTATGCAGGTGATGCAGCCAACCGTGTCAGTTTCCATAAAAAAAAAAAAGGCGCCAGGTTTAATTAAAACGAATGATGAGTTTGCAATAATTCTCCTCACATTTTCGTCTCCGGCTACGTGATCGACGTCCTTCATCGTAGACGTATTTAGCGTGTTGGTTTCTGAAGAAAGCAAACTGCAAACTCTCGGGATTTCTGAAATTAATGAAGTAATCTAATAACAATATTTTCGAAAACAAACTACGAGTAGTAAACGAATAGATCTAATGATCAAACTTTTTTTTACAACAGGATTTCATGGACTACATGGAATTATTGGAACTATCTTCCTATCAATTTGTTTAATTCGCCATTATAATTTTCATTTTTCAATAAATCATTATTTTGGATTTGAAGCAGCTGCTTGATATTGACATTTTGTAGATGAATTTGATTATTTTTGGGATTTTTTTTACTTTGTAGCAAACTTAATTTAAGAGAATCCATCCAAAAAAAAATTAGATATTGGGTCACACGTGGGACGCATCACGCCACTCCATCCTCTAACTAAATGTATTAACTATTTTATGATTTGACCTCGTAATAGGCGCACTGCGTACACGTTGAACACTCGTCGCCACTTGATGCCACTTGCCACACATCGAGACAGGGTCAAAACTGCAATAATGGTGCGACTAACGAGCGACACAAATGATCGTAATTACGATACCGCAGGTGTTATGTGGTGTGGGTGTAGGTAGGTGGCCTGATGAGCGACGCATCGCTACCAATTCTGCTTCTCTGTCTCTCGCCTCACCACTGGACCAAGTGGGTCCAACAACACTGGCAACCACTGAATTCCCAACTGGGAACTATTGAGACTTTGATGTTAAGTAGAGGGAACGGAGGCCGCAATCCGGGAACTTACTCTAATGTGTAAGTCTCTTCAAGGGACAGTTATTGCCATCTCATGTATTTTTTTTTTTGTTATTGTTAGTGTAAAATATTTGTAGAGGAATAAAGAATGTTCTACCCAAGAACGTTATACAGGATGTTTGATGACTATAGGTCATAAAGCAAACCAGGTACGCCTATTTGGAGCAAAAAAGTTGGATGACATTTTGTGAGATGGCTCAGGTCAGGAGTACCTGGTTTGCTTTATGACCTATTATAGTCATCAGACACCCGGTATAACGTTTTTGGTTCTACCTATATCTATCTATACTCAGGAACTAATTTCGTTATTATCACTTTCGACTCAAAGCATTAGGGAAAACTGTTGGAAGAAAACTCCATTTACCGGAAACCAACATAACCGTGCAAAAAAAAAACAAAAGTGTCGAATGAAAGATCAATTCAAGAATCAAGTGTTGGAAGTGTATTATTGAACGTCCAAATAGTTGACTAGTATTAAAACTGTACAGGCAGGTAAGTATGAAACAGTAGTGTCGTGGTGTGGCGTGGTGAGGTGAGTACTGACTGTGAGTCACAGGTTGTCCTCGTGGCAGTGGACCAGCAGCCGTCTCCGCGCCGCCGCCACGGCCGACGGCGACGCCCACGCATCCGCGCTGCTCCTGCGCAGGCCGGATGACCTTCCCTCCACCTGCGCGCTTCCCGCCACCACCGTCTCCTCTGCTGCGTGGCGTACTCAGTCCACCCACACCGATTCTCGTAAAATGAGTAGGTAATGTTCGACTTGCACGCGTTGGTCCTCACAATCCTGTAAAATCTTCTGTTGTAGGTGCTTTATCCTAATTTGAATTTAGCTCATTTATTTACTTCAAATTATTTTCCGATTTCTTTTAATATTAATAATCCTACGATAGCGGTGACAAATAAATTGGTCAAATAACTCAATATAATATAACAATAATTGTAATAATCGTAAGTAGACGTATGAACGAGCTAAAGATTATCTGAGAAACAAATTATTGTTTTTAAAAAGTAACTATGGTTTAACCCCGAACAATCGTTTGTTTTGATTACGATGTAGCATAATGATTTATTATTGACGTGATAACGTCACGTCTTATAAATTGATGAACACCGGCTGCACGCACGAAAAAGTGTCATGTTCCATCTGAGCCTGTGTGTGCAAGCGAGAGCGCGTAACAAGCGATAGAGAGGCACAATCGGCCCAAGCGTCGGCTTGTACACATTTATCTCTCTGGTTCTAAAGTACCAGGGCAGCAGAAATTGAAAGACGTTATCACGTAAAACTATCGTCCGTAAACCGACTTTACAGACAACCAATTTTTTTTGTAAAGTTATGTGGTAGGTGCAACTGAACAGTTTTTGCAAGTGGTGTTTTTGAAATAAGTAGATCTTTAGTAGAGCGCATTGAGCAATACTGAATAAGTACATTATAAGTTCCAGGCACGACCATAAGATTTCTCCGAAATACGACGAAAGTCAGTCAGATTACATAATACATCTTTGTCTATCGGCCCCTCGCTCTTTATGATCTAATGAGAGCAAACAGCGCGTCATCGCCATCCTTGCAACTGGCCAAATTTACATGTCAACAAATTACATTATGTTTGCACCAACTGCCAAAACACACAAAAAGTGCAAATAATCGTCAACGCCCCTGTGAATAGAGGCGCAGCCGCTCAATTGTATCGCAAGTGGCAATACACTGATATTCAACATTATGTCATTTTAACTCCTAAAAGCTTTAAATCCACAGTGTGAGATAACATCGCCTTTATAACTATTGCCGCAAAGCCTATATTGCTTTTGGAGAATATAACTAGTAATATCATAATTTCGGTCCTAAATTTATTTTCATCCCCATTGCATTTGACGTCTTGTCTATCTTTGTTTATTTCAATTTCAACCTTATTGGAACTTAACAGAGTCCACAAGACTTGTTATGGTTCTGCTCATATGGCTTGTTCATATCATACACATAATGTTCTATTTGTGCTCGGTATTGTGCGTTGAAGACCCACCAGATGTCAATACAGAGCCCGCCTATTGTTAACAAATATGGGCACAATACATTACATTATTTGGTGCGCTCCTCGCGTCACCGCTGCCGCTGGAATACTTGCAGCACGACGACAAACTTGGAACCAAATGTCACTGAATGGAGCGAAGTATGGTGTGCAACTGGCGGTTAAACTTACTTTTGTCCCAATGTCAAATTGCTTGTAACAAACAACCGATTATGGAATAAATGCGATTTGTTTATAGATTGGTGTAGAATAATCGTAGCCTTATTAATATTACAATCGGTACCTTTATTTGTAATATGTACGTACGAAATACGAAACATATTTTATTATATTCAAATTGTTTAATCCGGCACGAAGGACCACGTCCGATTGAATCAGAAATACCATGCTCAATAGGTCAGCTCAGGCTAATACAGAAACACTTGTGCTTGGTCCTTCGAGCCGGATTAAAGAATAAGAATATTTTTTTTTTAGTTAATCCGGCTTGGTTGATTGAGTCAGAGGGGCCAAAGCACATGATCCGACCAGCCAATGTCATCTCCAGGAAGGTAGGTGCCATACCGGAGAATTCCCTTTGGATTGCTGGCTATACTGGACTAAAGGAGAACACAGCCGACGACGCTGCTATGCGGTCATCTCACATCCAGTACGGTGGTGGTACCAACCCAGCCGGCTACAATTTGAGCCTACCACCTAGTAAGGGGCACGGGAAGGGACCTACAGTTTTACACGGGTTCCCAACGGCGAAGCAGCAGGTTCGTATTCACGTAAATTTTTCCACCAGAAAAACTCATTGGTACACGCCGACCGGGTTCGAACCTTGGACCTCTCGCAAGAAAAGCTGACGCCCAGACCGCTCGGCCACCCGCGCCGCTTAGAATAAGTCGTATGTTACCTATTGCCTATTACAACTAAAGTTAGCAAGAAAGTTAGATACCGATTGATGTGATTCACAATTTTATGGTAGTTTATATTATGTAATAAATAAGGTAATTCATGAACTTGGAGATCCACACGCGGTTGTTTCCAGCGGAACCTTAAGGATTATATCATTATGGTCCTCTGAATGAAAAACGGTTCTCAAGATGCATTAGATTAGGAGCAATCTCCATAAATACTTGAGTTTGCTTGAACAAACTCTTTAAATATGCATGCACCCAGCAATATACCTAGGTTATTATCGGGAAACATTTTAATTTTATTGTTTCTGCCTCGAGCATCCTTAATCATGAGCAATCCAATTGCAGTTAATTATAAAATCAATTGCACATCGATCGCTCGCTAAAGTACTGGCCATAAGGCGCATTGCCTGCGACTTCATATCCGCTACCGTTACAAATACGGTGAGCTCTTCATCAGTAAATCAATAAAATGCGTATCGCCTCGAGCCGCTTACACGACTCCTGCCAGCTTAGCTTAGCTTAGGGCTACTTGTACCATTGAGCTGTATATACGTTGTACAACGTACATACAGCTCAATGACTTGTACATCACATATTGCTATGCCATGCAGTGATTGCTCGGCGCGTTTGCTACGTGAACTGTCCAATCGATTGTGATCCAAAACAGTGAGTTGAAGTTGGAACTACAAAGCGGTCCTGATTCCCACGAGGCCGAACTCGGACCGGATCGTGCACCTGCGAGGAAACCTCAACAATACAAATTCCGATCAGAAATATGTGCCGCCTCCGCACCCGCCCCGCGACACGTACCGCCGCGCCCCGCCTCGGACCAACTAATATGTACTGCTGTTAGTTAGGTGATTTTATAATGGGTTATATACAGGCTGTTTCAGGATAGGGTTTCGTAACTTCAGGGTTCGAAAGGGGTCAATATTTGAAGACGAAAAGCACTGAAACTTTTTCCCAGATTCTGTCATTTTATAGTACTTTTTGGTGAAAATCGTTTCATCGAGACTTGGTGGACGGTTAACGTCCGCCTTTATTAAATAAAAATAAAATTACTAACTTGCATATTTAATATTTGTAAATTCCAAACACTTGAAAACCAGAATGAAATAAAAAAAAGGGGACTGGACTAGGTCTTTGCATTCCCTAGACCTAGACAGCAAATTTCCCCAGACTCACTGGCCATCGAGTTTTTATTACAATTTTCAATTTTCGTATGAAAATAAAAGGACGGAATTCAGATTTGAGTGATAAGGATTTTTTTCTTCTAATAATGAGTGCTTTCTATTCCTGAAGTTGCTCAAGCCTATCCTTAAACACCCTGTACCTATATGTAATTATAGCTGTATGTTTGTGTAATATGTTTGCATGAATGCATAATGTTCCTTGAATCCAAAATACTTCTTAATGTATATATATATAAAGAAGAGGTTGATGCCAACCAATTCCAACTAGGTTATTTTACAAAACCTCCGCACCTCCGCGGAGGCGGCGGCGCGCCGCCCTCCGCCCCGCCCGGCCCGGCCCGGGTTGCATCCTTCTGTGGCGGGCGAGAGCTCAATGCTACTGAGATGTATCTCAATGTAAAGTTCAGAAGTCGAATGATCATCTTTAAATTATTAGAAAATTATAATAATGACAATATTATAACGAATTTATGTCCAGTCTATGTGAGTGTGAATAAATTGCACACTCACGCCGACTATCTATCAAGACATGATGAGATGATGCGGACAATCCGCATATGTGCACAATTAAACAGCATCCCACGCGCAATCAAGCTTCCAGATAATCTGACATAAAACACAATTTGCATGATTGGCCGTGCGCAGTATGTGATGTTCCCCCGGACAAAAGATCAGGCTGCGCGGGCGCCGCACTATGGATCGAGAAACGGCCTCCATAGTATTAGGAGATTTTTTTCGCAAACTTAATTTTTTTTGAAAAACTGTTTTTGTTATATTTAGGGTTATATAAGATAATACCAAATATATAGTTGTAGTGATATCAGTCAAGTAGATATTTTATTAAAAATACTTGAAGTTTTCAGTTGTATGGGACGGAGAATGTTTAGTCGATTTTTTCAAAAGTCTTTCGAGGTGTCGCAGATCTTTTAATACATCATGAAGTAGGCCACGAGTGTAATAAGACCACATAAAAACTGTAACCCAATTCGACCCGGTATAGAAAATATCTAAGTCCGAATTTATAAATTTTCGTCTATTTTCTTTATACATTATTTATGGTTTAACTTTACAATTAATTACATTTTCTTATGTTTTGTGATTGCCAAGTGTGTAAGTTATACTAATTGGTACATTATGTAACAACTATACCTACCACTGTGGTCGAAAATACCCTCCAATATTTGTAGCGTTTTAAATGTTTATTTGTTATTCATAATTGATTAGAGGACATATTAAATAAATAAATATGTGAAGACGCGTAGTTTGACAGTACGTATGTATGTTTGGTTCAAAAATATAAAGTATATATATATATATTTTTTATATTTTAAAATTTGCAATGTATGGGACGGAGAACATTATATTTATTTTGCCGGACTACAAAGATGTGTCAAACTCTTATTAGCAAGGTTGTGTAGCACAACATAAAAATAAACACACTCAGTAAAAAAAAATTTAGAAAGGTGCAGCCTTCCGAATATCGACAGGTCAAAGTATAGCATTTTTTACCTTTTTCTTTAACAGTAATTTTTGGTTACATTATGATTGTACAATTATTAAGCAGGTATGCAAATATGTTTTTTTTTTTTTTTTTTTTTTTTTTATGGAAACTGACACGGTTGGCTACATCACCTACAACGTCCGTGATGTCAGCCCATAACACCGGGTGAACTAGGTGCCATGTCAGTGCTTCCCCCTTTGATCGTGCCGGCTACACTGAACTGGTCGGAAAACACAAACTATTTACATAGCCGTTTTGACCGACGTTTCATTCAGTGCGGTGGTACCAACCCGGGCGGGTTAAACCCTACCACCAAGTAAGATTAGGAGGGAAGGGACCTACAGTTTTACGAGGAATCCGAACCTCGGTCAGCCTCCAACGGTCAGCGGTCACCCATCCAAGTACTGACCGCACCCAGCGTTGCTTAACATTCAATAGCGACAGTTGACTGTCTGCAACACTGAGCTATCGAGGCTGACAAAATGTGAGGCATATAATTCTATATCAGATATGTACACACCATTCCGATTAACAGTGTAAAAAAATAGCAATATTTTTATTTAATAAAACTGAAAACATTATAGTACATTATTCGAAACTGTTAAGAACTAACAAAGTCTTAACAGTAACGTGATGTTGAACGTGACGGAAAAGAGGCTGTACAAAAAAAAATTGTGAACGCACTTTCTCAAGATGTTAAAAAAAATTCTATTCAAAATTGTTTTGTTTTCTTTCCTTTAAATATAATTTACAGTTTTAGAATAAAGAATAAATATAAGGCTTTGCAGCTCATTCTTTATGACGACGCATTAGATACTAATTACCATTCGGTAAGACGAAAACATTCCCACATCCCTGTTTGTAAAACCTCACTATATTGGTAAAAACCGGTTTAGTACATCAGGTGGTGTCCTTTGGTCGCGAATTTCAGTTTAGTATTTGTTCAACGCGCGTAAGGGACGGATCTCTCCTTTCGAAATGAGTTATCGCTGTTTTCAAATACTTTCCTGCCTGCATTATTACTTGAAAACTAGGTACATTTTCGGTTCGAACTCTAACATTTTACAAAATGAAAGAGTTTAAATCAAATCTGAACCTTTTTGTTTTCTTAAAAAACGAGCAAGGCCTCTCCGACCCAAACATACTATTTGACAAGTTTTCCGTTCATATATATCTGATGAAAACCGTTATCAATTCAAGTGTTTTTGTAAAACCTACTTGTCTAATATGTATAAAAAGTGGAAAAGTACAAATTATTCGTTCAGTTTCTTCAAATGCAAATTTGAAACATGGTTGACGTCAGACATAAAGTGGCCCGAATATGTTCAAAACATACCTCAAGAACCAAGACATGAGGGAGCGGAACCATTCGTGCCGCAATCACCAGCGAAACAGCATTCAGAAGCTTCAACATCTCCTAAACCAGTCCTCAGTCAGACCAGAATCAGCCTTCAGTCCTCTAAAACAATTCCACGAACTTCACTACCAGCAAAAAAGGCGCAGAACCGCACATCTGTGTACGGAAAATGATTTCGACGAGCTCGCATTCGCTGCGGTGAGTAAAGGTATTAATACGGAAAGACATGATGTTGCTGAGGTGCTTAAGTTTCTTCTGGAAAATTCAGATGAGGTTGGTAGAATAAAGGAATACATTCAAGTTAAAAAAAAAACACAATACTCGCCGGAGAAAGCCCTCAGCCTCTTCAGTTCCCAGCAACTCTCCAAATCGCAATACTGCGAACTAAGGGCAACTGCAATTGAAGCAGGAGTTGAACTGTATCCCTTATACTATCAGCTCCAAAAAAAAAGGTCGAGTGTTACCGTCCGAAAGAAAGTGTCAAGGTCACGGAAGTGGAAGCACGTGTTTTTGCAGCATACAATAATGCAGGAAGGAAAGTATTTGAAAACAGCGATAACTCGTGTCGAAAGGAGAGATCCGTCACTTACGCGCGTTGAACAGATAATAAGCTGAAATTCGCGACCAAAGGACACTAATTACCGGTTTTTACAAATATAGTGGGGTTTCACAAACAGGGATGTGGGAATGTTTTCGTCTTACCGAATGATAATTAGTATCTAATGCGTCGTCATAATGAATGAGCTGCAAAGCCTTGTATGTATGTTCTATTCTAAGATTGTAAATTATATTTAAAGGAAAGAAAACAAAAATCTACAAATTCAGACTTACATATTTTCTATACCGGCTCGAATTTTATATAAAACAATTTTTTTATAAAATTAATTTTGGTGAATCTTTTATTCATAAGGTTTATTAATTTGTTCTGTTTTTATTCAACCTTGTATTTATTTTGGTGAATAATTTTGAATAGAAAATTTTTTAACATCTTGAGAAAGTGCAACTGTTCACGATTTCTTTTTGTACAGCCTCTTTTCCGTCACGTTCAACATCACGTTACTGTTAAGACTTTGTTAGTTCTTAACAGTTTCGAATAATGTACTATAATGTTTTCAGTTTTATTAAATAAAAATACATACATAGCGTCACGCCTGTTTCCCGGTGGGGTAGGCAGAGACAACGGATCTCCACGTGCCACGATCCTGACACATCTCTGCCGCCTCTTCCACTCCCATAATGTTCTTCATGCATGCTCGTCGGTTACGGGTGTAGTACCCGTAGTACTTGCCCCTTTTTGAGCACATGCCCGATCTGGTCCAGGTAAGTGCGTCTAGGGCGACCCTTCCCGACTCTTCCACTCACATTTGCTTCATAAATTTCTTTCGTTAGTCTCCTATCATCATAAAAATATTGCTATTTTTTACACTGTTAATCGGAACGGTGTGTACATATCTGATGTAGAATTATATGCCTCACATATTTGCATACCTGCTTAATAATTGTACAATCACAATGTAACCAAAAATTACTGTTAAAGAAAAAAGGTAAAAAATGCTATACTTTGACCTGTTGATACTTGGAAGGCTGCACCTTTCTAACATTTTTTTTACTGAGTGTGTTTATTTTTATGTTGTGCTACACAACCTTGCTAATAAGAGTTTGACACATCTTTGTAGTCCGGCAAAATAAATATAATGTTCTCCGTCCCATACATTGCAAATTTTAAAATATAAAAAAATATATATATACTTTATATATTTGAACCTAACATACATACGTACTGTCCAGCTACGCGTCTTCACATATTTGTTTATTTAATGTGTCCTCAAATCAATTATGAATACCAAATAAACATTTAAAACGCTGAAAATATTGGAGGGTATTTTCGACCACAGTGGTAGGTACAGTTGTTACATAATGTACCAATTAGTATATCTTATACACTTGTCAATCACAAAACACAAGAAAATGTAATTAATTGTAAAGTTAAACCATAAATAATGTATAAAGAAAATAGACGAAAATTTATAAATTCGGACTTAGATATTTTCTATACCGGGTCGAATTGGGTTACAGTTTTTATGTGGTCTTATTACACTCGTGGTCTACTTCATGATGTATTTAAAGATCTGCGACACCTCGAAAGACTTTTGAAAAAATCGACTAAACATTCTCCGTCCCATACAACTGAAAACTTCAAGTATTTTTAATAAAATATCTACTTGACTGATATCACTACAACTATACATTTGCTATTATCTTATGCAACCCTAAATGTAACAAAAACAGTTTTTAAAAAAAAATCAAGTTTGCGAAAAAAATCTCCTAATACTATGGAGGCCGATTCTCGATCCATAGTGCGCCGCGCCGTGACTCAGCAGCACCCTTCCTTCCCGCAGCCCCCGAGCCAGCCCGCCGAGCGAGACTCCTATAAATCCTCAAAGGTATGCGCCAGTATACGTGCTCGCTCCTCGCTCCACGCTATACATATTTAGTTGTGGACATGCACATGGCAATCAATACTCGGAAACGCTACTCCTATCATACATTGTATACTCTGTTGTATACATTTTATTTTATTATCAACATTTGACTGGAATGCAAAAATTGATAATTGTAAACAAATTGTGACGACATATATATTTGTAACTAGCTGAGCCCGTGACTCCGCTCGCGTTGTTTTCTTGTTTGACAATGCCAGTTTAGAGAAATCAATTAGGTATCATCGAGACATATATTATGAAATGAAATGATTTGAAATGATTTATTTTTTCGTCACATAACAACTCAAATAATTACAAATACAAATAAACATATAACATGTGACGAAAAGGGAGCCCACTCAGCTGACTCATTACATTATCCGAGACAGCGAAGCTGATTTTCAGGGGCTCCCCTTTCCAACCAAGAGACTATAATATATATACATATAATATATGTTTTATTGTTACATCCGCCATAATAATAAATTTTCTGTGAAAATGTCTGCCGGCTAGCTATTACGGCACAGAATAGAAAGATTACGGTCTCAAAGATACAGCAGTAGTACCTACAGCAGACAGACAAACAGACTAGACGGCGCGGCGGCGCGGGCGTAGGCTTAGTTAAGCTTGGCTTCTTAAGCCTAAAAATTATGTCAGTACTTTTTATTACCTAACCTACTTATCCATCATCACCCCTTTAAATATTTTGTATATTTATATATTATTATTTATTGATACACTTATTTGAGTCCGCCCCCATACGCTTCTCACATCCCGTTTTGAATTAATTATATTTGATCAGCATCAGTGTTTTAAATTAATTGTATTTGATAAAATTGTTTTGCATAAATTTCATAGAATTTACAGCCAGGCAGACAAACTATAAATACACGCGAGGATTACAGTTTTACTATTGTCTTGTTTCGTCTTCGTTCAATTCGTTTTCGCCTCCTACACAAGCTGATGCTCCTTCTAGACATTGGACGGCACGGTTGTGGAGGTGGGCTCAGCTCAGCCAGGTACGTGTGCTGGCGAGTTGGGACGCACGTGCAGGCAGACCATGACGTGTACCTGTACGTACTGAGGGTTTTACGTATATAGCTATATTTTACTGCTAAAGTGCTAGCTACCTATACGTGTCTTACGGAAAGCGCATACGACTCTCCTACGGAGACACATTAGGGATCCGCCATGGATCAGCATTACATACATCAGTAATAATAATGTGAAATACAGAAAAAAAAATATCTTTTTTTTCCTTCCGAACTGGGTGGCTCTGCCCGAGGTCTTAGCCTTAGCCAATTTCACCACCAAGAAGGTGCCAGTCCGGCTTGGAGGTGGACTAATGTCGCTGGGGAAAGGCTATTAACCTGCGATTTGAAGATCCGGGGATTGTAGGTGTGGAGAAAGATATTCCCTGGGAGCCCCGTTCCACACCTTTGCAGTGCGGCACAAGAACGATTTATATAGAGAATCGTGCAGTTCGAAGAACTCTTCTGTCGACTACAAAGGGGTGTTCCGCGAGAGTATGGCGGGTTTTGCGAAGGCGAACAGGAGGAGAAGGGATTAAGGGAAGCAAGTTCGTCAGAGCAGCGGCCGTAGTAGTATCGATAAAACAGGCTCAATGACCCAACGATTCAAAATTGACAAATTGTATTGTGTTTCTTGCTAAATTTTTACCGTTTACTTTGGGCATAGTAAACAAGCTTTGGGCATTTTTAGGATCAATTTATATAATTTGTATAGACTGGAAAAGTAGCTGTAGAAGACAACACCGAACTATCAACAAATAATTTGATTCATCGAGGTATGATCATTCCACCGACCGACTAATACATAATGAATTTTGGCACAGTTTAATTGAATTGGATCTAAAACTCTGAAGGAGGATAGGTAGATTAGGTATAAATATAAATAATATCCGACAAATTCCCAGACACTCAAATATTCCATACAACATCAGCACAGGTAAGTAATTTATACAAATAGCTACAGAATCCTGACTCTATTGAAATCTACCAGCAAATCCTGGAGCAATTCAAAGGAACCTGGTTTGGTGAGTGTGAAAGAGATGGCTATATGTGTGTGAGGGCCCGCCCGCTGCTGCTCGCTCTGTGGGAATCAAATCACGACTCACGCGCCGCTCTTGAAAGGTGTTCTCTCATCTACAGCCTGATGCTAAATATCTACTAGGCACAGTTTCCTTATGTTTTCAGTCTTTGTAGTAATTTATTTTTTAAGACTAATTTGTGCCAAAATGAAACTAATAATATTTGAAATAGTCAAATTAAGCTTTGGATTCACTCCGTGGGGGCAAATTAGCACAACCTGCCGCCCAACATAGACTACGTGCCGCATGCAATGTTTCGCGATAGTTGCATGCAACATAGCGTAGCATTTACCTGCTGCGAGACATGTTGCGGACGATAACTCTACGATAGATAATAAGTTGTGTACAGGAAACATGTCCCGCGCGGCATGTTGCATCATCCAAGACAAGACACTGAACTACATATTATATTCGATATCGATTCCATACAAAATCGTCTTTCGGCATTGAACTCTTTTCTATTCTGTGATTGAACTAATAAAACAATTAGCTTGTTTGTTTGAAATTATAGTACAGTTTCTTTTTTTATTATGTCAATGTCTTTCGGCATTTATGTTTTCTAGACCCCTAACTAAACCTTTTCAGATTTAAAAAAATATGTTTTTCTTTTCTTAATGACAGTCCAATCTACGTTCCCGTCTTTGTCGTTTTGTTTAGATGAAACATACAACACCGAAGCTAAAAATTTGTATTTCGACCGAAAAAAATGGAATGTTTTATTTTTTGATGTCATAAAGTTCATTAAGCTTTATTGAGTAATCTAATCAGATTCAGATTCAGATTCAGATATTTATTTCGCCATAAAGAACACACAACAATAACAATATTACATTGAGACATATGCATATTCAGTATGGTTCGTCGTCATTTTTTATGATGTCCCGTTCAGTAGTGCAATCTATAAGGAAGAACCGGATAAGAAACCTTACAGAGCTTTTTTTAAATATAGCTTACATACTAAGTTTTCATTATGTTAAATATAAATATCACTTTAGATATTCAAAAAATAAACAATAGGAACATAGATTGAACTATCCTTAAGACAAGAAAAAAAATTGTAAAGATGTGATAAGGTTAAGGGGGGTAAAAAACATAAACCCCGAACTTCCGTGGCTCGTGGTCCTTGTGGCTTCACACGCCAAAAACGTTAGGCGGTTTAAAGCTTAAGTCAGTTATCTCCTTACATTTTCGTGGAATGAAGTAGGTACCTAGCTGTAATAAATGCTAGGTACTGTAATATTTTGACATGAGATCGATCGCGTTGTGCTTCTAGGAGCGTCCTGTGTGCGTACAGGCGACGAGGCGCGGCGACGTTCGCGGCGGCGCGGCGCGGCGGCGCGGCGGCGGCATGGCGGTCGAGGCGAGGCGAGTCGTGGGCAGGTTTGGATGCACCTGAGTATTTCACACCGCGACAGACTGGCGCCGAGCGACCGCGGTCGCGATGTGACTAGCTCGCTCGCCTCGCGCCAGCGCTCTACCATTCTACAGACCTACCACTTCACTTCCTTCCTCTGTTGGTTATGTCAACATTTCTGGTTGATTTGTTAGAAGATTTCGTGGTTCCAGAAACGACAGGATATCTCCGCAAAGCTGCTGTAGACTCAATATTATAAGGTACTATGAAGGTTATTGCGTAGAGTAATAATTGAAATTATGGTGACAGAGCAGTGTACAGCGTAGGTTGATAAGTTGATACACCTGCTTTATAAATATTAGTCCTACTGCACATTTCCCCGTGTATGTCATAAAAGGCGGCTAAGATAAATTCTTACTGATATAGAAATAAACGGAACGATAAAATGCGGTGCTAAAGGCCGATAGGATAGCCATCTCTCTCCTTGGCACGGTCTTTCGCCTAGCCAGGTCCTTTGGTCCCAGGCCTTACTTGCTGCTTGATTCTTTGGTTGCTTCCGACATATGGCATATCCTTAGGCATTCCCTAGCCCCTTACTAGGTGGTGGGCTCAAATTGGCACCCGACTGGGTTGGTACCACCGTACTAGATGTAAGATCGCCGCATAGCAGCCTCAGCTGTGTTCTCCTCTAGTCCAGTATAGCCAACAAGCCAGGAAAGTCTCCGGTATGGCATCTACCTTTTCGGAGGTGATATTGTCCCCTCCGACTCAGCCAACCATACCGGATTACATAAAAAATATATATATATATCATCAAAGCTCTGCGCCTGCTCTCTTAGCGGTCCCCCGACACCTTTAAGCACTTTTTAATTTTAAAATGAATTTTCTGCATTGGGCATCATGAGGGTTATGTCAAGAACTGGAAGAGCAGAGATGCACAGCGGAGCGAGGTACGTTCTGTGGTTGATAGGGTGAATAAGTTTCTCGAACAAGTTGTTTGGGGCCTTCTTGCCGTCAACGTTCGCAAGGCGCATTTTTTTTTATGGAATCTGACAAGGTTGGCTACATCACCTACAACGTCCGTGATGTCAGCCCATAACACCGGGTGAACTAGGTGCCATGTCAGTGCTTCCCCCTTTGATCGTGCCGGCTACACTGAACTGGTCGGAAAACACAAACTATTTACATAGCCGTTTCGACCGACGTTTCATTCAGTGCGGTGGTACCAACCCGGGCTGGTTAAACCCTACCACCAAGTAAGATTAGGAGGGAAGGGACCTCCTACAGTTTTACGAGGAATCCAAACCTCGGTCAGCCTCCAACGATCAGCGGTCACCCATCCAAGTACTGACCGCGCCCAGCGTTGCTTAACATTCAATAGCGACAGTTGACTGTCTGCTCCACTGAGCTATCGAGGCTGACAACTTCGCCAGGTCTGTGAGATGCGTAGCGCGAGGCGGTAAGCCACACCACACGCCCACTTGGTGCGCGCCGCCAGCGAGTCGGCCGAACTGTATCGTTGCCCGTAATAGTATTAGCCGGCATTCCGATCTAACGCTTGACTATTGAACATGCATCCAGCGATCGACGTTTTACATACAAATTGTCCATAGTTTCTTCTACTGCACTTGCTTAGCATTTACACTGCAGTTTTGTGAGGAGTTAAAACTAAAGAGAGGTGGAAATTATTTGAATTTTTGTATTCGACTATTATTTTAAAACACTATACAGGTACAGGTACCTACAAATTCTTTGTTGTCAAATAGTTTTGGAAAGGATAATATTGCTTACAATATACTGATTGCACTGACGGGTTTCACACAGTCACTCGAGATACTATTTAGGGAACCATAAGATACGTTGCGTTGCGTCTATTGAGAGTTGACTATATGTGGCGGCTGTGGCATGTATACATAACACCTAGGTAGGCATAAGTTTAAAATCTAGATATACATACCACCCACTTTGCTTCTAGTATTTCCATATTAAAAACTCGAGCTTTCATTCTCTCTCTACCTAATGAAATTGTTAGTTTAATAAAATAGGTTTAAGTACTTATATTTTATGTTATTTCATATCAAATTTTGTTTTACTTGTTTATAAGGTCATATTGCCATGAAATGGAAGACAACACCATAAATTCTCGGCCGCGTCGCTCGCCGCGTCGAGCAGGGTCGCCGAATAATTCTGCACGGGACCTCCACGCCGCGACGCCGCCTCCGGCGCGGTCGCTCCGCGCCGCGAGATTTCAGGTTCAAGGTAAAGTGGTTCACTGACTTCTATACGATGCTTATACAGCCTCCTACCTACCTGTAGGCTGTAGGTAAGTTTATTGCTGAGTTGTCAGCTTACGAGCGACCTGCGGATATGGCAATGGCGCGAGTTCTTTGTGTGGTAGGTAGGTAGGTACCTATTTTGTTATGAGTAGCTCAGATGAGACCGGTTTGTTAAACACTAGGTACCTACCTACGTACTATGATTTTATAATGTTTTGTTTCATAAATTCGAATTTATGTGGGACACAGAAATTTACAGAGGTGGATTTAATCAGACACTTAGCAATTATAATCATATCTACACGTAGATAACACGTACACATGGCATCTAAAAGATTGATAACAGGACAGGTAAGGTAATAACTAAGCGGATAACGAATATTCAGTAATCACGATATTCACGATCAATTACCATTAGCCCGTTGTGCAAGAACATCGGCTGGACAATGGACCGCAACAGAGCTCAAACTAATCAGGGCGCCCTGAAGGGAGTACTTTTTGCGACAGAAAACAACTTCGAGTACTTCGGTTTCATGGGCGTACCATTCGCAAAACCTCCAGTTGGAGATCTGCGTTTCAAGGTTAGTACAACCACCAATTATCATATTGAGTGCAGCTATACATAGCTTACACTTGCCTACCTAGGTATGTGTGTTTACTTAGATATTGACTATACCATTAGGTTAGGTACACGTACCCATCTTTGAGGATAAGGCAGGCCATATATTGTTACCAATTTCAGTAGAACTACTGTGTAAGAATCTTATAATATGGCTATGACCTGACGGCCATATCAATCAATGAATACTAATAATAAAATCTGTAAGGGATGGTGATGGAGTAAGTTACTTTGTTTTATGAAATACTGCGTTTGTAGACTCTATGTATGACACTAAAACTAAATTGACGATTTTTAGAAATCTTTTCTGTATGTATGTTCCTCCATAACTCTTAAACCGATCATCCGAATTCGATGAAACTTAGTACAAGCACATTTACGGGACCTACGGGACATAGGATGGGCTAAATAAAATTTTGTTTCGGTTAAGATGTGGCCCTCATACAAACCGAATTGTTCCGCGCGCCGAAATAAAGGTACGGTAGCGAGCTTACTTACCTACTTTCTTTTTTTTTTAAATAAGAATTTCACGCGAGCAAAAGCTAGTACATTATAACGAGGGCTTACTTCAAGAATGCATTAAGTCAGAAAAAGTAGTTTTGAGATAATCAAGATTTAAAGTTTACAAAATAAAAATAAAAAAATGTACTTATATTTACAATATCAGTATTATGTACCGAGATTTATTATCTATCGAGGTTAAAAATGTTATTATAGAAAAAAATTATATGTTAACACAATACCACGTTTTATTCAAAAGTGTAGGAGAAGGTACTGACTTAGTGTATTTTGTTTGATGATTAATTTTGCAGTAAAATAAAAATACTGTGTTAAGTCTTATAGTCATTTAATGAAAAAGACAGTTGTTGTTGGTGCTTTGGTTTGGGGTTGGCTCTAGGCCTGCAAACTAGTCCCGCTTGGTTGGGGACCTTGTGAAAAACCCCGCGATCTCCAGCTACCCCAGCCAGGCTATGTCATGGAATGCCTTTCATGGAATAAAGCCACAATTCGACTGGGGCGTCTGCAGACCGCTGCAACGGAAGATGGAGAACGGAGTACGTCCCTTCGTTGGTTGTCAAACACACTGCACTCCAACAAAACATGCTCGGTCATTTCATTCGTCGCCAAACATCCTCTGCACGGTGGACTATCCGTATTACCCACGGTGTGTAGATGTTTATTTAGTGAGCAGTGGCCGGTCATAAGACCAACGGCTATTCTCAGCTTAGCCCGGGCCAGATTGATAAGCTTCAGAGCCAGCCTTCGGTCTGGTTTAGGAAGAGCAGCTCTCGACTGTCTGCACTCTACGAGGCCCTTCCATCTGTCCCTGTGTTTCCGTGATGTCGACGCGTCGTGATTATCACGAGTTCCGCTCCTTTGGGTATAGTTCTGGAGCCTCCTCGGGCGACGTCATCAGAACTGTCATTTCTGTCGTCATCGTTGTGGCCTTTTATCCACTGGAGGATCACCTTGTTATTATTACCTGAAACCTTCTCCAGGGCCTCATGACATTGAAGTACCAGGCCTGAGGTACACCTCTTGCTCTTCAGTGACATAAGAGTCGCTGCGCTGTCTGAGAGTATCTCTGTACTCTCTGTACTCGCCGAGCATGTTTTGTTGTAGTACAGTATGCTTGACATACGCCCATCTCAGTCCCAGCGGTTGCCGCTTGTAGCACCCCGATTACTTCCATTTGGAAAACTGTTGAGTGTGCACCAAGTCGTACTGATCTATTAATGTTCAGCTCCCATGAGAAAATGCCCGCACCGGTCCAACTGCTTGTCCGTGACCCGTCTGTGAAGATTCTTAGTTCCGTCTCACTAGATGGGCCGGGGGTTGGTCCTTAATAAGGGTAGTTCACTGCACACCGTGTGCAGGACACTTGTGTGCTTTACCGGTTCGTCCCCTTTTCATAATCCTAGTACCTTGAGTCTGAAGCAGACGCCGCTGCCTCCTGTTTGACACATAGGTCCAGCGTTGAGACAGAGTATGGCTTCAGTGGCGGCCGTGGGTTTAGCGCATACAATCCGTAATATCCTTGGAGGTAAGTCTCTGCAGCTTCTCTAATTGCATCGTTGATTCAAAAGACAGTTTTACGGGCAGTATTAGAATTTTTCAGTGAATTACAATGATGGTTGCTACTAAACTAGTTGTGTTGATCTTCTTCTATCAATCACGATTACCAGAGTGAAAACGCTTCCTTCATTTTGCTAAAAAAAAAACTTTTTTAACTAGATAACCTCAAATTACAATAGCTCACTAACAAATTCACTCAGCGAATGCTTGAGGTGTCATCCACGATTCAATATTGCAAGTACACAATTCTAATTTATGTCGATTTAATGCATCGGCCAGTGTAGTTGTTAACAACAACCACTTCAAGTAATATCGCCAAGAATACATTAAGTCCGACTTAGTGCTTTTCGCAGTACGTTTTTGACGACGTTTCTAAAAATCGCATCTTCGTAAATGCACTAAGTGACTTAATGTCTTTTTGAAAATGATTTCGTTAAGTCCCAGTAAGCCAAAACCGCAACATGAAATGCATTAAGTCACTTAATGCTTTATTGTAGAATAGTATTCTACCACGAATTATCGAAATTGTATTTTTGAAATAACACTAAGTAGACTTAATGCATTCCAGAAGAATAACTTTTTGCGATTGACATAAAAAACATTTACAGTAAGGCACTAAATTGTACTTAGTGTATTTACGTTGACTATACTTTCAACAATAATCAGAACTTAGTGCCATTCTATTCGAATCATGTCATTTAGTGCTTTTTGCTTGTACAAAGTAGTGATATTATGACTTAATGCTATAGCTATCTTTGGATCTCGTCAGTGTACGACTTAGTGTTTTTGAAGAATGTAGCGCAAAAAATTATGAACAAAACTGTATAATTAAGTCAAAATCGATTTTTTTTGACATAGTGCATTCTTGAAGTAAGCCCTCGATAAGATAGTACGATAGACTGATAGTGAGCATTGGTGATTTGTACCAATTTTGTACGATTTTCGCTCGCAGACGACGCGTTAGTCGCTACCTGAGAGTACCTAAGGTCGCTACACGCTGGGACTTCTGTATGCGTCACCTTCCCCCCACACCTATCATATTTCAATCGTCAGGTATGTCGAGTTGAAAAAAATGTGTCCTTTGCAGGCGCCACAATCGGCCGAGCCATGGGACGGCGTGAGGGACGCCACGGTCGACGAGAGCATTTGCCCTCAAATAAACATGATGACAGGTTCTGTGTCGGGAAAGGAGGACTGCTTGTATCTCAACGTGTATACTCCGAAGATTGTACCCACCCAGAGCCAGACCAAACTACCTGTGATGGTCTACATCCACGGTGGAGGATTCGCTTTCGGCGATGGAACTCTCAAGGACGACAGCGGTCCAGACTATCTGATCGAGCGAGGTGTAATCGTCGTCACCACAAACTACAGGCTGGGAATATTCGGATTCCTCTCTCTAGACATCCCAGAGGCGCAGGGCAATATGGGCCTTAAAGATCAGGTTCAAGCCCTAAAGTGGGTTCAGGAGAACATCGCAGCCTTTGGAGGAGATGCTTCAAATGTTACCATTTTTGGGATTAGCGCTGGCGCTGCGTCAGTTGACTATTTGCTGGTGTCTCCGATGGCTAGAAATCTATTCCACAAGGCGATTGTTCAGTCCGGGGCCGCTATCAATCACTGGGCGAGAAGTCAGCATAATTTGAAGCTGCCGTTAAGAGTAGCCAAGCACATGGGCTACAAGGGAGGGGACGAAGACAGTACCAGCTTATACAACTTCTTCCTTGAAAAGCCGACTGAAGAATTGGTAAGGAGCTCATTCGAAATTATTCAAACGATAGACGTCCACGGAGTATACTTCGGGTTTACACCGACTATTGAACAAGAATTCGAAGGCACTCAAGCCTTCTTGACAAAGAACCCTTACACACTTATGAAGAGTGGAGATTTTTCCAAGGTTCCTACAATAAGAGGGTTCTGTAGTTTAGAGGGTTTGCTCATGCACGCAATGAAGCCATATCGCGTGGAGGAATTGGTGGTAGACAAGAACTTGGCGAGATTTTTGTCTTACGAACTCAATGACTCCCAAGACGTGAATGATACACTCAAAAAAATATACGTGGACTCATCGAACCCTGGAGACGACAGAGATGCCTTCGCGTTGAAATTCTTCTCCGATTTGGACTTCACTGGCGGTGTTTGGGCTTGCGGAAAAGCAATGATCGAGCACGACGTACCACTGTACATGTACAAATTCACCTACGATGGAGGGATGAACCACTTCAAGAGGATATTTGGCCTGATGCGTCCCGGCACCGCGCATGGTGACGACACTGCATACGTCTTGCGCATGCAAGACATTATCCAGCATCGGACTGAAACTGATAAAAAAGTCTGTAATCATTTTTCGAGGTTGTGGACCAACTTTGCTAAGTCCGGGTAAGAAATGGTCAAATTTATTAGGTACATAATGTAGGTAGTACAAGTACTTGTAGGTACTAGGTACGCGGTGTAGTGTAGGTAGGTACTTACACATTTAATGCTGGATTTAAGCTCTTCTGCATGTACCTAGACAATATGCAAAACAAAACCCATGTTAAGTGCGAACATTATTCACACACACAGGTCGTAGCGATTTCCTACTTGTCCTTCCCCGGGTCGCACACTCTTGTGCACTTACTTAAAAAAAATAGTTATGTTCTAAGCCCTAAATGGAAGGTATTCCAATATTTCTTTTTTTTTAGATTTATTGGGAAATTAGTTTTAGAATTATTATTACCTTCGATGGAGCAAACCTTTAACTTTTTACCTAGGTACATAATTAAATCCTACATATATTCTCCACAATAAACCTCATGCGAAATAATTTTAGTGAGTTATATATAAGTTACTAGTTGTGGCCGCGGCTCTGCTGGCGGGACAGTCAATGCAATAGAAAATCGGAAATAATGTAATTTTCTGTGAATCTACATACACACAGACGGTAAATGTGGAATCTTATAATATGTAGGTATAGAGAAGATATAAATGAAACATATAATCGAGGATGGCGCGTAGGCGCGTCGGTCCTTATAGGGGAGCTGGGATTTTTTCATAATTAATTAAATTAATTACAATAATGACATTTCGGTTTCAGAGACCCCAATCCCATAGAAAATGAAGGTGCGATGCACTGGCTACCATTCACGAAGCAGCAGAAGAACTACCTGGTTATTGACGAGTCCTTTACGATGAGGAGCAACTACGAGCCTCGCAGGATGGAATTCTTTGAAGAACTTTATGATAAATACGAAAAATAGAAACGCCTCTAAGATCAGTGCGAACTATCAACTATAACAGGGGGAGTACTTGGAGGAGCTGTTCAACACTTCAGTACTCTTCGTACAGGGCAGGGAATGTACTTAAACGGACGGACCAACTGGTTCTGTTGGACATTTATTCACAGAATTCGGAAAATGTGGAACGCACTCATGTATTTCCTCCCAAGTACAACCTGGGGTATGTGATAAGGCTCCGGTCAGGCCAAAATGGCATTCGCAATCCAATCTAAAGTACATCACAGTGTCCATGGGCATCGTTAGACACCTACGAGTAGGTGGAAATAAGCCAGATGTCGCACTACCCATTAAAAAAAATTACTATAATTTTAGCAAGTACTTCAAGATGTGGCTATGTAGCTTTTTACGTAGATCATAAAACATTTAGAAAACCTTTATCATAACAATTTTATTTATGAAATAACATTATGTCCCTCAACCCAAAGAAGATTGTGTCGTATAATTATTTGTATAAAAATTACATTCTCAAAAATACAATAAATTTAGGCCCAGTGCTTATCGTAGAGATGTTCGAAGAACTTCAATCTCTGTGGATACAGGGAGTTCTTCATCGTCAGTTTCTCGCCAATCTCCAGGAACACGCACTCGCTCTCGGACAAGGGGGCCCACGAGGCAGGCAGCAGCTCGCTCTGCTCCGGGATCGGCTCACTGTTAAACATCATCATTTTAATTATCATTATTATCTTGTTTTCATTTCAATTTTATTAATAACTAACCTGTTCCTGCTGATTCGCTTCGCAGCAAAATATCCTATAATTTATCTTTAGTTGTTCCAGAAAACGTCAGTGAAAACCCTATTTGAATTGATTAGCCAGTTCTCGAGTTACGTGCGAACATAGAATCGATGACAACTCATGGGCGCACTGTTACACATTTCCCATTTTATTAATTACGATACTGGTATCACCTCAAATTGTTTCATTATACAAAATTCATTATGCCCAAATAAAATGTATTATAAAGATATATAAAGTTACTTCAGTTTTGATACATAATTTATTATCACTGTAGGTACGTGTGGATGCATGAGAGCTTGTTTCAGTCAGGCAAGCGCCACCTGTTGGCCGGTCGCGGCACTATCTACTAGGACAGTTACTAATAATTTGTGTCACAAATACTTCACCCCATCCATCCCTCACGGAGATGCAAGAAATCGACTAACATTTTCGGTAGATGTCTCTAGTGAGCAAAGGAATAAATTGAGAGCAATAACATTGAATGAGTAAAGAAAGAGTGCGAAACTTACCCGACTTTAGCAAAATTTGTCCACATGCAAACCATTCTGTCCCTAAGTAATTGGTCCTTTTTAGGTACATCTTTCGGCAGAATAGCACTCCTCCAGAGGTATCCGCTTTCATCGCCGTGGCAAGCTCCGCGGCGCTCGAGGCCAAACTTTTGCTTCAAATAGTTCAACTTTCCGTCGTAAATAAACTCATAGAGATACGTGGGCGAACTCGCGAGAGCTTTCAGCTTGGTCGCCACCCACAGCCCGCCGAGGAAGTCCACGTCCGTGAAGAAGTCAATAATGTACTCGTCCTCCTCGTCACCACTGCAGCCGTCCAGGTAGTGCAGCTTCAGCCGACGCTCCAGCTCTGACCGCTGCTGCTCGTCCAGCGCGAACGGGAGTAGCTCTGCGAGCTTCTTCTCCTTGCTGATCTTCTCGACCACTTCCAGGCCGAGCGCGAGCACCAGCAGACCTTCGCGTCTGCAGAACCCACTGATCAGCGGCACCTTGTTGAACTCTCCTCTCTTCAATAACTCATATGGCTGCTCCGTTAGGAACGCTTCTGCACCTGTGAAGCTCGTCTCCACGGTCGGAACGAACCCGAAATGGATCCCACCGAGGGATTCGTCGGCTGCGATTACCTTCTCAGATGCCTCCACCAAATCTCTCGCAGATATACTTTTAAGATATTTCAGCAACTCCTTTTCGTCGGATATCGATTTTCCTCGAAGCTTGGCTATTCGAAAGGCCAATCGCTTAATGTTGGAGCTTGCGTTTCGAGCCCACGGGTTGAGAGCGGAGCCGGACAGAATGATCGCTTTGTGGAACAGGCCCTTCGCCATCGGAGACAGCTGGAGGTATTCGACGGAGGCACCACCGGCGCTCGCTCCGAATACGGTCACATTGTTGGGGTTGCCTCCGAATTTGGAAATGTTTTCGCGCACCCACTTGAGAGCCTGCACCTGGTCCTTGAGGCCCATGTTCCCTTGAGCATCGGTAAGATCGAGGCACAGAAATCCGAGGACACCGAGGCGATAGTTAATGGAGACCACGATTACGCCCCGCTCCACTAGGTAGTCGGGGCCGTTTTTCTCAACTACGGTTCCTTCGCCGTGAACGAATCCACCGCCGTGAAGGAAAAACATTACGGGCAAGTTGCTTACTCCGGCGGCGGCGGCGGGCAGCGCCGGCGTGTACACGTTGAGCAGGAGACAGTCCTCCGCGCCCGTCACTGACGACGTCGCACGCTCCAGCTGCACGCAGGTGTTGCAGTCTTTTGTCGCATCTCTTATCCCTTCCCATGGTTCTGGTGGTTGTGGAGCCTGTGAATAAAGTTGATTGAAAAATTATAATTATGTAGGTATACCTATGTACAGTGTGTGGCAGTAAATAATAAACATTGAGCTTTAGAAAGAGACAATCCGTTTGTAAAGCCGTCTCTGTCGAGACCTGCGAGTGTGGGCGACAGGGACGACGCCCTACGATCGGATTGTCTCTTTCTAAAGCTCGATGTTCATTATTTACTGCCGCGTACTATAACCTAATGAACATTTTGTCCTTACTTCCAGTCTGTGTTTCACTTACTGCTTATTTATCTCGTCCTAATGCTTTGGCGAGTATGGTGGTCCGTGTTGTGGGGTAATTCGACCGAGCTCTTGCAGCACAACACCAATTACTCTGTTTACTCCGATCGACGGGATAGTGGATATATGTAACGTGATATGTACATATGTTCTTCCTGTCTAATTAATTCTTGAAGGTTGCTTGCACGCACGTGATAAAATAATTATGCAGTAGATACACACCTTAAATCGCAATTCACCGACCGGTGGTTTAGCGTATGGAATACCCTTGAACTGAAAATACTTTACACCAGCGTCGGCCGTTTCAAGAGTTCGGCCTCGCAGCCGACCCTGCTTTAACTCCAATACGGCCTCCTCCACCGACATGACAGCTAACTAACCACGACACGACTACGGAATAAACAAAACAAAGCAACAATACAAACTAAAGTTAAAATTACAACATAGCCTAGCCGACTTTAGCCGTGTGTTTTTGTATACTCACTGGGGGGAGGGGGCGGGGTGAACCTGTATCCGAATTCCGAGCACGGGTGACTCTGACTGACTGACAGATACAACTTGGCGAAGTTTTGCACTCTCGTCAGTTAGTATAGTGTTCTCTCTTTCTTTTAGTATGAGAATAAAGAATACATTTCATACATTTCATCCATCCCATCACTCATCCATCACACATATCTATTTTCGGTGCGACACCCGAAAGACATTGCGGCTACTTTCGCGAACACTCGGTTCGAAGGAAAGTGGTCTGACTGAGTGAATGTTTTGGTGGTTTAAAAAAAATTACCAGGGTGGTTTAAAAAAATTTATTGGTGGTGGTGGTTTAAAAAAATTTATTAAAATTAATTGGTGGTTTAAAAAAAATTTATAGAAGATGCTATAAATTAACCCTAACGGCGGCGCATGTCTTTTTATTTGTTACGTTTCGTTTCGAGCCGAGTGCTCACGAAATGAGAAGCGAATACGGTATGAAGTGGTTGCTAAATTCAATCGCTAGATGGCATGAAATAGTTATACATGTTTTGGATTTTGGAGAGCTCAATATTATTGCATCGAGCAGCATCGAGCGGAAAAAGATGTACTAATGGATATTTATTGCAAAAAGCTGTAAAACATTGAGACGCGACGAGCATCCGTGTAAGCCGATGTCGCGCGACACGCGACGCCCCGCGCGCGACCGCGAGACGATAATCAGACAGAGCTTCAACGGTGCTATCTAGCAAAAAAAAATCATAGCCTGACGATAAACTTGTTGCAGTTGATATCCGCTAGGTGGAGTGCATACATTTTCCACAATGTATTTTATTATTCAATCTAGATTCTAGCTAGGCGTGGCTAGGCGTATCAAATCAAAGGGATCTTCGTTCTCACGGCTCGTTTCTTTCTCACGGAAACGAAAAAATGTTGGCCGTTTTGTACTTCAATTCAGCTATATACTACTAGTCTAGTATACACTTGATTTATATTTTATAGTCTAGCTAGATATAAGTCAATGATTCAAATACTTACTAACCTACTTTTTTTTATGAATTCCACTTCATTTTGAAAATGTTTTTTCGATCGCTTCAATATAGCCCCTCATTTTCGCTGAGAGTGTGAAATCGTCCGGTGGTGTCGCGAGTTTTAGGGCTACGCGAGTGGTTGAGGGCTCAAAATACGCGTATCGGCTAGGGCAGGGTTTCTCAAACTTATGATGTCACGTACCTACTGATGGGTCGATCCCGGGATCGAATCTTTATGGGCGGGATTTTATCATAAAAGCCCGGATTTAATCCTATTCTAGGACCGAATGAGGATTTTATGTTTTAAGGTTAAGTATGTGAAGTTGTTCCGTAATATGAGCGAAATTTTATCATAAAGTCCCGGATTTAATCCTATTTTAAGATCGAAAGGATTTTATGTTTTTAACTAGCCTTTGCCCGCGGCTTCGCTCGCGTGAAATTCGTATTTCAAAAGAAGAAACTAAATCATTAAGGGCGAGGCCGAAGGCTGAGCTGCGTTCAGGTTAATGATAAACCTTCTTGAATAAAGTATGTTTTTAACTAGATTTTGCCCCGGCTTCGCTCGCGTGAAACTCGTATTTCAAAAGAAGAAACTAAATCATTAAGGGCGAGGATCTCGTTATGAGCCACGCAAGTTTGTAACGAATTTTCACGAGTCGTATTTGTGAGTGGTCATTGCAAGGGATCGCTTGGATTATCCGCTCTGATCTGATGACATTACATCTCTGATTACATTACACAAGTTAAGCGGCGGGTGGCCGAGTTTTTGGGCATAGGGTTTTCATGCAAGAGGTCCGAGGTTCGAATCCGGTCGGTGTGTACCAATTTGTACCGTGTGGGGCCGGTACTTTAAAAGAATAGCTCCACTGCATCTCTCCCCGTGTATGTCGTAAAAGGCGACTAAGGGATATGACTCCCTTCTTATATTACTAGGTGGTAGGGTTAAACCCGCCCGGGTTGGTACCACCGCACTGAATGAAAGGTCGGTCGAAACGGCTATGTAAATAGTTTGTGTTTTCCGTCCAGTTCAGTGTAGCCGGCACGACCGAAGGGAAGCAAGCACTGACGTGGCACCAGTTCACCCGGTGTTATGGGCTGACATCACGGATGTTGTAGGTGATGTGGCCAACCGTGTCAGTTTCCATAAAAAAAAAAAATAAAAAAAAAATTAGTTTTTTCTGATAAAAAAATTTACGTGCATACTTACACCTGCTGCTTCACCGTTTAGAACTGGTGCAAAACTAGGTACCTTCCCTTGCCCCTTACGAGGTTGTAGGCTCAAATTGTAGCCGACTGGGTTAGTACCACCGTACTGGATGTAAGATGGCCGCATAGCAGGCTCGGCTGTGTTCTCTTCTAGTTCAGTATATCCAGCAATCCAGGGAAGTCTCCGGTATGCACGGGCACCTACCTTCTCGGAGGTGATATTGGCTGGTCGGAGAATGTGCTTAGGCCCCTTCGACTCAGGCGACCGGATTACATAAAACAGTATTATTTTTAGTAACTATTATAGTTTACTAGCTTTTGCCCGCTCTCGTGAAATTCGTATTTCAAAGAAGAAAGTAAGTTATAAAGCGAGAAGGTCGAAAGCAGAACTGCATTCAGGGTAATGACAAACCTTCTCGAACAAAATATGTAACTACTGATTAGGCCGAAGGTCGAGCTCCTTTCAGGTAAACGTTATTTTTCTCGAAGAAACTAAGTTACCTATAGCGACGCCGAAGGCGGAGCTCCCTATAGGTAAACCATATACTTTTTCAAAGAGGCCGACGAGGCCGAAGGCCGAGCTGCGTTCAAGTAAATGATAATCCTTCTCAAAGAAACTAAGTTAATGCCCTGCCGAACGCCGAGTTGCGTTCGCGTAAACGATATTCTCGCCCTTATTTACTTACTTTCATCGAGAAATATATCGTTAACTTGAACGAAGCTCCGCTTTCGGCCTCTCCCTTAGTTACTTACTTCGAAAAGGTACATGTTTCGTATCGGTGACGTCATATTTAGTTTACATGTATCCTAACTTGTACCATAAGAATGGAATAAAAAAATTAGGATCGAATCAAATTACAATTTTGGCTTTCTATAGTATGGGCAATGCGCTTTTATAGGCACCCGCCCGCGCGCCGCGCCGCCCGCTCCGCCGCGCCGCCCGCTCCGCCACGCCGCCGGCTCGCTCATATCTGATACCTACTCGCGCTAAATGGCGCGCGAAACATTTCAGTTTGGGAACCACATCTTAGCGTAACCGGAACTGAATTTTATTTAGCTTATCCTCTGTGTCGTATAGTATAGGATATAACATCCTTGTACGATGTTTCATCGAATTCAGATGATCGGTTTAAGAGTTATGGTGGAACATACATACACAGAAAATATTTCTAAAAATCGTCAATTTAGCTTTAGTATCATACATAGAGTCTTATACCTCAGTATCTCATAAAACAAAGTAACTTACTCTATGACCATCCCTTACAGATTTATAATTAGTATTGATTTAACAAATATCGGTAGATTATGACCTCAAATCGTTATTTTTTAACCGACTTCAAAAAAAGGAGGAGGTTCTCAATTCGACTGTATGTTTTTTTGGTCAAACATGACCGAAATTGGTAGATCTACCAAAAAATCGGTACCTAACTTTTCACACTGTCACGGTCACTGAACAGACTCTATTACCGACCTTTTTCCTCTCTCACATCACGGCGAAATGTACGCGCGCTCAAACGACCACTGACATCGATAATTTTGTGAACATAACTAGGGAATCATGCATTCAAATTAAAACCTGTCGAGACATTATTTATTTAGATATAGGAATTCATCCAGTAAAACAATGATCTACATACCTACTACCATATTATCCCTAGTACTAATGAAAACAACTCATTCACGATGTTGAAATCTAATATTAAAATAAAATCCTATTTCGTAGGATCGAATGAGGAACCTTCCCCAACTTTCCCAATAAAATCCCTATAAAGTCTCGAATAAGGATTCGGTCCCAAATGGGATTGAATCCTTGCCCATCAGTACACGTACCCCTAGTAGAGTTTCAAAACGACTGCGAACCCCTGCCCTAACGCAAATCCTGCCCCAAGGAAAGGAAAATAAGAAAATCAAACTTTAGCTTATAAGGTTTTTTAATTTAATAAAAAGGGTTTTTAAACAGTGATACATTGATTGGCGAAAGTAATTAATGTGATGGGTGGGCTTGTTTCTTGTCGCAAATTGAGTCGATTTTAGGTGAAATTTTGGACAATTTTAATCTCAATTCTGACTCCACATCAAGTCGGTTTCTATATTTCGTTTTTAGCATTACCAGGTGTGAAAACCCACTCTCACAAAGGTAATTATGTAGTGGCGAAGGGTAAAAGGAAATTCACGGCTTTGCGGGAGAGCTCGGAATATTCTTCCTGTCTAGCTGCCCAAAAATCAATTAAAGACATCTTTTTGAAATCAGCATGAAGAGTTTCATCTGCGGACATTTCTAGTAATGACTCCTGTTGCTTAATACTCAAACTAGCATTTATGCTCTCGGTTGTGACCGCTAATGGGTTTCGAATCCCGCTGTTAGCATTATCAATATCTGGAAAATACCTTTTCAGTTCGCTGGAGAGCTGATAAATATGAAGAACAATTTCAGTCCTCATTTCGGCATCTACGGTTAAGGCGTTCGTCGTAACAAATTCGTGCAGAAGAGGAAAACACTCAACGATATTTTGATTCAAGCGAGTTGTCCTGCATAGTGAATACACTGCATGTCGAACCTTGCATCGAAGCATTCGTTTCGTTTAGACATGAGAAAATGTCGGCTAAATAGGTTATTCTTTTCAGCCAGGTTTCATCTTCGAATTGGAACTTGAGGTTAAAGTCACTGTCCTTCAAAAATAAATAGATTTCGTGACGAAGTTCAACAAATCTTGACAACCAGCGTACCGTGCGTGCGTCGTGGCGCATGTGTTTGCCAGCCGTCCAGCCGCCATTACGGAAATGTAGTCGCGAACCACCTACCATCAAATGGCGAACCCCTGTGGGTTCGCGTACCACACTTTGAGTAACCCTGGGCTAGGGCTACGATGGTCGAAAAAGAAAAAAAAGATTTTTTTTAATGCAAAAATGTGAAAAATACTATTGTAGGTAATGTCAAAAACTAAATGTGATATCTAAAAATTTAAAAAACACCTGTTTAGATTTCCTCAAATTTTTCCCATTTTCGCTGAGAGTGTGAAATCGACTTTTGGAAGTGCAACAGCGTAAAGAGCGAGGAGGAATATCCGAATGTATGAAATAAATTGTGAAAAATCAAATCACGGCACAGATCCTCGGGTGACAGAGTTTGTTAGTTGGGTTCTGATGATGGAGCCGGAAGGAAGCCATAGGAACTCCTAAACTACACATGATAAGCCCATCGTGTTTGGGATCGTTGGATTTGTCTTCGCAAGTACTCTTGTCATATATGATGTCCAGGATCCTGATGATGGAGCCGGAATGAAGCCATAGGAACTCCTAAACCACACATGATAAATCCAACGTGTTTGGGCTCGTTGGATTTGTCTTCGCAAGTCTCTAGTCATATGTTATTTCCAGGGTCCTGATGATGGAGCCGGAAGGAAGCCATAGGAACTCCTAAACTACGCATGATAAATCCATCATGTTTGGGCTCGTCGGAATTGTCTTTGCAAGTACTCTAGTCATATATGATTTCCAGGGTCAGAGCCGGAAGGAAGCCAGAAGTGATTCTTTGTAAATAAATAAATATGTCGCGTAGCGAGGCATCTTCTAACTAACCTAACGTTTATTATATTTTTATAATTTGATATTTATTAATTTATTACGTTAATGTGAAGCTTATCTCTTTTTCTGTCAAAATTTTAGTTTACATTTTTAATCTGCTTGTGTTTTTGTAAAATAATAAAAAATATATAAATGTAATACTTTTTATTTTATTTTGTTGAGTTCATTTTCAATGTACCCCGAAGGTCGTGTAATGCACGAGATCTGTGATTTTTTTTCATAAAATATAAAAAAGTAATACTAATAAATAAATAAGGAATTAAAACCTACCTAACGAACATTACCCTTTGAATGGAGAAGGCCCCCAGCCACCAGCAGAGGGTCAAGCCTCTTCAAGAAGCTTAAAATAAAATGGAAAATCGATTATTAAAAAAAGTTAAAGCAATATGAAAAATTCGTTCTTACAGAGCTGTGTTATACTTATAAGTCTTATATGTATATAAGGTATTCACTATTAGCTACAACTCTGCCATTTCAGACTAGCTACAAATTTTGATATTTCCAAAACGCGCGTTTTGCGCGCAATTATTTTGACGTGTCTTCTTACATAGCTCTTCTAGAAGTAAGTCCAACTAGCCAGTATCCGACCCAAGCAGGTAAACTGAGTAATGGCTTTATTTGCAAGGTGGCAGGCAGCCCGCAGCACTCTTTCTGGACTATGTTTCTGGTAGCGCGCGTTGCTTGTGCAAAAAAATTAGTGAACCCTATTTCCGAGTGAACCCACGACGGACGACGACGACACGCGTCGGCCACCTCCGCGGGGCGCGGCGCGGCAGCGGCGCGGGAGGAGGCGGCGCGGTGGGGGCGGCGCGGAGGTGGCGGCGGCGGCGGCGCGGCGGAGGGGCGGCGGCGCGGAGGCAGGCCTCACGCACTCTATGTACTTGCGCGCGATAACTACCTACCGCCCGCCGGGCCGCCGGCGACCCATAATTTATTGGGCTGCCGACAGCCGCGCGGCGCGGAGCTAACCTTCTACGCGAGCGCGCGCTCACGCTACTGCGTCGTACCTACCTACCTATATCTTAATTCAAGTTGACATGGCTTCTGTTAATAGTGGCAGTTTATTTATGTGCAGTAGATGGTTAAAAATCCAGCAAGAGGAGAGATAAAAATCTTTCTTTTTTCCATTTACCTGTTGATGGAAAATAATTATTCTAAAATATTTTTTAAAATTTGAGCAATAATTATTCTAAAAAACCGGACAAGTGCGAGTCGGACTCGCACACGAAGGGTTCCGTACCATCGTACAAGATTTAACACGATGTACTTAATTTTTTATATTTTTACTATTTGTTGCTAAAGCGGTAATAGAAATACAGCCCGTTGACAGACGGACGGACAGACGGACGGACGGCGGGGCTTAGTAATAGGGTCCCGTTGGCACCCTTTAGGTACGGAACACGGAAATCGGTACTTTGGTTTATGTTGTGTTTCGCTTGAGTTTCGGTATGTTCGATATATGTATCTGTCTGTTTGTTTGTCTATTTGTCTATCACAGTCACTTTACGATTGGTGTGCATACAGCTGACATTTTGTGGTTGTTGAGGCAATTTTAAGACTACGTACGACGCAACGGAACGGAAAATAACGTCCGTGAAGATGGGGAAATTTGAAAATAGGGGGGGGGGGGGGGGGGGGGGGGGTCTACTGACATAATTCTTACAAATACGAATAATCCCAAAATATGACATATTAATTCTAGCTGTGCACGCGCGGCGCGCGACACTTTGAAGAAAGCTAGCGGCATGTGCTAGCGGCGCGTAGCGGTAGGCCGCCGCCGCTCAGTCTAATAAGACCGACACTTGCGGTCCGCGCTTTCATCTGCTTTAAAACAAACGTCCGCTTCCTTATATAATAAGTCCGCCTTCTGCCAAGCAGAAAGGTGTATGTAAAGGTTGACTGGAAGTAATTTCCGCCGGCAATAAGCCCGGATTCGCTTGACAGATGTATTTTTAATCTATACCGAATAAAATCGGTTAGATAAGCATACGTACAGGTAACAATAACATTACAGGGGTAGTAGGTAGGATTACCTGAAGTATTTTCGGGCTGAACTAATTTCTTCCCCTAATATATTTTAACGAGGGCGAAGCCGCGGGCATAAGTTAGTAGTAGCCTATATGTTAAACCAAAATAAAGATAGGTACCTATCAAAACATTTTTAAATCTGTGCTGCAGCTCGCGAACAAACATTCACATATATTTCCTCTTTACAATATAATGCATTGATATTTTATCGAAAGTAGCAGCCCTAGCGTCACCGAGTTTGCCTCAAGGCCCCGCGTCCGCGCGCAGCTGCAAAGCAATAATCACTTTACGCTCTTTCGTTTAGGTACATTTTCGCACGCAGCGACTGGCGACAAAAAAGTTTAGGCTATTAAAGCCGAAGGTATTGAACTTTTTCTATGGAGAGATTCATCTGTTACGAAGTAACTATTAAGTAATCTGTGGCGGAGGCTCCAATCCAAGGCGAAATGCGATGCGACGCGACGCGACGCAGGCGCACGCAACTTGCGCACACAGGTGCGCATCCGGTTATCTCGCGAGAATCACCCCTCCCTCCGCCTCCGCCGCCTCCCGCGCTCGCCTGTCCTGGGAAGAATTGCTGGGCTTTCTGCGTTCACAGAGAAAAAAACTTATATCCGATCGCGATTGTAAAGAAAGCGTGATATTATTCACACCCAAGAACGTTTACTTATATCTTTGTTCACACAATTTCAACATCACACGACATTTCTGCTGGAAACTTCGATCTATGTAAACAAGTAAACACGGTCTGAAGCATGTCTGAAGAATCAAGTTTTTTGATCGATTTGAACAACAATGGTAGTGTAGCAAAATAGTGCTTGAGATAAGGTTTTACTTCTGCAGGTGTAGGTACCTATCACTAATTTTCTAAATTTGTAAAACTGTAACTGTAAGTCCCTTCTCTTGCCCATTACCGAGCCGTGACCGAGCCCATTACTAGATGGTAGGATTAAATTGTAGCCGACTGAATTGGTACAACCGTACTGGATGTAAGATGGCCGCATAGCAGCCTCGGTTGTGTTCTCCTCTAGTCCAGTATAGCCAGCAATTCAAAAGGAAGTCTGCGGTATGGCACCTACCTTCTCGGAGATGATATTGGCTGGTTGGAGCTTGCGCTCTAGCCTTTCCAGCCACACATAATTTAAAATGAAATCCTCCTATGCCTAAGTTAAATAGTAGTAAGGAGGTAGGTAGTTACAAGGTATTCTTTATCCGCCCTAAGGTAAGTAGGTAGGTACCTACTCCCATTTCCACATTTTCATTGTGCAAGCATGGATCGTGAATCCTCACCACGGACTCGGTGCTCTGCTCACATCAGAGAGCAAAGAATATAATACTACGCGAGACTGCATTGCATCTCAAATATGGCTTCGTGCATCTCAAGCCGAGCGGCGCGGCGCGGCGGCGAGCCGCGAGCCTCTGCCGTAAAGCCGGTTTCACACGTGGCCGGAGATCGCATGCAGGCTGGTGGTGTACGCTTGTATGTAGGTACACCGTACACACGCCACAAGCATGCAATTCACACATCCCGTGAATCCCGTCTCTCCCCACCACTACAACTACGCTTGCTAATGAACTAACATCAAGGGGGCCCCGGGGCGGGGGCCCCCTTGATGTCGGAGGCCCTGGGCCCGTGCCCCGTGCGCCCTTATGGTAAAGACGCTATTGAGCATAGGTAAGTACACCTTGATTTCACTGAGGTCAAATCGGTATGTACTACCTGATAATCTAATCCGCGAACAATGGATGCAATGCAGTCCAGTCTTTATTCAGTCAACCTTGCATGTGTGGTGTGGTGGCCATATAATAATTATGTAGGTACCATAAATCGCGGATGGACCGGTCGTGTACGTGTGCGTGTGTATGGAAAGTATGGGCACAGGTATGGGGTTTAAATATTCGGTGGTATGGGTGAGGTTGCGCGCGCAGGTGTGACGGAGACTCTCTGGCGCCGAGTCCCATTCCAATCCAAGTTCCAACTGATCAAATCATACCTTGTAAGTAGGTATATTTCCTCGGACACGCACGGTGCGGAGGGCCGGCGCGGTGCGGGGGAGGTTGGCGGGGAGGCGGCGGCGGCGCAGCAGCGGCAGCGGCAACACCGAGGCTCCCGCTCCTCCCGCACCATGCCTCCCGACCGCGCCGCGCCGCCCTCCATTTACGCGCTATTTGTGAAAACGGGACAATTTTGGTCCCGAAGCTTTTTCGGGGTCACCGGGACGCAGAACCGAAAAAAGGGTCGGTTCCGTTCAAAACGGGATGTATGGTCACGTTAGGTAAGCGGTCTACTTGAAGGGTGACCACGCGACGTTTGGAGGCAGGTCGGGGTTCAGATTCCACGTAAAACTGTAGTTCCTCTCCCCTCTTATTATTGTTTACTTGGGGGTAGGGTTTAACTCGCCCGGGTTGATACCATCGTACTGAAGAAAGGTCGGTTGAAACGGCTATGTAAATAGTGTTTTCCGTTCAGTTCAGTGTAGCCGGCACGACCGAAAGAAGCACTGACATGGCACCTAGTACACCAAGGTGTTATGTTATGGGCTGATATCAGGGATAGGATAGGATGTAGCAGGTGATGTAGCTAATCGTGTTAGTTTCCATCGAGGTTTCCATAAAACAAAAATGAGAGTTAAATTTGTGGCGCCATCTATTTAAAAGTAAGAAACCAATCAATACAGCACCATCTATTGGCTAATAGCACTTCAAAGCGTCCTGCCATCTAGTTTCAAATAGTATAATTTATAAACAGTCCAAATAGCTTCACCTTTTTATTGATAGATGGCAGGACTATCAGACCACGAGGGTGTCAACTGTCAAGCAAATCTAAATGTAGCAATCATTTATATTGTTTGTGTACAATAAAAAATGATCATATTTTAAAATTGTTAGTACGAAACAATAACTATTATTAAATCATCCATTGAAATATGTATTACTGATATCTCCAAATTATCTAATTATTTATATCTCGTTAGATGCGCCACGTGCGTTAAGTTGTAGAGTATCACGCCGCAATCCGCACGCAAGTCTGTCGGTCGGATCGGGCTCGGGCGGCTGTCCGTACTGTCAGTCGTACGAGCGAGCCGAACAAAGACCACAGAAAGAACACGAACGAACCAGTCGAAATAGCGTTGGCAAACGTACGGCGATTTCCGTATCATACGGCCATCTCCGTATTGTACGACATGTACACGGTGATCGAAAAACCTGTCGAACACCCGAAGGCAGGAAGTACAGTTTCAGATACTGAATCGGATAGGCTAGTTTTTTTTTTTAATTCGGACAAAATTTTTCAATTAAAAAATATAATTAGTATCACGACCTTTTAATTCTAATGCAAAATTCTTTAGGAGGCGTGGCGGCGGGGCGGCGCCGCGGCGCGGCCCGGCCGCCGCCAGTGTCATAAATTATTATCTTGAGTCGGCATTGAAGTGAAGGCAGACAGCGTTTTCTTACGTCTTTAGTGAAATTCTTTGTAAAATAATTTGCCGATTTTAATATTTTTTTGTCTTCTGTACTGAAAATGAGGTCGGTAAGTGCTTTGAGGTCTGTTAGTGTGCAACAAACTATTATTTTGTATAACTAATAAGTTTTAGAATATTACCTAGGTAGGTACCTAGAAAACTGATATCACGTGCTTAAGACATATGGTAGTAGGGTTTGACTTCACATCACTGTTATGATGGCATGCAGACATAATTTAGTTATTTAAAGGCATCTTGATACTTAGGAATAATTGAAAAAGGGCATATTTTCATATAAATTTCGAAAAAAAAAACTAGCCTATCCGATTCAGTATCTGAAACTGTACTTCCTGCCTTCGGGTGTTCGACAGGTTTTTTGTTCACCGTGTATACAAAATTATCGAATGACGACGACGCGACGTGGGCGTCGTCATTGGGCGTGGACATCTCAACTAATCTTGAGAGAACTCTCTTCCAACGAAGCAATGCATGTGGGGAAAATTTAAAACATGTATGTATAAAACTAAATAAAAATTAAGGGCTTCCCCATACAAGAAACGTGTTAAAAAAATGTTTTTGTTTGTTTTTGCTCTAACATAAAAACTGTAATACGTACAAGTGTCAAACTTGGTGTGGTTAAAAACTAAAAAAAAAAAATTGGTTGTCTGTAAAGTCGGTTTACGGACGATAGTTTTACGTGATAACGTCATACAATCCTTGTTTCATGAATATTCTAAATTTGAAATATTTTCCGACCGGCCAGATATTATGGTACGAGTAACCTCGTTTTAATTTCTGCGGCCCTGGTACTTTTACAAGCCGACGCTTGGGCCGATTGTGCCTCTCTATCGCTTGTTACGCGCTATCGCTTGCACACACAGGCTCAGATGGAACGTGACGCGATATTCGTGCGTGCAGCCGGTGTTCATCAATTTATAAGACGTTATCACGTAAAAAAAAAAATTAAAACAGACGAATTACGTGGTGGTTAGAATGACAATCGTGGTTATGACGGAAGGACAAGCAAAATCGTTATTGGCGGAGAAGTGTGAAGGAAGAGTAGGTACGTATATCTCGGTTAAATACTGCTTGGTAGACAAGGTCTCCTTAAGGAGGTCGAGGGACGAATTCAACTGAGTTGGGCTACCTCAGAAATTTAAAATTCGCCTCGAGTTTTGACCCGTATATATTATGACCAGTACGTCCTCCTGGTTATGACGTACTGGTGTGAACGCATATTTCCAAAGTCTATAAGGTGAGTTGCTCTGATTGGTCGATGCCAGTTTGGCGGGAAATTTAAATTTCGGAAGTATTTGAACTGCACTATGCGAGTTTTCTCCGTTTTGGTGGTTTAAAAAAAAATTACCAGAAGAAAATAACCTAATGTTGAGGCGGCGCATGTCGTTTTTGTTACGTTTGTATTTCCGAAAATAAAGCTTTTAGGTGGTTATAAAAAAAACTAAACACATTAAAAAAAATTTAAAGACCCTAACATTGCTTAAAAAAAAAATATTTGTGGTACTCGAACCCATGCTCAAAAAATACAAACCCTACACCGTACCACTGAGCCACGAAATCACATAAACGACCTAACGAGAATCGGGTTCAGTAGTTTCGCTAGGAGTGCCGGAGGCGGAGCCAGACGAAATTTAAATTTCCCGCCAAACTGGCATCGACCAATCAGAGCAACTCACCCTCACACTCACTCAACCGTGTCAGTTTCCATAAAAAAAAAAAGAAAGGAAAATTTAAGTCGTATGTCCAGCCAGCAGTAGACGCTTACAAGCTGACTGACTGACAAAGAACCCTCGTTGCGCGAGTTCGACTCACACTTGACCGGTTTTCAGGGTGCACAAGATACAGCCCTTTTCAGGTAAGACAGACAGACGGACGGACAGATGGCCTAGGCTTAGTAATATGGTCCCCTGTGGATAAGGAACACTAAAATGTGGTGACATTTTTATTTTGAATAACAGGAGAAATTTTTAGGATGAAAATTTTCTGGGAGATTTTGAAGTCAATCTAGGAGAATTTCAAAATTTGAGTTGGCAACACTGGCCGCCGGTTTGTCTGTTCTGTGGTGTGGTGACTGCCTGCACTGCAGCTGCAAGAAGAAATTTCTAGGTAATCGAAAAAAAAACAATTGAACGTCGTTTGGTTTCGGTTGTGAAATAAGTGCTCCGCTGAAAATATTCTGCAAATCCCTCCTAATCTACAGTCGTTCCCTTCCGCTCACCTGGCTTTGTAATCCTGCTCCTATCAAGTGGTCTTCTCCTCCTCTCCTGGCATCCTGCAAGCATCCTGCATCGCTCAGTGAAACAATTGAAGGTCGTCGGAGGATACACGAGTTTCTTTTGGCTGAGTTATTTTATAAAATTTTATTGAGCTAAGTAAATGTAATTTGCACTAGGAAGTTGGTTTAAGCACTTGAGTAACAACAATGCCACATAAGCCTCCCGACCCTGAAGATCCTGGAGGAGGTGGTATGTTGCCGGGGTCATGCCGGCGGTCTCTCGATCTTACTAACACTCAGAGCGTATCGCTCAGTGACGAATCCTTTGTCAATAATGCTCCTCCTTCCCCTAGCTTGTACATGACAATTGATACTAATAATTCATTTGCAGCTTTTGATACTTCCTTGAATGAGGATGGCTTTTTGTTGCCTCCCTCAGCCCCTCGCGCCCTTCCGGAAGTGTGCAGGCATGGAAAAAGGAAGGCGCCTAAATCTGACAATAAGAACCAAAAACTGTTTCGATCTAAATCCCAGTCTAATGTTTTGGATTCGTCAGATAGTCAAATAGAAGATGAGAAAATCTTAAAAAAAAAAAAAAATTTCTCAAAGAAGACTTCTTCCCCTACTGATCCTCTTGTTCATGTTCTTCCCAGTGAAACAGAGGCAGAGGAAAACATTAAAAATTATAATAATTCCTCAAAGTTGACTACTATCCCTTCTGCCTCTCTTGTTCATGGCTCTCCTAGCTCAGTGAACAGGAAGATGTATAATTCTTTAGATAAGGGTCCATTCCTAGTTCACGTGCAAAAAGAGTTTGAAGATCCCTCGGCGGGAACATCCATTCATCCCATTACTTTTGGACTCCTCATGAGGAAGATGAACATCTCAAACATAGTCGAAGATGGGGTAAAGAGCATTGGTCGAAACAGGGTTTCCATAGAGTTGAAACATTTTCAGGATGCAAACGAGCTTGTCTTAAACGAAATGCTCCTAGAAAAAAAGTACAAGGCTTTCATTCCCTCATTTAACGTCACTCGCATTGGAATTGTGAAGGGGATCCCTCGGGAGTGGTCTCCGGAACAAATAATAGAAGAGGTTCGTGTCCCGGAAGGATATGGCCCTGTATTGAAAGCTCGTAGAGTAAATTATAAAAGTTCAGTGGATGCCACAGTCGTTTGGAAACCAACAGAGTCGGTCATCTTAACATTTGACGGTCAAACCCTTCCCAAAAGAATTTTTTGCGTTCATTCTTCACTTGTGGTAGATCTGTATAAATTCCCTACGATACAGTGTTTCCATTGTTGCCGATTCGGTCATACGAAGGTACAATGCAGGTCGAAACCTCGTTGCTACAGGTGTGGTGAGGCGCACTCTGGAGAAGTGTGTGCTCTGGATGAAGCGGATGTCTCCTGCATTACCTGTAGAGGCAATCACTTTGCCATTAATAAAAAATGCCCAGAATTTTTAAGACAGCAATCTATTAAACATCTTATGGCGGAGGAAGCAATTTCGTACCCAGAAGCCTCGAAAAAATTTCCCGTTTATGGAAATCGGTCTTATGCAAGTGTGGCGTCCACTTCATCAGTGAATACTCCGTCTAGAAATATTCGTATTCCATCTATCAATTCTTCTAATTCTTCATATAAGAAAACGGTTCACTTGAATCCTCGATCCCATGCTCCCCTCTCTCCTGGTTATGACAGTAGAGAACATAATTCTCTTCTCAAGAGTTTCGATATTCCTCCCTCTTCAAACGGCTGTGCGTACCCTCCAGAGGTTCAGTGTTCGGGTGATTCCTCTGATTCAATCATTACTTTAATTTCTTTACTTGTGAACCTTGTCTCGTCCAAATGCTCTTTACCGTCCAACGTTGCCTCTAAACTGTTTCCTATTTTATCTATTTTAAAAGATGCCCTTCTCAAGAACAACGTTTCTACAATGGAATAGTAGAAGCGTTGTTCGTAAAAAGTCTGAAATTGTTTACTTAATTAATAAACACACTCCCATGGTGTTTGCCATTTCTGAGACTTGGCTTAAACCGGATTCCCACTTTCGGGTTCCCGGCTATGCTATTCTCAGGGATGACAGACAGGATGGATGGGGCGGTAGCGCCCTCATTGTAAATAATTCATTTCCTTATTCTCCCATTATCTTGCCTCCCCACGGTGACAGTATTAATGCTGTTGCGGTGAGGGTGCAAAATATTTCTTTCCTCTCAGTTTATGTTCCTAAACCATCCCCTTCTTCTCATCAAGTTTTAAAGTCTCTCATTTCTTCCATTCCCAAACCCTTTTTAATTATGGGAGATTTTAATTGCAAACATACTTTATGGGGTGCTCCTTCCTCGGACTCATTTGGCTCTAAAATGGTAGATATCATGGATGAGCTAAATTTGTGTCTGTTGAATGATGGATCTTCCACCCGCCGAGTATCGCCTTTCCAGAACCTCAGCTTTGTAGACCTGTCATTCTGCTCCCCAGATCTTGCCTTATTACTCTCCTGGAATACCTTGAGCTCAACTCATGGAAGTGATCACTTTCCAATTTTAATGACGATGCCTTCTCGGAACTTCCCCCTTCCTTCAAGAAAGCCACTTCAGAAATACCGGGTTTCTGATGCCGACTGGTATGCTTTTAAAAATGCAGTGGATGAAAAGATAAAAAATCTCCCCGCTGTCAATGAAATTAATTTTCAGTGGTGCTATTCAAAATTTGTAGAATCTCTTATCTCATCAGCTGATGAGTTTATTCCATTAAAGAATTCTGCTCTGAATAGGCGTCCATCCCCTCCTTGGTGGGATGCAGAATGCACTGAAGCTATAAAAGTGAGAAAGCAATCGGAAAAAAAATATGCTGAATGTATGAACAATTGCAATTTTTTACATTTAAAAAAAACATCAGCTCAGACCACTCGGATGCTAAATAAGAAAAAAAGAGAAGGATGGCGCAGGTTCTGCGAGTCTTTGTCCCCCATCACTCCCCCGTCTATTGTGTGGAAAAACATAAAGAGATATAGGTCGGCTTTCAGAGAAGATCCTCCCCCCAAGTCTTCATCAGATTTATGGATGTTTGAATTTCTTAATAAACTAGCCCCGTCGTCGTCACCTCAACTGACTGAGATTCCTTTGCTGTACCATCCATCCCCTTCCTTGGACCCCTTAGAAGCTCCCTTTTCTTTGGAAGAACTTCAAAAAGTGTTAAAATATGTAAATGACACTGCCCCTGGCATTGATGGGATCCCATATTCATTTGTTAAATATTTAAATAACTTCAGTCTTGAATATTATTTACAATTAGCAAACCATTCCTTTTACACAGGTGTTGTCCCTGAGAGTTGGAAATCTCAGATGATTATTCCTATATTAAAACCAAAAAAGGATCCTAGTGTGGGGTCATCATACCGTCCTATTGCCCTCTCTTCTGTGCTTTCAAAGGTGACAGAGCACATGATTAAAAACCGATTAGAATGGTTTGCTGAGAGTAATGGGCTATTATCTGATTCTCAATACGGATTCAGAAAAGGCAGGAGTACCATGGATAACTTAAGTATATTTTGCACTGACATTCGCTTAGCCTTTAGTCGCGATGAATCTTTGGTAGCGGCCTTTTTAGATGTTTCTGGAGCCTATGATAATGTTCATCTTCCTATTCTCAGGCAAAAACTGATTCAGCTGGGTGTGCCTGAAAAGTTGGTTCTTTTTATCAACAACCTTCTAGTGCAAAGAACAATCTTCCTCAGGTCAGAAGATGGACAGCTTACTCAGTCCAGAACTCTCTGGAAAGGTCTGCCTCAAGGATCAGTTATAAGTCCCCTCTTATATAATTTGTATACATGTGATTTGGCTTGTTCTGTAAATTCAACATGTCGTGTCTTGCAATATGCTGATGATTTGCTAATATATATCTCAGATAAGTATATTTCTAAAGCTGCAGATATAGTCAACTCTTCTATTAAATCCTTAGTTCAGTGGTTAAACTCTCATGGATTGGATTTATCCCCTTCCAAGAGTAATGTAGTAGCTTTTTCAAGAAAGCGAAATATTCCTAATTTATCTATCTTTGTATGTGAGTCCCCTGTTCCCCAACTTTCCTCAGTTAAATTTCTTGGAGTTATTTTGGACTCGAAGATGACAGGAGTCCCTCATATGGAATATATAGTGTCCAAAACTGAGAAAAACATTAACATTATTCGTTCATTAGCGGGTGTGTGGTGGGGTGCCCATCCATTCTCGCTTAAATTGGTATATAATGCTATTATTCGCAGTCATCTGGATTATGGTACATTTATTTTTGAACCAGCAAACGGTAAAGCTTTAAAAAGTCTGGATCTTATACAGTCCAAGTGCCTGCGCATTATCTCTGGAGCCATGAAATCATCTCCTATAAATGCTCTTCAGGTTGAATGTGTGGATGCTCCTTTGTACTTACGGAGACAATATCTGTCAGACAGATACTTATTTAGGGTAGCTCAATTTTCTACTCATCCAATCCTTCCAAAACTCCAATTATTATCAAGATTTTCCTTCACAAAAAGATATTGGTTAAATAAAACTTCCCCTAGACTTGTTAAAAGTTTTCAAAGATTCTCTGCTTTGAACAGTGTTACTTATAGATCAAAAAGTCTTCCTCTCTTTGAAACTTCGTATCAAGCTCTGATCTATTCCCCTAAAATTGTTCTCAATTTTGGAATTGATAAGAATTCTTCAAAAGCGAATGATGAATTTAATTTCTGGCTAAAAGAAAATTGGCATGATTATCATTATATTTATACTGATGCTTCTAAACTGTCCCCGGTTGGATGTGTAGGTTCCTCTCTTTTTCATCAAAATTGTGACATTGTTTGTAAGACCAAGAGTCCCCCTGAAGCATCTGTATATACAGGTGAAGTCCGTGCTATCTTGGAGGCGTTGAAATATATCCAACTATCTGGATCCATGGTTAAAAACTTAATTCTCTCAGATTCACGAAGTTCCCTTCAATCAATTGCTCAAAATCCTTTCAAAACTAAGACTCATAATCCTCTTATTCTACAAATCAGGGAACTTCTGTTTCAATTTCATTTAAACAAAATTGAAGTTGTTCTTGCATGGATCCCTGCTCACTGTGGCATTATGGGTAATGAACGTGCTGATGAGTGTGCTAAAGATGCAGTGATCCATGGTGACCGATCAAACTTTAGAAACTATTGTCATGACTTAATTTGTTTGCCTCAGGGTTATCAACAAAAATCTTGGTCTAAGGCTTGGCATAGGACAAGTAAATATAAAGGAGCATTTTATGCTAATATCCAGCCTGAGATCCCATCCAAGCCATGGTTTTTCAAATTAAATGTGAATAAAACAGTTGCTTCAGTAATATGTAGGCTTCGAATTGGTCATGTTTGTTCTCCTTTTCACCTAGCTAAATTGCATATTAAGGACTCTTCGCTATGTGAGTGTGGTCTGGACGAGGGTACAGTCGAGCATATTCTACTTGCTTGCCGGCTGCATACGCCTCCTCTTTATGATTCTCTCCCTAGGCTTAAGGTTCCTCTTCCCACTAATGTTTCATCCCTTCTTTGTTCAAATAATTTCAAAATTCTTAAACTATTAGCCTCTTTTATTAGAACTCATGATATTAAGTTATAAACTTACTGATTTAGATCTATTTGTATAATTATATATATTCTTTGTATTTGATATAGTGAATATAAAAGTATATACATTTTCCCTTTTAATTTTCTCCTTCATCTGAGTGCAAATTATTCATTGTTTATATCAAAATTATTTGTTTTCTCTATGTGAGAAGTAGTACTTATTTATTACCGTGGATCTTTCAAGACTTGATATTGGCGCAATAAGTCGAACGTATATCGGCTAATCGCCAGAAATAAAAAGAAGAAGAAGAAGAAGAAGAAATTTCTAGACTTTGCTAACAGGCGGAGTAGAGTGGAAGTTGCGTGCGAGACATTATCTGCGTTAGTACTTCGTCGTTCAATCGCGTGAATATGTCTGCCGTTGCTAAGAAGTTGTTGCCTCTTCTGGACCGCGTGTTGGTGCGACGCGCCGATGCACTCACCAAGACCGCAGGCGGTATCGTCATACCGGAGAAGGCTCAGTCCAAGGGTTAGATCTTACAACTTGGTTACATCAGCTATTATAAGAAATATTAAATACAATTTATGTAAATAATGCATTTATAAATTACTAACCTATTTAGCTTTCTTTTGATTCATACCATGCATGGATTAGTTTCTTACAGGTTAGGTTTTATAGGTTATGATAAGGTTGGTTCTCAAAATTCAGCTTTAGGTCGATATTTTGGGATGCGGATTAGGCTACCAATTAGACAAAGCCAAGGAAACGCTAATTTGTAAAATCTTTCAACTGAAAAGTCGTGCATAATATGAAAGCGCCAACTATAAACTTATCTGTTGGTTATTTCCTGTGACCATTTATCAAAATTTTGTGTGATATTGTCGCACGTTGGATTTGAAAGCATATTTTTTTTTTTTTTTTTTTTTATAGACAGCTGGCGCGGGTGTCTGCCCAATACTTCAACGGAAGATCAGACACAGCCAATAACACCATTCCTCGCGAAACCACGCTCAGAGAGGCGCCATGCCGGCTATGAGGCGGACAAAAAGGTTGTCGTCTAATTTATTGACACGCCTTTTGAAGATTCCCAGGTTATAGGTGGTGGGGACACACTCACCGGAAGATATCTAATTGGGTGGGATGTAAAGGGTTAATGAACATAATAATTTTTCATTTGCAGTGTTGCACGGTGAGGTGATAGCGGTGGGGCCGGGCACGCGCAGTGAGAAAGGCGAGTTCATCCCGCTGCTGGTGAAGGTCGGAGATCGAGTGCTCCTACCGGAGTACGGAGGCACCAAGGTCTCCCTTGACAACGACGAGAAGGAATACCATCTGTTCAGAGAGGCGGACATCCTTGCTAAGATAGAAAATTAAGCGTCGTCGCCACTATGTTAGTTGGCTTTTCGTTTTTCTTTCAAACATTTTGTCCACATGCAATGCCTAACATCGATTGGTTTGGATTTAATGTTTATTACAAGAAGTTTTTTAGTTTCCATGGATTTGCGCAAACACATCCACTTTAGTTACATCTAGGCTACTTTGTGTGTTGCAAGGAATGAGCGAGTTCTTACGGATGATTGTGTAGAGTAGTGATTGAATACTGAATAGTAAGAACAAAATACTGTTACGGGACTGCATTTTTAATTATAATATTGTTACAAATGTTGTGTTTTACTATTTTTTTGGTTTTTGTAAGCCTATTACTGAGCCTATTATAACCCTAGAGCCTAATATAAGCCGAACTTTAATAGTTGACTGGTTGAAATTTTCACAAAATATTATGTGTTATTAGGGTGGATATAATAATAAAAAAAAAAAAAAAAATTTAAGTAAATAAAGGGGGATCTCCATACAGGAAACATGTTTTTTTTTTGTGGTACGTTTCAATTTTGTAACATACCACAAAAACGTACATGTTTCACGGTATGTTTCAATTATTTTTTTTGTGGTACGGAAACCTCTGCGTGCGAGTCTCACTCGCACTTGGCCGGTTTTCTATGAACCTCAAACAGTTGGCTACATCACCTGCTACACCCGTGATGTCAGCCCATAACACCTTAGTGAACTAGGTGCCATATCTGTCAAGACCTTCCTCATTTGGTCCCCTCCAGATACTGAATGGAAAACACGAATTATATTCATACACATCGACCGACACAATTATTCCCACTAGTTCTCCTTTGGATGGGAAATTCTAACAGTATAAACCCTACCACCTACTACATAGGTGGCACCTAGTAAGGTAAGGGAAAGTACCTACAGCTTTACATGGAATCCGAACCACGGCCAGCCTCAACGGTCACTCATCCAAAGTCTGACATGCTTAATATTGCTTACCTTTTTTGGTGATCAGTCATCGAAGCATCCCACCAGGAAGCTACCTACTGATGCCGGCCAAATTAGCCCAAGGCTGTTCGAGAGTTTTGAAGGCCTAGATTATCGCAAGTCACTATCTACTAGCTTTTCTTTACTCAGCTTTTAGTTAACTTTAAGCCGCGTATCGACTGCGCGCTCCAAACGCTCGAACATCGCAGCGCGCGGCAGCCGCGCTCAGTCGATACCGCTTGGAGCGCGCGCCGTGGAGCGTTCGAACATGGAGCGCGGCGCTCCAACCCGTTGTCAGTTTTTAGGCGCACCAAAGGATTCTCAGTGCTTGGCGCGCGCGCAGTTGGGACGGACATTGGCGGTGTTCGTGTGTTCGTTGCGTGCCGGCGACAGTCTGTCTAGCCATGGATAATTTGAGGAGCCGAGCGCTTATACAGATGCATGGCTGCAAAGAAGTCTTGTGGAAGACAAATGTGATGCCGTGCTAAAGGGCGATAGGATAGCTACCTCTCACCTTGGCACGGTCCTTCCACCTAGTCTTGCAGCAGTACTTGCTGCTTCATAGTTGTCTTGGCCGAACACATAGCTAAATGTGGTGGTCGGTGTTGTGCTCTAAGAGAGAGAGATTGAAAGATAGAGATTTGGAGAGAGGGATAGACTCCGTCAAACGTCCGTGGTGAGCCGACGAACACTGGATTGGCTGCCGCGCGCAGCAGCCACGCGCAGTCGATACGCAGCTTTACTCTGTTTCACTAGATGAAGTGGCTTAGCTCATAATAAGGTGTAAGTGGGAAAATCTAGAAAAGCTATAACATGATGGTTGTGATCTGTTGAAGATGTCATGAAACATCCAAAGTCTCTTCTGCTGTTTTTATTAGATAAAAATGAGCTATAAATGAATTAAGATTATGTTTCCAGTGATAAAGAGTTGCAGGCAGGCTATTATAATCTGAATATCACAAAGTAAAATACATATTGTGAAGGACCTTGACCGTCTAGAATTTTTTTCCTTTAATTTAATATATGTATATAACTGATACTCAGTACATACCAGTTATCTCAACAGTTTAATCGAGCCTCTAGTCAGATATGCTTTATTGTCATGACTTCACTAATAAATGTATTGCAATTATTTCCTTACTACTTGTGATGTGTAGCCAAAGAAATTAACTGTAGACCAGCAACTAAAAACAGTTTATTAATTACATTGTAATTTGAAAGATTTTTTTTACTTAATGAATTTACTATAATTTAGTTCTTTTACAAAATATTAGGTAGGTAGGTACTTAGGTAGATATTTTACACAAAATTTGTGTATGGCAAAATGCAGTTACAACTTGTTTACAACAAAAATATTTACATTGCTATACATATATTATAACAACATATATCTCGGTCATTGAAAAAAAAGGGCTATGTGAGAAAAAGTAGTTCTGAGATAATTGGACTTTCGTTCACGTGTAAACTAACATTCAAGGACAAAATGTAAAAAAAATATGGATTTACCACGTACAATTACTGAATTTGTCAAATAAACTTTAAAAAAAATAAAAAATTTACTTAATACCCATACATAACCTAACCTAAGCTGACCTAAACTATACTATGACTTTTCTCATAAGCCAGATTAGGTTAGGCTAACAATTTCAATCAAATTACAAAAATTTACATAGCATACAAAGTATTCCTCCTTAGCAAATGTGTTGTGTAGTCAGTAGGGGCTGGGTCGACAAAGATTTTTTTTAAATAGGTGATGCTGTGATGTTCCTACGGGCAATCGGCGACTGACCGTGTAACATATGTCAATATATGAATATCCTTATATAACTCGAGGAGCACTTTATCAATTTACATACGATTTTCACTGTTAAATTCTGTCACTTCTCAAGATGGTTTTAGTCATAAATATCAATCATTCATAACATAACGCTACCTACGTCATTGGCGGCCTGAGCTGTGAGCAAAAGTCATGATGGAAAACCAGGGACCTGCCAAACCACCTACAACGGGACGGCGTCCGTCGCCACCGGTTTGCTTGGAGCTCTCGGGGCCGCGTGCTCCATCTACAGACCTCGCCACAGCGACGCACGTCGAGGCCATAAAAGTATAGAAGAGCTGCGTGTCATTGCCCCGCAGTCCGGCGGATACGGAGCTCTCCAGGATGGGGGCGATGGTGGCCTATGCGTCTAGTACCACCACCTATTGCTCGGAGAGCCACGGCCTGCACCCACCGGCGTGCTCGGAGGCCTGGATCCCGCCGCCAGCGGAAACCTACCATTTTTTTATTTAGGTTTTGTATTACTAATTTTGTGTATTTTCATTAAGTACTTTTAGTATAATGTATGTAAAAATATAAATGTCTTGTAAAAATGTGAAATAAAGGATATACAATAATAACAATAATATTTTAAACAATTTATATCAACTACAGTAATTTAAAGAGCACCAGAACTTTATTAAACTCGTTTTTCAACCGTCAAACCAACAACAAAATAGGTATGATGGATGACGTAGTCCTCTCTCTCTTCACTTCTGTGGTGAGCGAGACAGGACTAATCGTCACACCCATTTAGACGTTAGGAGAAATGGGACCTAAGTTTTTGATGCCTTCTCTCTCATTCGCCATAAGTAAAGTAATAATGTACTTACTTACACACACGTATGTAATGTACCTATGTACATGGCAAGAAAGCAAATATGTTTTCTAACATGTGAGCAGAACAAATTCTCAGACATAGTTTTCCTATTGTACAAAATCATGATTCATACACCTAAAGAATTTGAAAATATTTTCAAATCAACTACAAACCAGTGTCGCATTTTGATCTGAAGGTCTACCGGCATTAACTCACTCGCTAACTACTCGCATATTTCAACCAATAGCCGGGCCGGATGCCTCACCGAACGCCTTCTGATTGGTTGAGTGAGATCGTTTCTCATACTCACATCGGCGAGTGAGTAACGCCGGTACAGGGGCTGTTGTGAGTCGTTGTGACCTTCGATCATTACTTTCATTATTACACAACGGTTAGTTTTCTATCAAAACAATTCATATTTTCATCATATTAATACTTTTAATGTTCATAATAACATGACAATTAAGTTTAAATCATTTTCGGGATTGGAAGCCTTGCCTACTCCGCCTACTATTGCCGCTCACCGATCGATATCTCTGACAACCTTGGCATGAATATGGACTTGAAATGCTCGAAGTGTGGGAAACAATATAAGCGAAAAATCTGGCTAGAAAAGCACGTGAAGGAGAAACATAGCGACAGTGAAGCAGGGCAGAAAGCGCCTGTAAGTTCTCCACCTGACACTATTGACAGAGTACAACCTCACACGTCACAAAGTGTTGCGCAACCTTCCTCTCACCATGAAGCATTTTCGCCCAGAGACCGACTAAGCTTACCGAGCATATCCGAGACCACTTGGAAGCAACATGATCGATGCCTAGCCGAAAGACTTGACCTCCCAGGCTGCAGGCAGAGTCCCGAAGATCAGCTGTATGACTTCCAGGGAACAATTTACAATTACTTCTCCGAATTGTACCCTGTTCGCTATCACCACAACCCAATGGAAAGAGAAAACACTTTCAAAGCAAAGCTTAGGAGAAGGAAGAGAGAGTTGATAAAGCAGCTAAGGAAGGCTAAAGCCTCAGGAGACAGAAATCTATGCCACCAATTAGCCAGAGCGATGAGATCTATCCTAAAACTCATCCAGAAAGTATCTGAGCAAATTACGGTTGCTGGCAATGAATTTCGAAAGGCTCAGAATATAGCAGCTTTCGAGAAGAACCCCTTTTATTTCGCCAAAAAAGCTTTTAAGGAACAGCAGGGTACAATTAGGTTAAGTACGGACGAGATGTTCAACTACTTTAAATCCACATATACCACCCCGGAGGCAGATATAACTTACAGGGATCCACCAGCTCCAAAACCCAAAGAACCTGCTCTAGCATTTGATGCTGATTCACCGACGATGGAAGAGCTGGAATACCACATAAAAAGGAAACCAAATAGTTCCGCCCCGGGACCCGATGGCATACCATACATCATATACAAAAAATGTCCATCAGTGCGGAAACACATGTTGAACATCTACAAAAGAATTTGGACGAACAGAGAAGTGCCAGACTGTCTTGGTAAAGCCGTGTTTGTTCTTCTACCAAAAAAGAAAGAAGTTACTGATCCCAAGGATATTAGACCTATAGCCCTTACGAACACAATTTCGAAAATATTCTTCTCCATTATACAGGCCAGACTACTCAAACACATGTGTACCAACGACTACTTACCGAAGAAGTACCAAAAAGGTTTTCTCCCAAGAGTTGCAGGGTGCCTCGAACATAATTCTTTGCTGACTGAATGTCTTAGAGATGCAAGGAAGAATGAGAGACAATTAACTGCCACGTGGTTAGACTTTGAAAACGCCTTCGGTTCGGTGCGCCATGAGTTACTATTAAAGGCGCTAGAGTGGTATAATGTGCCACCTCTGATCTGTAATATAATAGCCTCCTACTACAAAAAACTTTCCTTTGTAATACAAGTAAAAGGCGAAACGGAGAAGACACCGGAAATTCGTTACGGCATAGGACTTTTCCAGGGTTGCTGCCTCTCTCCTGTCACATTTAACATTGTTATCAACATTCTAATTGATACGCTTGTCGTAAAAGAAAAGAAATGGGGATACAGGTTCAAATATGGAGACACATATATGGCGGCCATCCTGGCATTTGCGGATGATATTACGCTGTTAACCCGCAATCCAAAACAAAATCAGTCGCTTCTTAAGGTGGTGGATGACTATTGTGAATGGACCAAAGGGATGAAGATAAAACCAGCGAAGTGCTACTGTTTGAGCTTAACCAGGAAAGGTTCAAAGTTTACCTCGAGCAATCCAGGTTTGACAGTAGCCGGAAAACCAATCGCAACCGTGGCTGATGAAGCTCCTTTTAAATTCTTGGGCAAAAGGATCACCAGCAGAGGAAAGGAGCATCCTACTGATGACATTGTCCAACTTTTCGAAGAGAGCCTCCGCCAAACTGACAATCTTCCCCTCCTGGGTACACAAAAGGCATGGATTTACGATAACTACCTGACATCAAAACTTTCATGGCCATTTCTCGTCTACGACTTCACAAAGCAAAACCTGACTAAATAAGACTCGTATGTGACCAGATTCCTGAAATCATGGTTTGGACTGGCTCACCCGGCTGACTCGTCAACGCTATACAGATCTCACAATAACTTTGGACTGAACATTAAGAAACCGTCGATATTTTATCAAAAGGCGAGAATAGCCAAACGATGTATACTCAAAGACTCCAATGATAGCGCTATTCAAGCCTTACCCAACACATCACTATCAGATGAACTGGAATCGAGACTCGACTTCTACAAATCATTCCAAGTTGGTACACGCACCAATAGATCTGGATTGGGCATAGAAACAGCAAAGTCTGATAAAGAAATACTGAAAGGTTTTGCTCAGGAGGACATGGAACAAGGCTTCAAACTTCACGCCTTAAACCTAGAAATGCAGAATGATTGGCTAACAGTGGGTGACTTCTGCATCCCTCCTGCATTGAAGTGGAAATCCATAATATACAACTGGTCCCCTGAGCTGCTTAAGTTCTACTTAAATGCATTCCAGCTTACTCTCCCCGACCCGAGTAACCTAGTTAGATGGGGGAAATCTACAAATAAACTATGCCCGTCATGTAAGGAGTTCGTAGGCACGGCCAAACATTTGTTATGCGGATGCAAAATACTACTTGAGCGAGGCCAGTATTCCTACCGTCATGATAAAGTCCTCCAAATCATCAGAGAGGCCATCAACCTGTCAATTGCACGGACCAGGAAAGGGCAAACCAGTAGCGGCTTCCAGAAGGTCAACTTTGTGAAACCTGGAGCCAATAAGCTGCCCAAAGATAGGACTAAACCTTCTTCAATTTTGGGAGCAGCAAAGGATTGGGAATTGTTGATGGACACACATGAGAAGCATTACCAAATGCCTTCGGAAATCTGTACCACAGCATTAAGACCGGATATACTCATATTCTCAAAAGCGACAAAGCATGTAGTACTTGTTGAACTTACAGTTCCATGGGAAAGTAACATACCGAAGGACCACAACATCAAACTTAACAAGTACTGCAACTTAGTAGACCGGATTGTGAGAAACGGATTCAAGACTGATCTCTTCGCTGTGGAAGTCGGAGCAAGGGGACTACCAGCGAAGTCGCTCTACAGTCTCTTCAAGAATCTAGGGCTCCCAAGATCGACGCTAAGCTCATATATGGAGAGAGCTTCGAAAACGTCACTGGAAGCATCCTACAGAATATGGATAGGTAGAGAGAGGGAGGTCGAGAGCGGGACTGGTGGTTTCCCCGCGTCCTAGTCAACGCAGACTAGCTGACGAGGGCTTGAAGCGAGCCGAAACGTGAAGCATGCGCAGGAAATTTAGAGTGGCCACTCGCTAGTCCCGGCCTCGATTAATACCCTCCTCTACTGCCGATGGGCCCGGATATGTTCGGTGAAGCCATCGTAAGCTTAGATCCACACCTTCCTTGCAAATGACGACAAAGACCTTGAAGATGAGGATCTCTTCCTCTGCAGCGCGGGCCGGTGGGCAACATCACGAGCGAGGGGCACAATTCTTTTTTTAGCACAGTTTTTTGTCATGTTGCTCCTTACTTAGGTATGGTCTCAGGTCAAGACACATGAGGTGTTTCATTTCTTTTTCATTCTTTCATGCTAAAATTAGTAGTAATTTATGTCCGCCGTTTCGGGACGTATCGGTCACTTTTCAGTGCCATTCCAATTTGTGCGGTTAAGTCATACTTTTGATTATCCCCATAGAGTTATACTATCCGGGCATATAGAGAGAACGAAACTGTAAATGCTCTAAAATAAGTGGGTCTATCTTTGCGAGGTGAGGGGGGAAGGTGATACGTAAGTCCCAGTGTGCAGTGTGCAGTCTGCGAACTAACAATGAAGGTGTTGAACTAAGCTTGCGATGGCTTTACCAAACATATCCGGGCCCATTGGCAGTAGATCTTGTCAATCGAGGTTGGGACTAGCGAGTGGCCACTCTGTGTAGTTCTCCACCATGCATTACGTTTTGGCTCTCGTCAGCTAGTCTGCACTGACTAGGACGCAGAAAACACCAGTCCCGCTCTCGACCTCCCTCTCTCTACCTATCCATATTCTATAAGATGCCTCCAGTGACGTTTTGGAAGATCTCTCCATATGAGCTTGGCGTCGATCTGGGCAGGCCAGGCTGAGCGTAGCTTTTTGAAGAAATTGTAGAGCGACTTCGCTGGCAGTCCTCTTACAACACTGAATAATCATATCCAATGTTGTTTTCATCACCAATGCTATCACCCAGTCTATCTTATTTTATATGCCTGCGACTGTACTAAACATTACAATATTACAGTATTAAAGCTAAGTTTCACCCTAAACAAAGCAACGACTAAGCTAGCGCAGAGGTGCGGGGAGCGATTCTGAACAGATTCTGTTTTTTGTTCCCTTATGCTTGTTTCTTTGTAGTGACTTTCCTAGTGACTACTTGTACGCTATTTGTACACAATAATATTATATTGTTTTAATTATTTCTATACTTACCTATAAATTAATTTACAGTCAGTGTAATAAGCGTCTGACTATGTACATAAGTACATATTTCAGTCAGAGGTACTTGGACAAACGGAGAACAGTTTACTGATCAATAGTTAATCCCCATACAGGTAGCTGAAACTTCACAATATGCATTGTTTCTTATTTATCAAAGACATTTGAACTACTCTGAAGGCAAGCTGCTTATCTAGTCAAGCGGTAAACTTTCACAACACATTCCGCACAATCACTTCTGGTCACAAGTGTACGCGCGGCTACTGTAGGGAGATGGCAGTTCGTCTGACGGCGGCGGAGAGGGCGGGGTTGGGGTCGGGCTGCTCGGTGAGGAGGGAGACGGAGACCCAGCGGCCGGCCTCGCTCGAGCGGCGCAGCGCCTCCAGCACGGCCTGCACCTGCTGGCCGTCCTCGAACGTGGCCGCCGACCGCACCGGCTCCTTCACCCACTCCGACTGCTCGCGCACCGGCAGGAATGCCTCCTTCAGCGCGCCGATCATCTTGCATAGCCCCTTCTCGTACGGCCGCGGCACCGCGCCGCTCCCGCCCGCCGCCGCTCCCGAGCCGGAGCCCAGGTCCTCCACGTCCACGTACAGCGACTCCTCCTTGCCCTCGTCCTTGCCGCCTCGCCGCAGCCGCCCGTGCAGGTCCCCGCCGCGCACCACAAGGTAGCCGCGCTCGCTGCACACCAGCACCTCCTGGCTGAAGCACTGTCCCGGCAGGTGGTTGTTGAGCGTCGCCGTCGCCAGCAGCCCGCGGTCCATCTGCATCTGAAATGTGCAGAAGTCGGGCGCGGTGATCTTGCGGATGCCGTTGACTCTGGGCGTCTCCTCTACGAACGTGCGCAGCACCCCGTGCACCTTGATGGCGCGCTGGCCGGTGAGGAAGGTGACGAGGTCTACGACGTGGCTGCCGACGAGCGCGAGCGTGCCGCCGCCCATCGTGTCGTCGCACAGCCAGCCGTACGAGTCGCCGAGCAGTGAGCCCATCTGCACGCGTACGTCCGCCAGGGTTAGCTCGGACGCAGGACCGAGGTAGCCGTCGCGGATCGCGCGCCGCATGTGCACGAACGCCGGCAGGAACCGCAGCGAGTGGTCGACTATGGATATGAGCGTCGGGTAATACTGTGCCGCGCGCACCATCTTGAGTGCATCCGCCTGGCAGAGTCCGGCCGGCTTGTCGCAAACGACGTGCTTGCCGATGCCGAGCGCCTTCACGGAGATCTGCGCGTGTAGGTTCGGCGCACACACAATGAATACGAGCTGCACGTTACGCTCAAGCAGTACGTCGTCGATGCGGTCCGTGTGGAAGGGCACGGCGAGGTCGCGCGCGAAGCTCTCGGCCTCAGCGCGCGTAGCGCCCCACACGGCCTCCACAGCGAACCCTTTCTCGCGGAGGAAAGGCACGAGGGCGCGCGCCACAGCTCCCGTCCCGAATACTCCTATTCCGGGCAGCATCGCACCACTTTATTTTCACTGATCACAAAAGTTGCGTTGCGCATACCATAGGGTAATTTATACGGACGGGGGGGTTGTGTAAAGTCTGTCTGTATTTATATTTGAGGAGGCACCAATTAATTTGATAGACTGGTCAGGCAGGTCAGGCTCAGGCACCACAGCATCAGCACAATTCACATCACATCACATCACTCACACACATCACAACACAATTCATAAATAAATGTCAAACTTCTTTTTTTTTGTATTATTTTTTTTTTAACCCTTTTTTGGGATAGGCAAAGGTCAACCATACAGCCTTGTTTTCTCATCTGTTGTAATTCTTCTCGTAATCGCGAGAAACACAAAAAAAAACTAAAACCCGACTACGTAAAAGCTAATTATGAAATTCGTTTAAATAAAAAAAAAATAGTTATAAAAAACTAAAACCCGTCTACGAAAAAGCAAACTATGAAAATAGTTTAACTATAACTAAAAATAACAAAATAATGTTTTCCATATAATTTATCAGATACAGCATTTTTCTTTTTATATTGATTTTACCTTAGCACTAACTCTATAAATTTTGATAAATTTATTATTTTTAACGTTCTAAATATAGAGCCGTGGTCGGGCGTTCTTCGTTCAACAAGACAAGTGAGGCCCTCGTCGTGCATTATTAGAGCGCGGAACTTAGGACGGCCATCGCCATTGTGTCAAACTGGCATCTTTTTGTAAGATCAGTCAGAGCCAATCTAAAATTATTATAAGTAGATACATAGGTAAATACCGAACGTCAACGGCTATAATGCACAACGACGGTCTCACTTGTCTTGTTGAACGAAGAACGCCCGACCACGGCTCTATATTTAGAACGTTAAAAATAATAAATTTATCAAAATTTATAGAGTTAGTGCTAAGGTAAAATCAATATAAAAAGAAAAATGCTGTATCTGATAAATTATATGGAAAACATTATTTTGTTATTTTTAGTTATAGTTAAACTATTTTCATAGTTTGCTTTTTCGTAGACGAGTTTTAGTTTTTTATAACTATTTTTTTTTTATTTAAACGAATTTCATAATTAGCTTTTACGTAGTCGGGTTTTAGTTTTTTATAACAAATTTTTTTTTATTTTAGGCTTTTTTTAAAACTGTTTGCATACTTTAAATATTGTATGTAACTCGTATATTGATTTTTTTTATGGAATCTGACACATCACCTAAAGGCTACAACATTCGTGATGTCAGCCCATAACACCGGGTGAACTTGGTGCCACGTCAGTGCTTCCCTTCGGTCGTACCGGCTACACTAAATACATAGCCATTTCTACCGACCTTTCATTCAGTGCGGTGCGGTGGTACCAACACGGGCGGGTTAAACCCTACCACCTAGTAATATAAGAAGGAAGTCATATCCCTTAGTCGCCTTTTACGACATACACGGGGAGAGATACAGTGGGGCTATTCTTTTATATAAGTACCGGCTTGATACTATCCGTCCGTTTATTTGTCGTGATCTCTATTTGAAACTAAAGTTTTCTGCAAATAGCGCATGAGTGAGTACCTACATATTTATATTATACAAATTATGTATAGTTGAACGATGTATAGTCTTGAAGTAAAATGAAAAGTCAGTCAGAGCAAGACCGAAGACTGAGCTGTGTAAGTACACGATTTTCTTTGTCTATGTAAGTAAATATATCTGGCTGGGGTGAAGCGGATTCGGGAAGTAAGTAAACCAATCAGTTTAAGGCCGAAGACCGAGGGAGGTTTCAGGTTGTACATAGTTGAATAATGTACTCACTCGAAGCAGGTAAGCCACTAAGGCGAGGCCAAAGCTACTGATATTATTTTTATAGTAAGCGCGACATGTGGCGCCGAGCCACCCATAAGGTGTCTAGCGACGCCCATGGACATTCGGTAGCATGCGGAGGCTGCGAATGCCATGCCGGCCTGACAGGTGCCCAGGTTGAAGGACCCGAGACTGTACTTGGGGGAAAATATTTCTCTCTGTTTGTATTTCAACAGGCTCTGATTTAGCGATGTATTCCTATGGAGTTGCAGTGGTTTTAGATCGCGGGACATTTGGGAGTCACCTACTATTCGCACGGCTCGACGCTGGATCGAGTCCAGAGGCGCCAGCTGGTATTTGACTGAGCCATCCCATAGGTGCGAGCAGTACCGAATCTGCGATTTATACGGCCTTGCCCTCGATGTCACGCCGGAAGTTTTGATCTTAGCGAAAATTCGACTCGGAGGACCCCGAGGTGGTCGCAAAATTTAAGTGACGTGCCTTGGTAGGACGGAGCTGGTGTCAACGCCGCTCTCTTCGCACTGAACGCGCAAACTTGTATCTTGGAGGTATTTAACTTGACCAACTTGCTACGGCCCATTCGGAAATAGAGCCGAGTGTTTGCTCAAGTTCAGACACAAGTCTTCGCCTCTTCTAATCCACATCCCGCCTAGTTGAAGGGTAACTGGTGTAGAACCCGTGTTCCGTACTCTCGTATGTATAACAATGATATGTTGCCCCCTGAATGCTACACCCACGCCTTCAACGTTAGCAAGGCTCAGTGCTGCGCATTATCTGCGAAGGTCGATTTGAAGGCCCTTTTGCTTTCCAAGCCAGTTTCTAAGTCAGCGTCATACCTGTCTGGAAGCACCTGAACCTCCTGGGCACCGCCATTTCCAAAGACGTAGGTTTCCGGCAACTAATCGAGTTTAGGTCTAAAACTGCACCCAGAAAATTGCATCCCGCTTAGCTGAAGGGTAACTTGCATCCGAAAATATTGTAGGTATTAGGTATATTTAATGTACCTACCTTTTTTTTTATGGAAACTTGACACGGTTGGCTACATCACCTACAACATCCGTGATGTCAGCCCATAACACCGGGTGAACTAGGTGCCATGTCAGTGCTTCCCTTCATTTCGCGCCGGCTACACTGAACTGGACGGAAAACACGAACTATTTACATAGCCGTTTCGACCGACGTTTCGCTCAGTGCGGTGGTACCAACCCGGCCGGGATAAACCCTACCACCTAGTAAGGTAAGAAGGGAAGGGACCTACAGTTTAATGTGGTATCCGAACCACGGTCAGCCTCCAACAGTCGGGCGATCATCCATCCAATAACTGACCGCACCATTAAGCTGCCGAGGCTGACGATCCCTTAGTCGACTTTTACGACATGCGACGGGGAGAGATGCAGTGGGGCTATTCTTTTTAAGTACCGACCCCACACGGTACACCTACACTACATATTATGCTTACACTAGGTACCTACATGGACATTTAATACCAATTTATTTTAGCATAGTACTGTATCTAATAATAATATTATATATCTATATAAAATTTGCGGTAGATCAGGGAGTTAGTATGTAGGTATATTACCAACAATACCATGTCGCTTCTTCGCGTCGCGTCGGCCCGTGTCGTCGGTGTATGTAACGTACCGAAACCGAGGGGGGCGCGCGGCGCGGTGCGCGGGCGACCACGCTTCATCGCGAATAATCGCGATTCATACATGCGCCACACATTTTGCTCTATTTCTCTGTACACATAATTTTAATAGATAGCAAAGTATATATTTTCGGAATCGTAATTTAATTATCTTTAATTTGATACCCCACTCAATATATTTTGAAAAACTAATTTGACATTTTGAGGCCGTGCGTCCGCCATTTTGAATTTTGAAAATTGTTATATAGCCTATGACACTCCCGTGAATAAGACGAATCCAATGGCATAAGAATTATTCAAATCGGCCCAGTACTTTAGGCTGTAGAGTGGAATATAGATAGTCACATACATACATACATACATACATACATACATACACGCCAAACTCATAACCCTTCCTTTTTTGGCTTCGCCGTAGTCGGGTAATAATGTTGATTCGCGGCGCGCTAAACACACGCACTCCTATTTGGCTAGTATAGAGTGACTTGAGTTCTCCAACTTCAATAAATTTTTAACCGAATTCAAAAAAGGAGGAGGTTCTATGTTCGGCTGTATGTATTATTATTTTTTTTTATGTATGTTCAGCAATATCTTCCCCAATTGTGAACAGATTTCGATGATTCTTTTTGTGTTCGGTTCAGTCTAGGTCCAAGGTGGTCCCATTTTTTTTTTGGTCAAGATCGGATTGGAAAGCGAGGCGGAATCGCGAGGCCGAAGGCCGAGCGATTCCGCCGAGTATATTAATAGCAAATAAAAAATTACTAAAAAAACTGTGAAATAAAAAACTATTTAAAAAAATATAAAAAAATAAAAATCGAACCCTAGAGTTGAAGGCGGTGGTGCTAAAGCAAGCAAAAATAACCGACCGCCTTCAAAGGACCACCTTGGAGCTAGACTGGAACCTGAACCGAACACAAAAAGAATCATCGAAATTGGTTCACAATTGGGGAAGATATTGCGGAACATACATAAAAAAAAAATACATACAGCCGAACATAGAACCTCCTCCTTTTTTGAAGTCGGTTATTTCTGAATTTTCATAATTAGGGATAATTTGCAAGAGTGTAAACATTCAATGGAAGCGATGTAGTTCAAATTGAACAAAGAGTCCGCGCGACTAGATTTTCAAATTTAGAACATGTACCAGATGTTCTAAATTTGAAAATGCTCCTGAAAACGCTCTCATTAAGTGAAGCGACCACCGATAAGGTGGCTCTGTTACAAAGTGCCCGTGTTGGTTCTGGTCTCTGTCCCTAATTATTGTAACCACGTGAATGATTTGTATGACATGTGGTATACCGATGGAAAGGGCGTGAACTAGTGAACTTTAAAAGAAAATGAAGGTCTCCAACCACTGTCTCCAACTGTCAGTTTTTTTTTTATGAATTTGAGAAATTAACATTCTATCATATTTTTACTAGTCCTCGGTACTTCGGGAGATCATAAGTCCTTTTTAGGGTTCCGTAGTCAACAAGGAACCCTTATAGTTTCGCCATGTCCGTCCGTCTGTCTGTCCGCGGCTTAGCTCAGAGACCCTTAGTACTAGAAAGCTGTAAGTTGGTAATGGGTATAAATATTAATAACGCCGACAAAGTGGTAAAATAAAAAATTTTAAATAATTTTTTTTTAGAGTACCTGACACGTAAAGTGGGGATGAATTTTTTTTTCACGTCTTCCCCATCGTGTAGGGTGTCGTTGGATGTCTTGGGATGTCTTGGTCGTGGGTGTCTTGAAAATATTGCGGGTTTGTGAAGAACATTTTTCGATTTAGGGATCCGTTTGCGAATTATTAAGCTTTTAAGTGCTAATTTTTGTTAGAGTCAAGTGTCCCCCCCCCTCCCCCCTGCCAGCTAAACGGTTGTTATTAGGTATGTGAAAAAAATCACAGCAGTAGTACATATATCGAAATTAAAAGGAAAACTATCACTGCTGAGTAGGCTGTACAGGTTGACGAGTAATAGTCGACCAACTTATAAAATTTACGGACGACAGCCATCATTTCACTGTTGAAGAACTTTTTCAAATTAACATTCATTTATTTCCCCTACAAAATTATACAAATAATCAAATAATTTATTTTGATAGGGTTCCGCAACTACGAAACCCTACACTACGCGTGGCCCGACACGCACTTGGCTGCTTTTATGGTGTTAACTTCATCAAATTATATTTTTTCTAGATCAGGATACATCGTAAAATCGAATAAATTTTATTTCATGCTGAATGCTGATACAATCATAAACAAAAAACCGGCTAAGTGTGAGTCGAACTCGCGCACCGAGGATTCCGTATCGCATGCGTATCGCAATTTGTCATGGTTAGCGCCACTCATGCCATCTCTGGCGTGTTATGAAATGCTAAGTATTAGTTAAATGTCATGATTAGTTAAAATGCTTCACACTCTATTCGGAAGATGGCGCGCGCGCATGCGCTTTTTGGTTTCTTCTATGGGAACCCCGTGAATTTTATTACTTTTTCTTATTTTTATTATTTGTTGTTATAGCGGCCTTATTAACACGGCCGAAGCGGAAAATTTCAACGGGCTACCTATTACGGTTCAAGAGATACAGACGGACGGACGGACGGACGGACAGACAGACAGACGGCGGCGTAGGCTTAGTAATAGGATCCCGTACCGGATACGGAACCCTAAAAAAGCGAGTGGGCTGTGTCGGAGACACGGCCGCAGATTCGTGAATTTGATGAAGATCTCATCGATACCTATCCTTGCTTATCCACACGAGTAGTTTAGGAGCAGTAGTTTTCGAAAAAAAAAATCTCATCGAGGCCTATCATTTCCTCCAGCGGATGAGTTGTCGTGGGTCAGTAGTATAATTAGAGCAATTAAATGTAGGTTAAAAATATTTTACAAGATTTTATTTAACTTGCCCTTTATGTTGGTTTGTTAGTATGTGTGGGTCAATTCTTGGAAGCCAAATGACAACCACTTCCTCTTATCCTACGAAGTTCAAATTTTTAGTGTTGGTTCAATTAAAAAAAAAAACAATTAAAAAAATCTTGTCGAGGCCTAACATTTTCTCCAGCGGATGAGTATTCGCGGATCAGTAGTTTCCGAGATTCTATATGCCCTCTCAAGCACTTTTTCCTTTCTTTTTTCCGAAACGGCTGAACCGACTTGAAAAAAAACAAGTATATATAAAAAAAATTTCTTCTACGAAAAGAAACAAATTGCAAGTCAAGCCAGTATAGTTAAGGAGTTATAAGCATTTATTGATTTTCGAAGCTTTTTTTCTAAGGGCCATATTTATAGAAGACTCTCGGGTATATGTCGTCTTAGCAAGTCAGGAGAACTACCTTTAGGGCGGTATGCCTCACCTTCTTGTAACTCCTATAGCTTTCAAGATCTATCTAAGTCGCCATAAGTACACAATTTTCGTGACGCAACTTTTTGTAAAAAAACCTCCGGCAGCAAGATAAAGATGTTTCATAAAATTCATGTCAAAAGTTCAAAGGGTTTAAAGCTAGGAATTTGGTAATTTTCAAAAATAAAGAAAATATAATCTTTCCTCGATACCACGTGACACCTGACAAAAGGTATCATGGGTAAAAACCTTGCAAATGACCCCACCTACAAACAAATTTTGTCGGTCGATGTGCCGAACACACTGGTGTGTGGTGGTTAATTTCCCCAATTTCACTGCACCATAGCATTTCATAGAATACACCTTCCTTCCTCATCTATATAGTGCCAATAGTCTCCGAGTAAAATGGCTGTGACATACGGATGGACAGACAGACGGACAGGAGGAAATTATAAGGCTTCCGTTTTTACCATATGGCTACGGAACTCTAAAATCCGGCTAAATATGAGTCGACCTCGATCGCGCTAAGGATCTCGAACTGAATGAAATAAACCAAAGTTTCTTGGTAAATACATACCTAACACAAAAACATAGTGTGGTGGTACGGAACCCTCGGTGCGCGAGTCCAACTCGCACTTTGACTCGAAAATACAGACCGTACGGAAAATATTTCTGGAAAATGACAATGAGTATCGCGTAACTAGTATTCGCGAATGTTTCGCTTTAAAAACAGGTTTAAACTGTTTTTATAATTTATTTACCTTTTAAGTTAAGAACTCTGAAGAAAGTTGAATTGCGTTATACAATAGCTACCTACCTACCTACTCTAACCTACCTCAGACTTTGTTTGTTGAGTAAACATGTTTAGTTTAATTTCATGCGGGAACGAGAAACGAAGGAGCGCTCTGGCTCTCGATGGCGGCGGCGCTTGCTTCTGAGTTGACGTGCACATTAAACTGAACGCTGAAACGTTCCACCTGGATTGAATAGGTACCAGACACATACATTCACATTTCAAACTGAAATGACTCCTATGAGCACTTCTCTAAATACGAGAATTGAAATAAACCTTCGAGGAGTTACCCCGTTTCGCTTAACACAACTATTAGTAGGGCTGCTCGAAAAGGCGCTGCCGAGTAGACTTCTGATGGTCTGTCGTCTAGTGTCTGCCAACGTATACTAGGTATTCATCACAAATCGCTAGTAAATTGTCTTTAACGACAATAAACTACTTAACTGTAGGTAATAGATTTGATTTGAATATATAAGGTCTTTGAAAATTAGTTCAGAGTACGCTAAGGGGGGGTTTTGTATCGGAAATAGATCACTTTGAAGAACACAGAATTTTTTTTTTACAAAAAAAATTTTTTTTAATGTAAAATGTAAAAAAAAATTTTTTTTTAATCGTTTCAGTTTCATGCCAGGAACAAAAAAGTCTTCCAACACATAGATCTCTTTCTTTCAGAAATTGTGAAAAACCACAATTTTAGTTTTATTAGTATGGAATAGAAAGAATTTGATTTTTTTTACCAACCTACACGTGTTAGATCATAATGGTGATGAAGACTTTTTTGTTACTTTTATGAAACTGAATCGATTAGGCTATAAAAATGAACCACCTATTTTTTTTATTTAAATACATAAAAAAATATTTTACATAAAAAAAAGCCCAAGGTCCGAAAAATTTTATATAGGTTTTACTCCCTATATTTATTTATTTTTTTTTTTTTTTATGGAAACTTGACACGGTTGGCTACTTCACCTACAACATCCGTGATGTCAGCCCATAACACCGGGTGAACTAGGTGCCATGTCAATGCTTCCCTTCATTTCGCGCCGGCTACACTGAACTGGACGGAAAACACGAACTATTTACATAGCCGTTTCGACCGACGTTTCGCTCAGTGCAGTGGTACCAACCCGGCCGGGATAAACCCTACCACCTAGTAAGGTAAGAAGGGAAGGGACCTACAGTTTAACGTGGAATCCGAACCACGGTCAGCCTCCAACAGTCGGGCGGTCATCCATCCAATAACTGACCGCACCATTAAGCTGCCGAGGCTAACGATCCCTTAGTCGACTTTTACGACATGCGACGGGGAGAGATGCAGTGGGGCTATTCTTTTTAAGTACCGACCCCACACGGTACAAATATGATACAGAACCCCCCCTTAGCGTACTCTGAACTAATTTTGAAAGACCTTATATTATAGCCTACGCTATATTATTCGGACGTAGGGCATGTACCGGTGATCTTTTTTTTATGGCAACTGACACTTTACAGCAATGTACGTACAGTCTGTTCTCAAATATGATTAAAATTATTATTTTAGGATTAGCATATATGTAATTATTTTTTTATATTATTTAAATACCTATCTACTTACCTACCTATTGAGCTTTTGAATAATCGCAATTTTTTTTATGGAAACTGACACTGTTGGCTACATCACCTACAACATCTGTTATGTATATGTATGACAGCCTATGGGCTTATAACACCGGGTGTACTAGGTGCCATGTCAGTGCTTCTCTTCATTTCTTGTCGGCTACACTGAACTCGACGGAAAACACGAGCACTGAGCTACCGTAGCTGACGGGACTGGACTACCTACGATTTCTTCTATGCGAAGCGGCGGCCGCGCCGCCGCCGCCGGTGGCTGGCTGGCGTGCCCCGCGTGCCTCGCTCGCTCGCCTCGCCCGCCGCGCCGCCCGCGCCCGCGCTCGCACTTCGTGCAAAGAAGTTTGGTATCTACCTATAGAGATAATAATGCAATGGGAATTTTGTACAAAGCCCGCGTCTGCAATCTCAATACCTACGAATGTCAATGGTTAATGTGGTCAATATTATTTCAGATTGACGCTTCGATTCGCTTCAAATTTGCATAAGTTCAAACTGACCCTACCTTTCATGACCCTAAAACAATCGGGCTGAACTAATATCCCGTTTTATGTGAGAACTAGAAACTTCGTCATGAACTTTTGTTTTGGTCATAACTCGAGAACCACTGGTGCCAGACCCATCGTGTTGGTACTCAAACTTCAGGTCTAGGTGAGATCTATCCATCTGTCACGTGAACTTTTGTTTTGGTCATAACTCGAGAACCACTGGTGCTAGACCCATCATGTTGCTACTCAAACTTCAGGTCTCGGTGACATCTATCCATCTGTCAAGTGAACTTTTGTTTTGGTCATAACTCGAGAACCACTGGTGCTAGACCCATCGTGTTGGTACTCAAACTTCAGGTCTCGGTGAGATCTATCCATCTGTCCCGTGAACTTTTGTTTTGGTCATAACTCGAGAACCACTGGTGCTAGACCCATCGTGTTGGTACTCAAACTTCAGGTCTCGGTGAGATCTATCCATCTGTCACGTGAACTTTTGTTTTGGTCATAACTCGAGAACCACTGGTGCTAGACCCATCGTGTTGGTACTCAAACTTCAGGTCTCGGTGAGATCTATCCATCTGTCCCGTGAAATTTTGTTTTGGTCATAACTCGAGAACCACTGGTGCTAGACCCATTGGTCATATGGATGGATAGATCTCACCGAGACCTGAAGTTTGAGTACCAACACGATGGGTCTAGCACTCGGTGAGATCTATCCATCTGTCCCGTGAACTTTTGTTTTGGTCATAACTCGAGAACCACTGGTGCTAGACCCATCGTGTTGGTACTCAAACTTCATGTCTCGGTGAGATCTATCCATCTGTCACGTGAAGTTTTGTTTTGGTCATAACTCGAGACCCACTACTGGTGCTAGACCCATCGTGTTGGTACTCAAACTTCAAGTCTCGGTGAGATCTATCCATCTCTCGCGTGAACTTTTGTTTTGGTCATAACTCGAGAACCACTGGTGCTAGACCCATCGTGTTGCTACTCAAACTTTAGGTCTCGGTGAAATATATCCATCTGTCAAGTGAACTTTTGTTTTGGTCATAACTCGAGAACCACTGGTGCTAGACCCATCGTGTTGGTACTCAAACTTCAGGTCTCGGTGAGATCTATCCATCTGTCACGTGAACTTTTGTTTTGGTCATAACTCGAGAACCACTGGTGCTAGACCCATCGTGTTGGTACTCAAACTTCAGGTCTCGGTGAGATCTATCCATCTGTCCCGTGAACTTTTGTTTTGGTCATAACTCGAGAACCACTGGTGCTAGACCCATCGCGTTGGTACTCAAACTTCATGTCTCGGTGAGATCTATCCATCTGTCACGTGAAGTTTTGTTTTGGTCATAACTCGAGACCCACTACTGGTGCTAGACCCATCGTGTTGGTACTCCAACTTCAAGTCTCGGTGAGATCTATCCATCTCTCGCGTGAACTTTTGTTTTGGTCATAACTCGAGAACCACTGGTGCTAGACCCATCGTGTTGCTACTCAAACTTTAGGTCTCGGTGAAATCTATCTATCTGTCAAGTGAACTTTTGTTTTGGGCATAACTCGAGAACCACTGGTGCTAGACCCATCGTGTTGGTACTCAAACTTCAGGTCTCGGTGAGATCTATCCATCTGTCACGTGAAGTTTTGTTTTGGTCATAACTCGAGAATCACTGGTGCTAGGCCCAACGTGTTGGCACTCAAACTTCAGGTCTCGGTGAGATCTATCCATCTGTCACATGAACTTTTGTTTTGGTCATATGGATGGATAGATCTCACCGAGACCTGAAGTTTGAGTACCAACACGATGGGTCTAGCACCAGTGGTTCTCGAGTTATGACCAAAACAAAAGTTCACGTGACAGATGGATAGATCTCACCCAGACATGAAGTTTGAGTACTAACACGATGGGTCTAGCACCAGTGGTTCTCGAGTTATGACCAAAACAAAGGTTCACGTGACAGATAGATAGATTTTAGAAATTATTCGCAATTATCGGATGCATGCAAGCAAATCCGAAAGCTTTGCTTGCATGCATTTTTTAGGTCATCCCTTTATGTCCTCTAGAGGGCGCCATATCCAATTTTATGGGACGTCACATAGCCAACCAGCCAACCATAGTCAACCAGCAGACGGTCAAGACGCATCCAACGATACCTTCGATTTGTCAAATTATGATAAGTAGGTAGTTTCGAAGTTATGTATGAGGGAACAAATGAACATACATACATACATACATACATACATACATACATACATACATACATACATACATACATACATACATACACACATACCGGTCAAACACATAACCTTCCTTCTCGCTTCGCCGTAGTCGGGTAAAAATAAGAATCTGTTCGCTAATATTGCGCGCATACTACACTACGTACAATATAATAAACACACTATCAATTAACTTAAATCAAATAGGAACTTCAGTTAAGTAAATATCCGCTAACATCGACTCGCAACAACACATTTTTTTACATAGGTTTGCACCTAAAATTAATCAAATAAGTACGAGGCGGCGTGGCGTGGCGTGCCTCGCTCGCTCGCTCGCCTCCCGCCGCCCCGCCGCCCGCGCCCGCGCTATTCCCCGCGCTCGCACTTCTATGCGAAGTTAGTTTTTTTTTTCATATAATAAAATTCCGTGGTTAAAAACGACACAAATTATGAATAGTGTTTTGTTACACCATAATAATCAAAAAGACGTAAACTCTAATAACCCGTATTATCTTTTGTGGCTTTTAGAGGTTGTTGTAATAAAAATATTAAATATCTATAAATGTCGTGGATGAATTCGACACAAAATATTTTGAACAACAGATATCAGTACTCTAAAACGCGTAACACCTATTTAACCTTTTCTAATATTCTTTTATGGCTATTTGGGCGATGTATTAGGTACTGGTTAAATATAAGGATTTCCGTGGACAGAGATGACACAAAATGTTTTTGCACATCGGTTACTACTTCAATATTATCATTAAAGTAAAATTTTCTTTTCTAATTTTCTTTTCGTCCAATACTGATCTAAAAGACAAATACCTAAATTTCTACGTATGCAAATTCCTAGGATGACACAAACTAATATATTAGGTTGGGCAAATGGTTCGGAAACTATATGCGAAAAATAAACAAGTTTAATATTTTTGAAACCAAAAATCCTAGCGCTACAGGTCTAGACCGATAGCGCTGGGCTATTTTGAGGACATAAGTTAAAAAAATTCTAAACTTTCTTATTTCTTGCCTGTGGATACAGTCGTACATAAGAAGCATAATATTGCGTTTTGTGTCACATCTGTCACTTGCATTTTCAGCAATTCGAAGATTTGTGGTTGTTTTTTTTAATTCCATTCAAAACTGGCAAAATTAATCTAAACTTTAAAATAATTATGGTATCATATCTAGGATAGCCTGCGGAGTGTGCAAACCCAGTTTGTGTCATCTTCGTCCAGTGCAAACTGACCTATGGTCAGTATGTAAAAACAGTGCCTAAAACAAAATTAGAATTGACAAAATTGTTATTTCCTATCTCAGATCACTTACATATGCCCATTTTTTTTTTTTTTTTTTTTTTTTTTTTTTTTTTATTGTTTCCGAACTAGCTAGCTGTGTCCGAGGTCGAAGCCTCAGGCGCAGCCAATATCACCCCCGAGGAGGTGCCAGTCCGGCTTGGAGGTGGACTAATGTCGCTGGGGAAAGGCTATTTATCCGCGATTTGAAGATCCGTGGATTGTAGGAGTGGGGAAAGATATTCCCCGGAAGCCCGTTCCACACCTTTGCAGTGCGGCACAAGAACGATTTAGAGAATCGTGCCGTTCGAAGTACTCGTCTGTCCACTACAAAGGGGTGTTCCGCGAGAGTATGGCGGGTTTGGCGAAGGCGAACAGGAGGAGGAGGGATAAGGGAAGCAATTTCGTCAGAGCAGCGGCCATAGTAGTACCGATAAAACAGGCTCAATGACCCAACGATACGTCTGTGTTTTAGAGGTTGAAGGTCCTTTGTGAGTACAGAGTCGCCAATGAGGCGAATGGCTCGTCGTTGGATAGAATCCAAGGCTGAAAGAAGGTACTCAGGGGAACCCTCCCAAAGATGACTGCAATATTCCATCACCGGTCTTACTTGTGCTTTATAGAGTGTAAGCAATTGGACCGGTGTGAAAAATCGCCGACATCGGTAGAGTATCCCTAATTTTCGAGATGCTAGTTTCGCCTTGGATTCTATGAACGATCGAAATCCAACGTCCCTGGACACCTCTATACCCAGGACGCCCAGACTACCATCATTGGGGACTTGGCTGCCCTGGAAAGTTGCTTGGAGTGGAAACGGATCAGCCTTAGTAGAGAAGGCACAGGCTTGCGTCTTAGCTACGTTGAAGTTGACCAAGTTCTCCTTCCCCCATGAGGATACTTTATCGAGAACCAGGTCAACCCGAGCAACAGTTTCGCGTCTCGCGTTTGCTGCTGACGCCTCTCTACCCTTCCAGTCTTTGATGAACCCCTCGTGCACCGTGCTGTCGTCCGCGTAGCAATGTATTTCGCCGAGCGAGAGCATGTCGTTAATAAATAATAGAAACAGCGTAGGCGACAGCACGGATCCTTGTGGAACACCAGCATTGATTGAGTAATCGGCCGAGCATGCACCATCAAGGGTGACAAAGATCGACCGATTGCTCAAAAAGCTGGAGATCCAAGTGCACAGTTTTGTAGGGACACCGTAGGCCGGAAGCTTGCTTAGGAGTCCCCGGTGCCAGACGCGATCGAATGCTTTGGATATATCCAAAGCGACCGCCAGCGATTCCCCAAAACCATCGAGTCTTTCAGCCCACAAGTGCGTGACGTACGCTAGAAGATCTCCAGTCGACCTTTGCTTGCGGAAGCCGTATTGCTTATCGTCGAGGAGTTTATAGTCTTCTAGGTACGTCAGGAGCGCTGAGTTGACAATACGCTCCATAACCTTACTCAAGAGTGAGGTTATCGCAATAGGGCGATAGTTCGATGGGTTCGCTGGGTCCCCCTTCTTGGGGACCGGCTGGACCGAAGCTCTTTTCCAGCAAGAAGGCATTGAACCGGAGGAATAGGAGCGTTTGAATAGGCGAGTAAGGACTGGCGCCAATTCCAGAGCACAATTTTTCAAGACAACCGCCGGGACGCCGTCAGGCCCGCTACTCTTCGAAATATCCAACTCACGTAGCGTTTTATAGACGACTCTGGGATGGAACCTAATATTATCCATCATACGCCCGCAATGGGGCAATGAAGGGGGGTTGGCGCCCAGGTCGTCCATGTTTGAGTTGGATGCGAAAAGGCGTGCAAAGATATTCGCCTTTTCCTTCGCGAGTATAGCGAGCGAGCCATCCGGACGTTCCAGCGGAGGTGTAGCAGGACGGCAGAAATTCCGACCGATGGATTTGGCGAGAGACCAGAAGGCGCGGCTACCCGAAGGGCTACGCGCAAGTTTCGCGCCAATTCCACGGTCGTGCCTGAACTTGGCCAAGTTTTGCGTTCGTTTGCAGGACCTAGCAGCGACGTTGAGCTCTCGCCTGTTCTCGACAGACCTATTCTGCAGCCATTTCCTGTAAGCCTGGTTCTTTGCGTCAATAGCCAGCCTGCATTGACGATCAAACCAAGGCTTATGGCGGCCGCCGATGGGAACAGCGGAGGTAGGGATGAAGAAATTCATACCCTGTGCGATCACATCGACGACCGATTGGGCACACAGGGATGGGTCTGGAGAAGAGAAGCAAACGTCGTGCCAAGGGTATGCTCCCAAGAAGGAACGGAAGTCATCCCATTGTGCTGACCGGTAGTGCCAAACTGTTCGCGTACTACATTCACGTGCTTCCGCGAGGTGTACAGTTGGCACAGTTGAGCGTACAAGGCAATGGTCGGAGTTACCGAGGGGAGCTTCAACCCTCACCTTGTAACCATTTGGCTCGCTAGTCAGCACAAGGTCCAGCAAACTAGGTCGATGAGCAGGGTTATCAGGTATCCGAGTGGTTCCGGACACCAACTGCGTCAACCCGTGTGCAATGGCCAAGTTGTAAGTCTCCCTGCCGGCATGGTCAGTGATGGGGGAGCCCAACCAGTCTTGGTGTTTAGCATTGAAATCACCCAGCATCACTAACTCCGCCGTAGGGAACTCGCAAAGAACCATTAAATGAATTTGTGCCAAATTAGGGCACGCAATTTTAAGATTTTCAATTATGTTATTTTTCCAAGCTACAAAAGCTTCAAAAAAATATTAGAATGATTAGAGTTTACATATTCAATTTCATAAATGCATCAAAAATGTACATTGTAAATTTGTGTCATTTTCATGCTCGAAATAAATGAATAAAACACAAAAACAGTTGTTGCGGCCAAAGCGGACGGACGCGGGCAGGTGGCGGCGGGCGGGGGGCATACGCACGCACACACGTTCGTTCGGTACCTACGATTTCTTCTATGCGAAGCGGCGGCCGGTGGCTGGCTGGCGTGCCCCGCGTGCCTCGCTCGCTCGCCTCGCCCGCCGCGCCGCCCGCGCCCGCGCTCGCACTTCGTGCAAAGAAGTTTGGTATCTCCTATAGAGATAATAAATAATGCAGTGCGAATTTTGTACAAAGCCCGCGTCTGCAATCTCAATACCTACGAATGTCAATGGTCAATGTGGTCAATATTATTTTAGATTGACGCTTCGATTCGCTTAAAATTTGCATAAGTTCAAACTGACCCACCTTTCATGACCCTAACACAATCGTGCTGAACTAATATCCTGTTTTCTGTGAGAACTAGAAACTTCGTCATGAACTTTTGTTTTGGTCGTAACTCGAGAACCACTGGTGCTAGACCCATCATGTTGGTACTCAAAACTTCAGGTCTCGGTGAGATCTATCCATCTGTCACGTGAACTTTTGTTTTGGTCATAACTCGAGAACCACTGGTGCTAGACCCATCGTGTTGGTACTCAAACTTCAGGTCTCGGTAAGATCTATCCATCTGTCATGAGAACTTTTGTTTTGGTCATAACTCGAGAACCACTGGTGCTAGACCCATCGTGTTGGTACTCAATCTTCAGGTCTCGGTGAGATCTATCCATCTGTCACGTGAACTTTTGGTTTGGTCATAACTCGAGAACCACTGGTGCTAGACCCATCGTGTTTGTACTCAAACTTCAAGTCTCGGTGAGATCTATCCATCTATCACGTGAACTTTTGTTTTGGTCATAACTCGAGAACCACTGGTGCTGGACCCATCGTGTTGGTACTCAAACTTCAAGTCTCGGTGAGATCTATCCATCTCTCACGTGAACTTTTGTTTTGGTCATAACTCGAGAACCACTGGTGCTAGACCCATCATGTTGCTACTCAAACTTCAGGTCTCGGTGAGATCTATCTATCTGTCACGTGAACTTTTGTTTTGGTCATAACTCGAGAACCACTGGTGTTAGACCCATCGTATTGGTACTCAAACTTCAGGTCTCGGTGAGATCTATCCATCTGTCACGTGAACTTTTGTTTTGGTCATAACTCGAGAACCACTGGTGCTAGACCCATCATGTTGCTACTCAAACTTCAGGTCTCGGTGAGATCTATCCATCTGTCACGTGAACTTTTGTTTTGGTCATAACTCGAGAACCACTGGTGCTAGACACATTGTGTTGGTACTCAAACTTCAAGTCTCGGTGAGATCTATCCATCTGTCACGTGAACTTTTGTTTTGGTCATAACTCGAGAACCACTGGTGCTAGACCCATCGCGTTGCTACTAAAACTTCAGGTCTCGGTGAGATCTATCCATCTGTCACGTGAACTTTTGTTTTGGTCATAACTCGAGAACCACTGGTGCTAGACCCATCGTGTTGGTACTCAAACTTCATGTCTCGCTGAGATCTATCCATCTGTCAAGGCACCTTTGTTTTGGTCATAACTCGAGAACCACTGGTGCTAGACCCATCGTGTTGGTACTCAAACTTCATGTCTCGATGAAATCTATCCATCTGTCACGTGAACTTTTGTTTTGGTCATAACTCGAGAACCACTGGTGCTAGACCCATCGTCTTGGTACTAACACTTCATGTCTCGCTGAGATCTATCCATCTGTCACGTGAACTTTTGTTTTGGTCATAACTCGAGAACCACTGGTGCTAGACCCAACGTGTTGGTACTCAAACTTCAGGTCTCGGTGAGATCTATCCATCTGTCACGTGAACTTTTGTTTTGGTCATAACTCGAGAACCACTGGTGCTAGACCCATCGTGTTGGTACTCAAACTTCAGGTCTCGGTGAGATCTATCCAACTGTCACGTGAACTTTTGTTTTGGTCATAACTCGAGAACCACTGGTGCTAGACCGATCGTGTTGGTACTCAAACTTCAAGTCTCGGTGAGATCTCTCCATCTGTCAGCTGAACTTTTGTTTTCATCATAACTCGAGAATCACTGGTGCTAGACACAACGTGTTGGTACTCAAACTTCAGGTCTCGGTGAAATCTATCCATCTGTCACGTGAACTTTTGTTTTGGTCATAACTCGAGAACCACTGGTGCTAGACCCATCGTGTTGGTACTCACACTTCATGTCTCGCTGAGATCTATCCATCTGTCACGTGAACTTTTGTTTTGGTCATAACTCGAGAACCACTGGTGCTAGACCCATCGTGTTGGTACTCAAACTTCAGGTCTCGGTGAGATCTATCCATCTGTCACGTGAACTTTTGTTTTGGTCATAACTCGAGAACCACTGGTGCTAGACCCATCGTGTTGGTATTCAAACTTCAAGTCTCGGTGAGATCTATCCATCTGTCACGTGAACTTTTTTTTTGGTCATAACTCGAGAACCACTGGTGCTACACCCATCGTGTTGGTACTCAAACTTCAAGTCTCGGTGAGATCTCTCCATCTGTCAGCTGAACTTTTGTTTTCATCATAACTCTAGAATCACTGGTGCTAGACACAACGTGTTGGTACTCAAACTTCAGGTGAGATCTATCCATCTGTGTGAGTACCAACACGATGGGTCTAGCACCAGTGGTTCTCGAGTTATGACCAAAACAAAAGTTCACGTGACAGATGGATAGATCTCACCGAGACCTAAATTTTGAGTACCAACACAATGGGTCTAGCACCAGTGGTTCTCGAGTTATGATCAAAACAAAAGTTCACGTGACAGATGGATAGATCTCACCGAGACCTGAAGTTTGAGTATCAACATGATGGGTCTAGCACCAGTGGTTCTCGAGTTATGACCAAAACAAAAGTTCACGTGACAGATGGATAGATCTCACCGAGACCTGAAGTTTGAGTAGCAACACGATGGGTCTAGCACCAGTGGTTTTCGAGTTATGACCAAAACAAAAGTTCACGTGACAGATGGATAGATCTCACCGAGACCTGAAGTTTGAGTACCAACACGATGGGTCTAGCACCAGTGGTTCTCGAGTTATGACCAAAACAAAGGTTCACGTGACAGATAGATAGATTTTAGAAATTATTCGCAATTATCGGATGCATGCAAGCAAATCCGAAAGCAACAGCTAACAATATATAAATTTTTGAAATGTGCTAATTAAGGCCTTTCATTTGATACCCCACACTAAAAACATTTTTTTTAGGTCATCACTTTATGTCCTCTAGAGGGCGCCATATCCCATTTTTATGGGACGTCACATAGCCAACCAGCCAACCATAGTCAACCAGCAGACGGTCAAGAGCAAGACGCACCCAACGATACCTTCGATTTGTCAAATTATGATAAGTAGGTAGTTTCGAAGTTATGTATGCGTGCCTCGATCGCTCGCTCGCCTCGCCCGCCGCCCCGCCGCCCGCGCCCGCGCTTTTCCCCGCGCTCGCACTTCATGCGAAGTTAGTGTTTTTTTTACAAATAATAAAATTCCGTTGATAAAAACGACACAAATTATGAATAGTGTTTTGTTACACCATAATAATCAAAAAGACGTAAACTCTAACAGCCCGTATTTTCTTTAGTGGCTTTTAGAGGTTGTTGTAATAAAAATATTAAATATCTATAAATGTCGTGGATGAATTCGACACAAAATATTTTGAACAACAGATATCAGTACTCTAAAACGCGTAACACCTATTTAACCTTTTCTAATATTCTTTTAGAGCTATTTGCGCGATGTATTAGGTACTGGTTAAATTTAAGGATTTCCGTGGACAGAGATGACACAAAATGTTTTTGCACATCGGTTACTACTTCAACATTATCATGAAAGTAAAATTTTCTTTTCTAATTTTCTTTTCGTCCAATACTGATCTAAAAGACAAATACCTAAATTTCTACGTATGCAAATTCCTAGGATGACACAAACTAATATATTAGGTTGGGCAAATGGTTCGGAAACTATATGCGACAAATAAACAACTTTAATATTTTTGAAACCAAAAATCCTAGCGCTACAGGTCTATACCGAACGAACGTGTGTGCGTGCGTATGCCCCCCGCCCGCCGCCACCTGCCCGCGTCCGTCCGCTTTGACCGCAACAACTGTTTTTGTGTTTTATTGATTTATTTCGTGCATGAAAATGACACAACTTTACAATGTACATTTTTCATGCATTGATGAAATTGAATATGTAAACTCTAATCATTCTAATGTTTTTTTGAAGCTTTTGTAGCTTGGAAAAATAACATAATTGAAAATCTTAAAATTGCGTGCCCTAATTTGGCACAAATTCGTTTAATGGGCAAATGTACGTGATCTGAGATAGGAAATAATAATTTTGTCAATTCTAATTTTCTTTTAGGCACTGTTTTTACATACTGACCATAGGCCAGTTTGCACTGGACGAAGATGACACAAACTGGGTTTGCACACTCCGCAGGCTATCCTAGTTATGATACCATAGTTATTTTAAAGTTTAGATTAATTTTGCCAGTTTTGAATGGAATTAAAAAAAACAACCACAAATCTTCGAATTGCTGAAAATGCAAGTGACAGATGTGACACAAAACGCAATATTATGCTTCTTATGTACGACTGTATCCACAGGCAAGAAATAAGCAAGTTTAGAATTTTTTAAACTTATGTCCTCAAAATAGGCCAGCGCTATCGGTCTATACCTACTTAATTATATTACGATGACATATTATTGGTCATTCATTACGTAAATTATACCTTATAAGTAGGTATGTACATACATACATACATAACACACGCTGTATCCCGACAATCAGGGTAAGCAGAGTAATCGGTGTTGTGCTATAAGGACTCTGGCAAATTACAACACAACACCGACCACCACGTTTAGCACAGTATACGGACAAGACAACTATCAAGCAGCAAGTAAGGCACGAAGAACCCACCTGCTGCATGACTAGGTGGTATGTATGTCTCTCTGGAATTCTAATTAAGTAGGCAGGTACCTATCTTCTGTTTGAACTAAATACATTTTAGAAACGTAGGTACTTACCATATTAATATTATATCTATTTATTTCACCACCAAAATAATTAGCCATCTAGATTGGTGCAGCTAGACTACACTGTTTCAAACTAGTCCCTCCCTCTTGGTTGGGGATCTTCGTGCGAAACCCTCTGATCTCCAGCTACCCCCGCCAGCCGAAGTTATCCATGAAGGCCACAAGACGATCACGATGGCTGCAGACCTCCGTAACGGAAGATGGAGAACGGAATCGCTTCGTTGGATGTAAAGCACTCTTAACAAAACATGCTCGGCCGTTTCCTCATTCGCCAAGCATCCCCTGCACAGTGGACTATCCGTAGTACCTATGGTGTGGTGTGTGTAGGATTTAGTGATCAGTGGCCGCTTATTAAACTAACGGAACGCACTCATAGAGGCCCTACCATCTGTCCCCTGTGTTTCTGAAGCTGAAAGTTTTTTTTTTATGGAAACTGACACGGTTGGCTACATGGCACCTACAACATCCGTGATGTCAGCCCATAACACCGGGTGAACTTGGTGCCACGTCAGTGGTTCCCTTTGGTCGTGCCGGCTACACTGAACTGGACGGAAAACACAAACTATTTATATAGCCGTTACGACCGACCTTTCATTCAATGCGGTGGTACCAACCCGGGCGGGTTGAAGGTAGCCAACTTTACCTAAACAAAAATATGATACTTATCTCACTAACGCACCTCTTGTGGCAACCCTGATGTGATCTAATCGGGCACAAAGCAGTATAGTATAATTATAATTCACGCGAGTGCGCCTACCCACCGGGCTGTCACTTCCACTGTGGTCCGACAAACGACTCACGTTCACAAATCAATCGGTTTTTGGCAACCATAATCTTTATGCTTAGCGAGGAACAAAATGCTCAAGCAAGGCAAATGCGCAAAAGCTAAAACACATGTCAGTCAGTGTTTATGCGTCCACTGCTGGACATAGGCCTCTCCAATCTTCTCCATTTCTCCCGGCCTTTTATTATTATTTTTTTAATTTATTTTTTTATTCAAAATGACACGGTTGGCTACATCACCTACAACATCCGTGATGTCAGCCCATAACACCGGGTGAACTTGGTGCCACGTCAGTGCTCCGTTCGGTCGTGCCGGCTACACTGAACTGGCGGGAAACACAAACTATTTACATAGCCGTTTCGACCGAACTTTCATTCAGTGCGGTGCGGTGGTATCAACCCGGGAGGGTTTAACCCTACCACCTAGTAATATAAGAAGGGAGTCAAATCCCTTAGTCGCCTTTTACGACATACACGGGGAGAGATGCAATGGGGCTATTCTTTTAAAGTACCGGCCCTACACAGTACAGCGTACGCCTTCAGCGGTACGACACTTTATATCGGTACTTTATGTCGTCGTCCCACCTGGCGGGTGGTCTTCCCACGCTCTGTTTCTTTTCCACGGCCGCCAGTGTTGGACCTGTTTACTCCGACGGCCGTAGTTTCGTCGACTGACGTGCTCAGCCCACTGGCATTTGAGCTTAGCCACACGGCTTCCAATGTCTACTTTGGTGCGTTGGCCGCACAGAGCATCAAATACCTACCGCGGGCGGGCGCGCGCATTTGATGCTCTGTGGTTGGCCGATTGCCTCGTCTCGTTATCGCGTTATTGTGCTCGCTGGGCAGTTTTAGCTTTTAACTTGGCGCTAGAAAATATCATGTACCTATGAAAACATAATAATATGTAAGTGTAGATAGGTACCAACAAAACCATTCGATGTCTTAAAATGAGAATCAAGAAATAACTCGCATTCAAGAAAGAAAAAAAAGTATAGGTAAGCCTTTTACTGCCTCGCAATCAACAGTTTTCGATCTCTAGAAATTCAAGTGAAATAAAACAAACGCTAAACTTATTAGCGTCAAAATGTCAAGAATGTTGTTCTCACACCGAGGGTTCCGTAGCAATTTCCGACTTGTGCATCGTCGGCTCGTCGTTGCCCTTCCATTCCCGCGTCGCGCCTCGCCCCACTCTACTCGACATATTAGAATTTTCTTTTTTCTAGATTTTTTTTAGATTTAACAAATTTTTACAGCCCCATATAATTATATATATGTAGTTTAGGGAGGACGCCTGACGTTGCTCAACCCTTAAATTTTGATGCCTTCCTGATATCGAAGTACTATTACACATTCCAAGTTTCAAGAAGATCGATCAAGCCCATTGATTTTTATTTATTGAAAGCGCGACATTTGGCGCCTAGCCACCCATAAGGTGTCTAACGACGCCCATGCCCATCAGTCGTACGCGGGGGTTGCGAATGCCCACGCCGCGCCGGCTTGACAGATGACTATTCACGCCTCTCTTGAAGATGCCGAGACTGTACTTATTATGCTATAACTGAGGCCTGAGGGTTATGCAGGGTGTTCGGCACATCGACCGAAAAAATTGAAAATAAAGCTATCCATTGCTGTCAGTTTTTTTGCTGCTATAGATTAGGTGCCACAAGCTGTGATAGAGAGTAGACGACACTGACGTTTTGACACTGAACCCATTTTATTAGGCGCCAGTGTAGCTAGTTACGGAACCCTAATTATTCGAATCCTTCGCAGCCCGAAGTGGTGTGAGCTGGGTGTGAGGCGTGAGGTACCGCGCCTATATGCTGTGACGTTGTGACCGCGCGCACGTGGTACAGTTTCACAAGGTATTGAATGTCGTCTCAGGAAGTGGCGTCACACACAAATGTGTTAGCTCGTTAACTTTGACCCGACCGACACTTCGTGTCAATTTTTTACTGACGCGAGCTTCCACTAATTCTGAAGGAGGATTGAAGGTGATTAAATTGGTGAAATTGTTCTTTTGCTAGCTGTTCTTTTTAGGTTGTTTGTATTTAAAAGTAAACAGCTTTTGTTCTACTTGTAGTAACTAAGTATTTTGAGATTAGAGAAGTACTCACCTCTCTAACAAATTTTTTTAAAAGAAATAACCCTTCAAGCGAGTAAATAAAAAAAATACATGAACGGAATACAATTCTTATTGTTACTGAAAATGTGTCAAATGTAAAATAATCAGGCAACCGAAGCACACATTAAATAATAGTCTGCCTTGGCTGGACCTGGAAGACATTTTTTATTTTATAAGTTCATGTTTAGGTTTTTTTTATTTGCAGCAAATAATTGTACGGAATGTCCCAAATAAATGAAGAATAAAATAAAATAAGAATAAAAAAAGTCTTCTGTTAATATTAATTATTAATATTATTAATATTAAGTTATCTTGTCAATGTCAACTTTGCAGAATTTCATTATTCAGTTTTACGCACACCGTGCGGTGCAGACTAGAAAAACAGCTACAGAATCGAGAAACTTGAGCTCAACTTGAAATAGTACTCAAAACAACCCCATTTCACAGATGAGACCCTTTCTTGAAAGCTTGAAAACGCATCTGAAAGCTTCTATTGTTATTTTTCCCGCTTGCCCATTGGTCGCTGTAATGTTGGGGCGGAGCCTGCGCTTCCCCGCCCACGCCGCGCGCCGCTTGCGCAGGAGTAGCTCTGCGAGGTGGCGGCGCGCGCGCCGCCCGACACACGCCGCAAAGCACTCCAGTACACGAGTACACGATTGGAAAATAAGTTGAGTTGATGAGAACTACTAAGCTTTGTACATGTATCATTAAATTGAAACTGAAAATTAAATAGTAAATAACTAAGACTAAGTTGGAAAATAAACGGTCAATTTTTTTGTTTATGAAAGAGGGATTTTTGGAAATTAAATATTCACTTAACATAACAATTATTGTTCCAAATAGTAGAAATTTAATTATTGATGTTTCCGGTTATTTAGTGATTTGTGTTAAGATGAAAGTGCAATAACGAAGAAGAGTGAAAGTGCATGATGCCGAGGAAACGGGCGCGTTCGCCGTCGGGGGCGGCAGCGGGGGCAGCGGGGGCGGCGGGGGCGGCACAAGACAAACCTCGCTCAGATATCGACGATGATGACTTCTTGTTTGACGAGACCCAATCTCTATCAGGTACCTCCTCGCTTCCGCTCGCTTCCCACCTTAGATCATTTTTACCCCACGTAAGAAAGAAGTATATATCATATTATATCTAAGCACAAGTACATAAGTAGCTATGTGACAAATCATCATCATCATCATCATCATCATCAGCCTGTATCGGTCCACTCCTGGACATAGGCCTCTCCTAAGGAGAAGAGCGGAAGACCGCGTGTGGTGGCGTGCCATTGGGAGAGGCCTATGTGACAAATATGTAAAAAAAATTTAGACTGGCAGAAAATGCCATAGGTATTAATATTTATTACCCTGCTGGCTGGACAGCCTTACATTAGTCCGCAAGCCTGCGGGGACGGGTGGTGCCTCACGGAGCGTGGTTTCGCGAGGGGGGATGAAAATAAGTTGTATGAATCGAGCATCTTTCATACCTTTGAAAGGTGTACCGAGAGACCAAATTGGTCTCTCGGCACAGCTACCCATACATGGCGAAGAGCCTCGACGACCACCTTGAGACGCTCTCGCGGCTGAGTGGTTGGGTGAAGGGCCAGATCCAGAAAGCGGCCCTGCTCGACACTGCGCGCATTATCCGGAGGTTTGACAAAGTGACCGCTACTAAATCGCCAGCCGGCCGGTCACGCACGGCGACTGCCCTATTTTTAACCCCCGACGAAAAAACGGAGGGGTGTTATAAGTTTGACGTGTGTGTGTGTGTGTGTGTGTGTGTGTGTGTGTGTGTGTCTGTCTGTGGCATCGTAGCTCCCAAACGGGTGGACCGATTTGGATGCGGTTTTTTTTATTAGGAAGCTTGTTTAATCGGGATGGTTCTTAGCTATGTTTGTAATCAAGTAATAAAGTAATTAAGTAATAAAAAAAATAATTCTCTTAAAAAGTGGACCAATTTGCATACGGTTTTTTTTAAAAAGCTTGAAATAAAAGTTAAATTACAAATTTAAAAAACCCCCGACTCTTAAAAAGTCAAAAATAATTTCCGTTTACTTACTTAAAGGAGTCGGGGGACCGCTAAGTAAATTAAATATAAAGACTCAAGAGTTGCGCGGGAATTTACTTAGCGGTCCACCGACTCCTTTAAGTAAGTAAACGGAAATTATTTTTGACTTTTTATATTTATATAGGGCGGACAAAGTGACGGCAGGCCTCGCGCGGTCTACAGCGCAAAAAAGACCGGTGCGGTAGCGGTGTGATAGTACGACTAAGTAATACCTTTTTTATTTACAGATGCAGATACCAGATACCAGGTACACTAGTTACTTGCCCCGATGTGTCAGGGACTTATGGCAGCCCTTGATGTGTACTCCTAACCTAACTCCTAGACCAGTTTTTCCTAAACCTTTTATAGTCATGGATAATGAAATTTTGGATCATTATTAGGGATTTGCTTAATTATTAAAATTTTAACAGGTCTATTTCAGATAATATTTTATACAGCTAATATTAAAATAGCTTTTTAAGTTTTAATGAAAAATATACCACCATCGACATCCGTCCATTGGAATTGTAGGAAAACTATTTATTTTATTTTGTTTTTATTACGGAAAATTGTTAAATACTATTATAGTAGGTACAAAAAAAACCGCATCCAAATCGGTCCATCCGTTTGGGAGCTACGATGCCACAGACAGACACACACACACACACACACACACACACACACACGTCAAACTTATAACACCCCTCCGTTTTTTTCGTCGGGGGTTAAAAATGGAGTTGACAGCGCAGCTAAGAACGTTTCGGTCTTATTGCGACAAGCTACTGAATAAATAATCTTATTTATTCAGTAACCTACGAGTGAAGTTCTCCATTATCTATTTATACATTTTTTTTTTTCATTTTACAATCAACGACATTTACATTTATTTCGGGGTTTACAATGACATCTGCGATTCAAACTGTTATTAATTATCTTGTTGATAATGTATATTATCTGATATATTTGATACCATAAAAAACACCGACTTCCTAAAAAAAGTTGAACTAAAAAACTATTTAAAATAAAAATATGAAAACCGCCTTCAAAAATATATGAAATAAAAACCTAAAAAAAAACGAACCCCAGAGTTGAAGGCGGTGCTAAAAAGGCTACACAAATCACAAAGGATATCATTCACTCATGTTTTCTTTCATTCATCATTTTTGCTTGCTTTAGCACCGCCTTCAACTCTAGGGTTCGTTTTTTTTTTAGGTTTTTATTTCATATATTTTTGAAGGCGGTTTTTATGATTTTATTTTAAATAGTTTTTAGTGCAACTTTTTTTAGGAAGTCGGTTTTATGTTTTTTTAAACTTTTTTTTATTTCACAGTTTTTTTTTAGTAATTTTTTGCTATTAATGTACTCGGCGGAATTCCGCCTCGCTTTCCAATCTGATCTTGACCCAATTAAAATAGGACCACGTCAGCCTCGATAGCTCAGTGGTGCAGACAGTCAACTGTCGCTATTGAATGTTAAGCAACGCTGGGTGCGGTCAGTACTTGGATGGGTGACGCTGACCGAGGTTCGGATTTCTCGTAAAAACTGTAGGTCACTTCCGTCCTAATCTTACTTGGTGGTAGGGTATAACCCGCCCGGGTTGGTACCACCGCACTGAATGAAACGTCGTCGGTCTAAACGGCTATGTAAATAGTTTGTGTTTTCCGACCAGTTCAGTGTAGCCGGCACGATCAAAGGGGGAAGAACTGACATGGCACCTAGTTCACCCGGTGTTATGGGCTGACATCACGGACGTTGTAGGTGATGTAGGCAACCGTGTCAGTTTCCATAAAAAATTTAAAAAAAACGTGTCAGTTTCCATAAAAAAAAAAACTCACGGTTATCCCCTTTCAAACAAAAAAAAAAGAATTTTCAAAATCGGCCCACAATTAACGGAGTAATCGCGTAACAAACTTCCAAAAAAAGAAAACATACCGGCGAATTGAGAATCTCTTAGGTCTAAAGTAAATTGCTCGTGAAGACAAATGCAACGAGCCTAAACACGATGGGTGTATCATGTGTAGTTTAGGAGTTCCTATCGCCACCTTCCATCTCCATCATCAGACCAGCTCGATGGTACTCGTACCATAATATATTAAGCCGGCCGGTCGGATATTATCTGGCCGGTTGGAAAAGAAAAATTTCAAATTTAGAATATTCATGAAACAAGGGTCCGAATATGTATCACTAGTATATCGATTCATGTATTTCAATAGGACAGAGAAAATTTCAAAATATTAGGTATTTAATACTTTTTAGTTCTATTTTTTTTTTTTGGAAGTCGGTTTTATATTTTTTAAAACAGTTTTTATTTCATTCTTTTTAGTAATATTACATAAAAAAGAATAATCGAAATCGATTGAAGTGGTACAGAATTATTCGCCATAAGTCTCAGACTGCAAATTGCTGAATAAGTCCACATCACAAAAGTTTTGCTGAAGGTAACCACACACCATAGTAATTTATCAAACTGAAAATTGCTGAAAACGACCACATCACAAGTTTTGCTGAAGGTAACCACACACCATAGTATTATGTTGATTTTTCATAAACCGCTCAATCAATTTCGATAAAATTGAAATGGGAACAACTCTGAAGTATGACCTACCAAACAAAAAAAGAATTTTCTAAATCGCCCCTCAATTGACGGAGAAATCGCGTAACAAACATACAAAAAAAAAAACATACAGTCGAATTGGGAACCTCCTCCTTTTTTGGAAGTCGGTTAAAAACTAGTTCCTCTGTGATAGTATCTCAAAAAATACAACGCGCCCAATATTTTTTTTTATTATTTTTCCTTGCCGGGTGACTTTGCCTGCATAGCTAGCTTTTCTCTTTCGAGGTCCGATCTCATTCGTTTTCCACTAAAAATGTATCCATAATACTCGCCATAATACTACCTCTCACATTCAAGTGAAGCCGGGACCCGGCACTAAACCACCTTAAAAGAAACGCTGTCCTAGAAGTAAGTACATAAGTAGGTAGGAATAGCTATTCCTACTTAAGTACATACCACAGTACATACTTACACATAAGTAGGAGTAGCAAGTAGGAATAAACAATTAAACATTCCAGAAGTTATTTTGAAAACCAACCTGGTTCTCGATAACTAAGGCTAAGAACTAAATATTTTTTAATAAAATAATATTTTCCTGGCAGGTCGCAGCAGTCAAGAGCCGCAGCACAGGAACGCAGCAAATGCGCGCGAGAGGGCGCGTATGAGAGTCCTGTCCAAGGCTTTCTGCAGGTACCTATTCCCCTATTCCCTTATTTCAGCACGTACCTACGCACGTAAGTAATTTAACTTAAGGGCCCGTGGGGTCCACCGAGTGGAAGAGAAGAGAGAGGTAACTGCGCAAACATGCCAACCAACGGTTTATACTTTCTACTGCGAAACTCCCACATTTCCTTGAATTTCTCAAAAAAGTTATGATTTATTGAAAAAATACTCGATAATACCACGTCATTGGATAATACTTGAATTTTAACATCAGTTTTCAATGATTGGAAAAAATATTTATTACACTTCTCAATCAAAATTCTTGGAGGAAGTGACAGATTTTTGTCTAAAGCTGTTTTTTGAATTAATTTTTCTGTGTTCCTTTCTGAATTCACGTAAACAACATAATTAATTAATTATTCTCGAAAAAAGTACGTCACCAAGGCAAGGGCGTCGAGCTGCGTTCACGTAAACTATATGTAGGTACCTATATATTATGCTCTCTCGAAGCAGGAACTCCCATACATCGTAGTTCATATTTGTGGAACCTGTAAATCGATTCGCAAATATCTATTACTATTACTTTTGAGCTAGCTTGGTCCACATAAGTGATGGCTTTGATTTTACAACATTGGGTGAGTATTTTTCGAATAAATCGCATACAAGCAAGCCAATTCTCAAATTTCTATTACATACGTCCAATAAAATTGTACTACGCAACTATTATAATATTACACAAATGTAAATTATACCAAAATATTACAATAATTGGTGAAAACTCTATGTGAATCGGTTGAGTAGTTTTCGAGTAAATGCATAGACAAAAACAGCAAACATATAGGTTAAGCCGTTCTTGAGTTATAAGCAAACATACACACATACAAACATACGCCACGGAGGAACGACTGGAAGGGAATGTAAACCAAACAATGCTCTTATTACTTAAGTCCTTGCAGAAAAACAAAAATCTGTTTTTGATCTTGCTCTCAAGCTATATTTTCAATCGACTGTTAGGCGGTGTTATTATGTGGATAGTCACTAAATGCTTGTAAAAATGATTATGAAAAAAAAAGCCCTGCGAAGTTTCTTACCGGTTCTTCTTCGTGGGTGTAATCGAATCGGATAGAACAAATTGTAACAAATTCGAGTACAGTCATGCTGTCTAATGAATGCTTAATAAACAATATACAACAATATACAACAATATAAGTACTATACAAGTTAAAAAAACAGCAAAAATGGCTCTGCTTGCAGCGGATCCCACAGGCTCTAATACAATTTAGACACGCTTATCTTATCCATAATGTATTTTTTTGTAGTTCGGACTGACTTGAAGTTTATAATTATTCATTGCAACTACTCTAAATGGGTTTTCAATGGGTATATACGTCCCTGCCCTGCCTGGTCCAGCCAGCCAGACGGAAGACTCCTCTAGCCAAACGAATTGATCAACCGATCAAAGATCACGACTAGACTAAAGCTATTCGTCCATGTGCAGACTGAAGACGACTCTGCCGTGGGTGCCGGCCGACACAAAGCTGTCCAAGCTGGATACATTGCGTCTAGCGGCCTCTTACATCGCGCACCTGCGAGCCCTGCTGCACGACGAGCCGAGGGCGGCCGCACAACTGTTCCCGCACCCACTCAACCTGGTCTGTTGCCTTTGCACACAAGTCTTAAGCTCACTGAAGCTGTCCAAGCTGGATACATTGCGTCTAGCGGCCTCTTACATCGCGCACCTGCGAGCCCTGCTGCACGACGAGCCGAGAGCGGCCGCACAACTTTTCCCGCACCCACTCAACCTGGTCTGTTGCCTTTGCACACTAGTCTTAAGCCCACCGAAGCTGTCCAAGCTGGATACATGCGTTTAGCGGCCTCTTACATCGCGCAACTGCGAGCCCTGCTGCATGACGAGCCGAGAGCGGCGGCACAACTGTTCCCACACTCACTCAATCTGGTCTGTTGCCTTTGTACACTAGTCTTAAGCCCACCGTAGGCTTATTGCCACTTCTCGGTCGATTGGCACTTCTCGAAGCAGCTTTAAGAATACTCGTATTTGGTTATATTACAAGGATTTTCAGCTATTATTTCTAACTGGTGAAATATTACTTGGGCAAGTATTTCCGTTCCGTTCAGTAGATCTTGTAGCCAGTTCCAAATGGTTCTGGCTCAGGTTCGGTTTACACAGTTTAGCTCGGCTCGAATCGGAACCGGAGTAACTGTAGGTATAGTCAACAAGGACAGAATACAGGGTTATCATGGTGTTTCGGTTCGAAGTAGGTAAAGCGAACACGAGTCGGAACACTGAGGAACCAGCCTTATCTTGGTCGGCTTCAACGCCTGCTGAAAAAATAATGTATTGGTGTAACTTGATATGGTTGGTTGGATATCGGCTCATCATTATGTTCCGGTTCAAACTATACATATACTTATAGTCGAGCTACAAACACTGAAAAAATCTGTGAATGTTTTTTTAAGTTTTTCGTAGTCGGCTTTGAATAAATTTGAATTTGTTTTCCTACTTATTTTTTATGGAACTTTATGTATACTCACCCATCTACAGTAACCGCAAAGTTATCCCCAGACTGATCTCCGACCATCCATCTCAAACCCGCGTCTCGTGTCGCGGGAACGTTCGAGGAATGAACTAGTTAATCCTGCGCGGGAGTTGTTAATCTGCTCGATGACAGCGCTCTCGACATAAATCGCTGCGCTCGATCAACCGTGACATTTTGCTAATGGGCCACATTACGGGTGAAATATTAGGGGTTGATTTGGGTTCCCCGATTTACTATGATATTATGGGAGTGTTTTGAATGAAAATGTGTCTTTGGAGTTGGATCATTAGGTAGTTTTATCAAATTTATATTACCCTGAAAATATAGCTTCTTTTACCTGCAGCATAATAAATAACTAAATACGTGATGAAATTACAATTCAAAATTTGGTAAACATTCTTATATCTCTATAGAATACTATTGAGATGATGATGAATAGCCCCACTGCATGTCTTCCCATGCATGTCATAAAAGGCGATTAAGGACAAGATGTGCTAAAGGGCGAGGAGATAGCCACCTCTCACGTTGAAACGGTCCTTCCACCGATTAATACAGCAGGTGGGTATTCGTGCCTTGCTTGCTGCTTGATAGTTATCTTTTTCGAATACTTTGGTTTACTTTGGTGGTGGTTGGTGTTGTGCTGTAATTTACAAAAGTACCTACCTGCAGCTCCGATTACTCTGCGCTTACCCCGATTTTCGGGTTAGAGCGTGTGGTATGTATGTATGATTGAGTGATTTTGACATGTTTAAAACAATTTTGTTTGTTAAAAATATCCATAACTACACGGAGGTACTCGTATCAATAAGTCACAACACAACTAGGTATCAACATTTCCCATCGAAGTCTCGATCTATCGCTTCATCCCCACGGACATGGTTGCATCGTGGTGTATCATTATTACGTCCGTTACGTCGTGATAAGTATGACACATAGATAGGTACTAAGTAGGTATTTATTAGCATTTCACCCAATTTACAAACTCGATTGCGTTCTGAAATACATGCGCGCCGGAGCATATGGGCTACGTCAGGTCGGCTGGGCTGGGGCTCGTGCCGACACATCAATCTATTTTCTTGTATAAGTACTCAAGCGGTGTAATCACTACGCCGTTATAAGCAGTCTCGCTCACCAGAAGTCGTCACTCACTTCGCCACATAGCCACCGAATCATGATGCGTAGAGCGCGCTAACCAATATGCCAGATGAGCTGGTTAACATTTCCGTGGATTTCCCTCGTTTGTTCTAAATGAAATATCAGCATGCAACACTTAGACATATAATAGACTGAAGTCTCCTCAGCAGCCCGTATTCATAGGTATATACGGAAAAACTTATAATTTTCAGCTATTATACGCTTTCAAATAGAACACATTATGCTGAGCATTATAATGCACACGACCGCCCATCTTGACTTTATGAATACACCATAAAACGCGCGAGCTTTAAATGTGATTCCAACCATACGGTGGTGTTCTGTTCTTCGGAAGCTTTTCGCCTGGCGCTGCGACTCTTGTACTACCATTATGTGAAAATACGAACATAATGATTATTTACCTTGTCTCGTTCAAGAGATAAAATAAGAGTATAAGAAATAAAAAATATAACTAAATTTAAAGACGAAAAAAACTGTATGTAGAATGCAAAAATGGCGATGACGTGACATAAATCTTAATAAAACAGAAACAAGAGAAATGCACCAAAATACCTAATAGAAATAATAACAGAGTGGTACCCAAGGGCGACAAAAGAAACGACGTCAAAAGAGTAGGGTCCAGAGTGGATCCGAATGGCAAAATACAGAGAGATACGGAAATCTTTAGAGCAGATAGTCATCATCAGTCAGCCAGCGTGTAAGCGTCCACTGCTGGACATAGCCTCTCCAATTTTCCTACAGCCCTTCAGAGGTTACAGAACCACGGATTTCCGCCGATTCTCCGTCCACGTTTAACACATTTTGCACGTCATAACAGGGAGGACGCACTGGTCATTATACGGGTCTTTAAATTTAGCGAAAATTTTTCTAATTATTACAAGCAGCTTTTGAATCTGCCCATTTGTATTCGGTTATATGAATAATAAGAAAAATAGGACCTCACAAGAGGTTAAAAAACTAAGTTCCTTGTAGCGGTCTCCTCCCAAACCCTTTCGTTATGTAAACCTCTTCAGACCTTCTTAGACGAAATCCTAAAACAATAGAAACAAAACGTAAAGAAAACAAACATGAGTCGGGTAGAGTTGGGCCCGAGCTCGCGGCGCGCGCCGATGACCAAAAGTTTGCAGCTGTTCGTAAAACCAGAGGTATAAATAAAATGCGGAGGATGAGTTTCATTACCCTTTGTGTTTACGTTCTATCGTTATACTAAAGTTTTACAGTTCAATGGCGGCGCTTTTGCTGCTCGTTTCAGCTCTCAAAACGAGGAATTCGTTTGGACATCATATTCGATGTTTTTTTTGTTACTTGCCTGTTTATTAGGAGTAGCAGCCAAAGGCACGCCTGTAAAGCGGTGTCAAACACGCCCGGGTAGGTATGACGGTATGAATATAATTGACTGTAAAATTTTAGAAAAAAATTAAGTATGATTTTAATTGGAACCTTGTCATATTCGCTGACATTGCTACAGGGGCACCCGCCCTCCAAAGGACGATTCGCCACCAAAGAGTCGCTGCGCTCCGTAATACAAACTCTTTGTTCGCCACCTTCGGCTACAATATACATTTTTTTATGGAATCTGACACCGTTGGCTACATCACCTACAACACCCGTGATGTCAGCCCATAACACCGGGTGAACTAGGTGCCATGTCAGTGCTTCCCTTCATTTCATCATAATTTTCCTGTTGGTTTCCTGTCAGCTGTTTGAGATATTAATTGAAGGTTGTGGAATCGGTCCTGGCATTGATTTTGTCCAAGGGCTGGTACCTAGCTGACGTAGCTGGCAGTTATTATATTACCTAATCGTTTAGAATTAGATTTTTGACATGCTAATATTATTTTACATACAATATGTATCGTCACGCGCCTATCTTTCAATGGGGTAGGCCGAGACAACGGATTTCCACGTTCCCCAGTGACGTGGGTCTATCTAGACGACTCTTCCGCTCACATTAGCGCCACATTTTTTGTGGCGCGAATGTGAGTTATTTTATGAAATAACTCACATTCGCATTCACATGAAATTATGTGTTTTATTTTGTCAACCCTGATCGTTTTCACTTTCCTCGGAAGTTGAGTCAGTAAAAAATAAAAGTACCTACTGGCTACTATCCCCACGTTGTGGTTTTTTTGTAACCATCTCATAAAGTTTAGGGCTCTTTGTGCGATGCCATTTTGTTTACAATATCGCATGTGGGGTCCTCGCTCATGCCTGTAGGTACGTACCTACTTATACCTATATTATAAGGAGTTTTTACTGAATGTGTTAGATAATTTTAACCTTTGAACAAACTGGGAGAAGCTACACGCTATAGCTTGTGTTTTTTGGTATAAACTGGTATACTTACTCACTGACTTACTACCAAATATTAGTTTTCTCATGGTTATAATTACATAACTATTTCTCTTTTTAATTTAGTAAAATGTATGTGCACACACTTACACCCTTATGTCCCTTACTACTGTGGTAGGCTCAAATTGTAGCCGACTGGGTTGATACAATATTTATGGATTGGATAAGATGGCCGTACAGCAGCCTCGGCTGTGTTCTCCCCTAGTCCAGTGTAGCCAGCAATCCAAAGGGAAGTCTCCGGTATGGCACCTATCTTTTCAGAGGAGATATTGGCTGATATTGTTGGTTCTGGTTCACCTTTTAGATTTATCAGCTTATTACATCAAGTTTCCGTTTGAACTAGATACCATGCCAGTACTTACTTCCCATATTGTGCAATCGTGTCAAGTGAGAAATTATCTATGAACATCTGAAAATTTTCAGGCGTGGCCATTTGCTTTTCAACATGGCGGCTCATCCGGTGCGCAGTGCTCCGCTTCACCGCGTTCCGGCTGGAGTCCACCGCAATCCGAATCACCTTCTCCGCACACCGGTGACACTTCTAGAGAAAACATCAACATGTCTACAGAAAACGTCAATATATCTAGAGAAAATCTCAACTTACACAGAGAAAACATGAATATTTCTAGAGATACCCTCATCACTAGAGGAAGTGTCAACTGTCAAAAGCCTAACGTCGTCGGAGATTTCACCGGCAGCTGTTATTCGAACGAAATGGCGGGAAATGAAACAAACTGCGATTCGAATGTGCAATATTGTAATAATAGTTATGCTTATAGAGATGGTTATTATGAGTTGCGCAATTGTTATTCTGATAGTATTTTGAATAATCATCAATGAATGATACCTACGTACATATATCAGTTCCATAAGTGTCTGTAGGTGGATATTCTATGTTCCAGCAGAGTTGCGTTTCCCTCTAGCGATCACCTTTACCCTGTCAAAGGAAGTGGTCCTTTCTATCAAAAATTAGTATGCAAACGTAGCTACGACAGGGCACGCTTCAAGCATTACAGATACAGACTACAGTGTCTGTTCCGTGCTACAGTGGGTCGCTAAAACTCTGCTCGGTCAGATAGGTACATATGTATGACCGATTCACCACCCCCCGGTTAAGTCTCGTCTAACACTTATCTGTCGGTTAAAGTGACATTTCTCATACAGTTGACAGGAGTTACAGCAAAGAGTAAATGTATGAGTTACAGTTTCTCCTAAATTTGTGAAATAGTTTTTTTCGTCGTTAGTAAGTAGGTATTACCTACGGTTTCGGTTCGTAATTAATACCTATGCACTAGGAAAAATGTAATAACGATTATATTTAGATAATGAGTTGATTTTATTCCAAAGAGTTATCCAAACCTAATACGTAATGAAGTTAATTTATGCTGTGAATCTTTTATTATTCATACTGCTTGAATAAAATATCTATTTATGAATCTAGAATGAATTGTGTTTTATTTACTACCTGTTTAGAATTAGTAATTGTATTAGAATTAAAATTAATAAATTACTTAGCATAATTTTACATATTTGTTAATAAGATGAGAGCAAACAAGCGCGACAAGTTATATTTGTAATTTCATCTTTTCGACAAGTCTAGTGTACAAATTGTAGTCTTTCTAAAATTAGAAATTAATTTTCATGGCAGTAGTTGAAAGCTTTGATGAATCAACTATCGAGATATACAAGCGAGTAAACCCCAAGATTTTTTTCAGATCTCTTGATCTATTTTGGCATATTGTTTGCTTAGTCAGATTCGTTAGTGCACGCGTCATCTGATATCCACTTTGTAGGAGGATCCGGTATCTGCTGAGATTATATTTTTGTGTTAAATGTGTTCAAGACTTGACACTCCGTTTGCGAAATGAAGTAAGTAGGTAGCATGTTTATTTTGTTTTCAATTTTACCCTTTTGATTAAAAGTGTTTCTTTTGCAAACGTCGTCGTTGGTGAATTAGATAAACGAAACTAATTTTTTTTTTTATTGCTACCGAACTGGGTGGCTCTGTCCGAGGTCGCAACCTCAGGCGCAGCCAATTTCACCCCCGAGGAGGTGCCAGTCCGGCTTGGAGGTGGACTAATGTTGCTGGGGAAAGGCTATTAACCCGCGATTTGAAGATCTGTGGATTGTAGGAGTGGGGGAAGATATTTCCTGGGAGCCCGTTCCACACCTTTGCAGTGCGGCACAAGAACGATTTAGAGAATCGTGCAGTTCGAAGAACTCTTCTGTCGACTACAAACGGGTGTTCCGCGAGAATATGGCGGGTTTAGCGAAGGCGAACAGGAGGAGGAGGGATAAGGGAAGCAAGTTCGTCAGAGCAGCGGCCATAGTAGTACCGATAAAACAGGCTCAATGACCCAACGATACGTCTGTGCTTTAGAGGTTGAAGGTCCTTTGTGAGTACGGAGTCACCAATGAGGCGAATGGCTCGTCGCTGAATAGAATCCAAGGCTGAAAGAAGGTACTCAGGGGAACCCTCCCAAAGATGACTGCAATATTCCATCACCGGTCTTACTTGTGCTTTGTAGAGTGTAAGCAGTTGGACCGGCGTGAAAAATCGCCGACAGCGGTAAAGGACCCCTAATTTTCGAGACGCTAGTTTCGCCTTGGACTCTATGAACGATCGAAACCCAACGTCCCTGGACACCTCCATACCCAGGACGCCCAGACTTTACAGACAGACAGAATTAACTGATCTATCGTAATTTAAAGCTTTGTGTAAAATTTATACAGATGGCCGTTAGCGGTGGAGCGAAGGAAGGTGTGGAACACAGCTTGCGATGGCTTCACCGAACATATCCGGGCCCATCGGCAGTAGAGAAGGGTGTTAATCGAGGTCGGGACTAGCGAGTGGCCACTCTAAATTTCCCGCGCATGCTTCACGTTTCGGCTCGCGTCAAGCCCTCGTCAGCTAGTCTGCGTTGACTAGGACGCGGGGAAACCACCAGTCCCGCTCTCGACCTCCCTCTCTCTACCTATCCATATTCTAATTCCTATCCACATTTAAAGTCATTGGATTTTAGTGAGTTTTATTTATTTATGCCACCCTGTCTCCAACAAACCAGAATTTTATGCTTATTTTTGCTCTCCTGTAAAATCGTGTTTTTGTTGATGAGCCCCTTCTTGCCGTGTACCCTTCTGTCTGATGTTATTTCCGTACGTAGCGTAGTTTCCAATCCTGAAGAAAATAATTATGGGAAAACATTTGGTAAATATTTCGTTTAAATAATCGAAATAATTGTATCGCTCCACCGCTATCGGCCATCTGTATAAATTTTATACAAAGCTTTAAATTACGATAGATCAGTAAATTAGTTTCGTTTATCTAATTCACCAACGACGACGTTTGCAAAAGGCGGGACGGCGGGACGGCGGGATTGCGTTGTATAATTTCATAATTGATTAAATGAATCAAATCTAAAATTAAAATTAGACATTTAAAGATGCGGAAGCTAAAAATCGCACACGCGCTAATAACCTCAAAATAAAACGTATTTGACAGTACTAATGTCAAATGTTCCCACAAATAATGTATGGAGAAATCTCCAGTTTTTGTGCAATAGCCCTTTTTAGTCTGGTTTTGCTGTACACGAGCACGTTCTTCATCTGTTTATAGTGCAATGAGACCGTTTATGTCTCGTACACCGAATCTTTGATCGCTGTTTTTGTCATGAAGGAGCCCGTTTTTTGCCAGTTTTGACCCTTTTCGCAGATAATTTTTTTCCATATAAATCTCGAAATTGAAAAATTTTCGATGAGCCCTTCTTGTCGTGTACCCTTTATCTGTCAAATTTCCACCTCTTGTTGCATAACAAATGCGAACTCTTCTCATCGCGTTTTTCCTCGCGTTTTTCATCATAATTTCGCTTACATAGGTAGGTACTCCAACCGAACTTCCAGCAGCAGTCCCAATATTTTGCTTTACGTGTTCAAGATTCATCGGCCTGTGCATATTTACAATAATGTTTGTTAGATTTTTCATTTCGGGATAGGCAATGGTCATTTATCAACCATGCAGCCTCGTATTTTGTAATTTTTCTCATTTGTTCACAATTTCTTGAGATTAATTGACTGGAAACATTTTTCTCGGCGTTTTCGCAACAGAAGATTTATTTGCGCAGAACGTTTTAATTTAAACATATCGCTCAACGCTCCATAACGAATTTGCACTGAATAATACTTTGAACAACAACTGTCAAATTTGGCGCCAAATCGAAGTGGCGGCGGCGTCAGAAAAAAATTGTAGGTTCCTCTACCTCTTGGCCACCTTGTGCATGGTGTACGTATATACCACAGAACAACGATCGGGTTGCTTCTAGTAAGTAGGTAGGTATTGGGTAGGTAACTATGTTATTATTTTCTATGTAACTTTTAGGTAGGTAGGTACCTACCTACCTACTCATATTTACTTAGGTACTGTATACCTACACGCCGACATGGTTGACATCATGTAATGTAGGTATGTACACCCGAGATGTCTGACATTAGCTTGTGCCGGCTGCAATGAACTGGACGGAAAACATGTACTATTACATAATAATTTTGATGGACCTTCATTCAGTGCCAAGGAAACCCTACACCTAGTGGGAAGTTCACGGAGGGACTTGAATTATTGCATGCAACACAGGTGAACAGTTGGTTCCATAAACTTATGTACGAGGGCGGGTCAATAAGTCCGTGACTTTTTGAATTTCCCGCCTCTTATCTGAAAGGGCAACACTGCTCCTGTCAGCAGGCATCTGTCAGTTGACTCCTGGCAAACTTTGAACAAGCTGCGTCATTTAGTTTGTGTTTGACAGCCATTGATAGCAGACTACTGTGCGATTTGAGGAGAAAATGGAAAAAAGTGAATTTCGTGTGCTCATTAAGCATTATTTTTTATGGAAAAAACCATCACTCAAACCAAGGCTAAGCTTGATAAATACTACGGGAACTCTGCACCATCAATTTCAATGGTAAAAAATTGGTTTACTGAATTTCGTTGTGGCCGTACAAGCACGGAAGATGCCGAACGTTCTGGACGCCCAGTTGAGGTCTCTACATCCGAAAGAATTGGAAAAATTCACGATATGGTGTTGGCCGATCGGAGATTGAAAGTGCGAGAGATTGTGGAAGTTATAGGCATCTCACATGGCTCAGTGGTTTCAATTTTGAATGATCACTTGGGTATGAGAAAGCTTTCCGCAAGATGGGTGCCGCGTTTGCTCACAATCGACCACAATGCAAGGGTGCACACATGTGCAGTTTCCATGGCAAAAATTCATGAATTAGGCTACGAATTGCTCCCAAATCTGCCCTATTCTCCGGATTTAGCCCCGAGTGACTATTTATTGTTTCCCAACCTGAAGAAATGGCTCGGCGGAAAGAAATTTGACTCCAACGATGAAATCATCTCACAAACAAACACCTATTTTGATGACCTCGACAAATATTATTTTTTGGAAGGGATAAAAAAATTGGAGAAACGTTGGACAAAGTGAAAAGAGCTCAAAAGAGACTATGTAGAAAAATAAAATTATATTTTATCCTAAAACCTGTGTTTCATTCAAAAAGTCACGGACTTATTGACCCGCCCTCGTATAATGTACTCTGTGGTTGGTTCCCTTAGCCTCTTTTATAGGTACTACCATTGCCGATGCTCCGGCTTCCCTCATCCCTCTTGCCCTTATCCGTATCCATCCGCCACTCGCTCGGAACATCCGTAATTATTGTCGTTGCGTCTGAGAACGCATCACTTTTCGAAATCGTTCCTGTGTCGCTGTGTCGTACGGCGAAAATATGGAACGGTCTTCCGATGTGTGTGTAACGTGTATAACGTGGGGATCTTCAAATGGCGTGTTTGTCCGTCTTGTAGCCGGTATTGCGCCTCTCTGAGCATGGTTTCGCGAGGTTTCTTTTGAACTTTTGGGCACCACGAACCACGGCCAGCCTCAACGGTCGGAAAGTCACCAAATAGATTGAGAATATAAAATGAGCTCACATAACACAACAATATGTGTTTTATCCGAGGCGGGGCGAGAGAATGTGCCTCACCTTGTCAAACTCCTTATTAAAATAAAAACACGAAATTGTGAAAAAGTCAATATTCAGTATTTATTATGCAAAATTATTATTTACATGGTTGACAATTTCTTACTCTTACAATGAATGTGATGTTTATATTGCAAATGATCTTCTTCAAGCGAGGCGACATTTTGGTAAAATTCACTAAACATTTACTGTTACGTAATAGATAACCTACTAAATTAGGTCTAAAAATATTTTCTTAAAAAATAAAGAGTTTATTTTTCATATTGTTCCTAATTATTTGGTGTCTTCCGGACAAAAGTACAATTTAACTTATATATACTATTAAATACAAAAGGTGTTATTCCAACACACTTTGCATACCTAGGTACAATGTACCACATAGGTACCCATGAACGTTTCACACATTTGCCTACAGTGATCCAACTTAAATTAAAATTGAGTAAAGTCCAATAACTGCAATTAAATTAGCTCAAATAATTCGTATAGCATATAGCTAAATAATTCAAATATATTGTAAGCGACATATATTGTAGTTTGTGTAGATTTTTAAATACCTTAACACAACTTACACAATTTGTAATGCATAATAAACCTTTATTGTTGCATATGCTCGCTGTTGCTAAATGCAGTTTCAATTCGATTTATTTATATTCTATAGTGACTTCACCCATTCATTCCAAATGGAATGAACTTTTATTCTAGGAATTTTCATGACCATTTTGTAAAATGAATTCATTTGAAAGCTCATTTTTTAAATAGAATCGAAAGTATGAAATCAAATTAAATCAAAATATAATTGATTGTACACCATAAAACATTGAACACAAAAGGCGGGCTGTCAAGTTTGTTAGTTAAGAAGATATTCATTTAAGTCGAGAAAAATATCCGAAAATAAAAGTAGACAGCTCAGTTTGAGATGTAGAAGAATAGCCTCCTCTTTATCCCAACACCTTGCGCTTTGCTTTGCGATTGGCGCTAATAAACGAAACTAATATTCAAAGATCTACATAGGTATGCGCAGCTAATATTATCTCATCTGTGGCAGCGCCCCGTCGCGATTCTATGTTTTTTTTTATTTTTATTTTTTTTATGGAAAAATGGATGTTCGCATACAAGTAGAGAACAACTCAAAAAATTCACGTGGGGATTTCACTAACGTATTCAGGCACAACTAAGTAAGAATGATTATAGGATATTTTTCCGAGAAGCGAGGGCGCGGGAAGCTCTAGCGACCAACAAAGCAGCGCAGCGGTATTTATGATTGTCGAAACAACAGTTCCATTGGCCATGAACTGAAGGATGCTTACCTCCGCGCTCGTAGTCCAAACGGACGACCAAATAGAAACAAAAAAGAGGAGTTGGACTACACGTCCAGTTTGGTCGCTATACCTAGTGCGCGGTGAAATATTAGTATATTAGTTCATGTCCGAAGGTAAATACCTAATTGAAAAAAAAAAAAAAACATTTTACTAACTTCAAAGAAAACTTATAAATGTTTGCATTAAATTAAATAAGCATTGTGCATTGTCAAATAAGGGAAAGCCTTTCAAATATTATTATTATAATTATTCTTTGATTTTACTTGAATGATTGGCATTTTGATTTTACATACATTGAAAATTGTATGTATGTTAGTAAAACTTCGCAGTGTCATAAATGTCAGTATCTTTTATTACCTATTTCACTGAAACTGAAAACTTTTTGAACGGTAACTTTTTTTGGAAAGTCAAGTCAACATTTTTAATTTATTCGGCACTTTTGTGTCAAGAAAGTGAATAAAAATAAAAAGCCGTAGAACAAAAGTAGTTAAGTTTCGGCTGTAGAATCGCCCCTGAAGGGTACTACCACCTCCTAATGTAACCCGTGTATCACTCTGCTAACAAGGCTGAATTTTGCCCAATTTTGACAAACTTTATGAAGATCTGTGCTTATGAAGGATGAATGATTATAAAATCTAATCTAAAATAACCCCACAGTACTGACGATGCCAACGTATTAAACTTAATCATTATTAATAATAATCAGTCTTCGATCATTAAATTATTTGCCTTAGAAATATTGCAGACGCATGAAGCTATTGATATAAAATGTAGTGGTTGCTTTATAGTCTATCCATAGATGGCGATGTTTGATATTTGAGGAAACAAAATTTCTGACACTAATCAACATTGTGTGAAAAAAAAATTAAGTAAAAGGTAGGTGTGTGTACTATTTTATAGTACACTCTTAACTGTAGATAAATGTATTTCATTTCATAATTTTACAAATAATATCCCACACTACCTATGTCTACAATATTATTTGAATTTTGGGATACATTTTGTAACAAAAGCTTATATGAAAGTGTACTGACAAAATAATTATTCGAATTGTTCAGTTTGAGGTATAGAGTCCCCTTTCGGGTACTAACACCTATCACGTAACACAGTGCAAAACTCTGCTAGCAACACTGAGCTTTAAGTAATTATTATTATAAACTTTATAAATATCTGAGTGGTTTAAATTCCATTAAAATTTTGTTTGCTATAAACAGCTAAACATTATCATCTAAGGACAGACGAAATAATTCGATTCCTCCTAGCAACTTCTATGTTAGCCTCAATATGCATTTGATTATGACAAAAACTTATTTGTAAATCACTGAACAAATTGTGAGTTTTTTGTACACACAGCCCCTATAGTTAATAAGTTTTTTTACGAATTTATCCATCTGTGAATCACTGAAACTATTTTAACATGTAGGTGTTTAACTATGTCCGTGGACATTTTGTGACGCACGGGGAATTCCATTGCCATGCTGGCCTGACAGAAGCCTGTTCACGCCTCTTTTGAAAAAGCTCCAGGCTGTACATGAGCTTTGAGAGGATAGTGTTCATTTATAATATTAACATTTTGTGATCACAAAGAAAGATATTTGACCTAATGCAGCTCGAGAAAAAAATTAGTTTTTTTCCGAAATGTCCAAGAAATGAGTGGAGTTTTGTACATACAATGGGTGGTACTTTACCAGTCCTACTAAGTGTGATGTGAACTTTGCTAAGCATAACTCTCTCTTAAATAACTTCCTACAGGCAATCATTATTGGTATACATCCGTGTCCAAAACACCACTTATAAACTTAATTATTATACTTAGATTACACTCTAGTTATTATGCATACAATTAGGAGCACACTATGCCATATTTCTTAATTAAAATCTACAGCATTAAATCTTAAGTGAGTTTAATATCAAACGAAAAAAAAGGAAACCCTCTAAAATTAGTTGCATGGAGGAAAGACAGAAGGCGCTTTCAAGTTGATATTAAATTTTAAGTTTTGAAACTTTAAAACATAATTTTATATATGACAATACATTTTTGGCGCTTAGTTCTTTCCGACGATTTACATTTGAAAACATACAACTGTGATTCAAAGTTAAACATTACGACTTCAACCACTGAACAAAAACATTTGACAAACGGTACAGGACTGCTCTAGACGGCGCCAGTGTGGCTCTCTCTGCCTATCCCACTGGGAAACTGACGTGATGTTACATATGTATTGACCTATTTTTACTAATATTGTTTAGAATTTCGAAATCAGATCAGTTTCATAAATTATGCCATAATTATTAACAATATACATAAATAATATAATCCACATACCTATAATACATAAAAGTGACTGAATAATGGAAAATCATTATTTAGTCCCCAATTGAAAATCATCAAACAGCATTCATACGGGACGAAAAACATTTAACCTGGTTAAATTTAAATATATTTGTATGGGACATAATATGACAGAATATTTTGTTCTCTGCCAAAAATATTACAAATGGTAGACCACAAAACGTAGCTCATACATAAATATAAAATAGTGCTTGATAAAATAAGCATTCTTCGTTTTTAAATTAATTCCTTACTTACCCAAACCCTTTACAAAAGAGTTTAATTGATTGCATTGGATTTCGCATTGTGTTTATTTATCATACAGTTTTGGTGATATTTTTTGCCTATTTACTATTAATTTATCTATACATATAACATACACTAAGAGTATAGCTTATATAGTTGTGCATACAAAGATATTTCAATGAAATAATATTGTGTGATGAAATCCTATAATACCTACTCCATGAATACTTAACCTTGATACTAATCTGTAACCGAGTCGGTAATTGATACAAATACTATTTGAGGAACTGGCAAACAAAAGTGAAGATTTTAATTTTTAAAATAAAATAAAATTGAGCACATAAACTGGTACGACCCTTTTCAAGAATTTTTGTTTCTATGGTTGATTTAAAGTATTAAAATATTTTAGGCGTAAAAATAGAAATCACCGACTTTTGTTAAAAAAAATTGATTGAAGATTTAAAGCTGTTAGTTACTTTTGAACGAAAATTCCTCCAAAACCCAAAAAAGGGTTGCCTCGTAAAAAAAAAATACTAACCAAAATCATCCAGTTTTGTTCGCCAGCTCCTCATTTGACTGTTGTGTCTCATGGTTATTGTAAGATCTGGTTTATAATAAAACCCCACATGTAAGGTTAACCTTACAGAGTATGCTATGCAGTAATTGTCTTAATATTTAGAATTATATTAGTAACAAAAAGGGTACAATCAATCATGAGATATTAAATTTAACAGGATACAAAATATAGCGAACGTTACAAAAACATGTTTTGAGCAGACAATAAAACTTTTTTTAATTTCCCATCCATCAGAATATTTTATCTACAGCTTACTAACGATGATAAACATTATTAAATGTAAAACGGAATGCCTCATAATCAATTACACCCTATATAGACGTAAATCTGAACAAGGTGTTGTGCTGTAATTCACCCGAGTTCTTGCAGCACAACACTGATTACTCTGCTTACACCGATTGTCGGGATAGAGTGTGATGTTGTGCATGTATGTATAGTGTTATAAAAGATAACAAATAAAAAAAAACCAAATGAATAATTCAATACCAGCACTTCTTCGAATTTTCACATTTTCAGATCTATTCTTTATTTATACACACACACACAAAAATAATTATGTTAAAGGTATAACATGTACCAATAAAATGGATATATAAATGTAAAGTATAAAGCTAATCTCAATTTAATGTGGGCCTACGCCTGTTTATATTCTTAATTAATTTATTCGAATTACACTAAAATTATTATTATTGCTTCAAGCTCACTTCATAATCAAAATATAACTGTAATATTTACAATAATGATAATATCATTTTTTTATCATCATATTGCTCATAAACCACCGCAAGGTGCATATTCGTGTACATTCTTAGAAAAATCATTATGCCGAAATTACTTATCATACGAAAATATCATCGCAAAATGTATAACCTCAATTGTCGCTGAAACCTTCATTGTTCAGAAACACTGAATCAAAATACAGTGACAATGGTCATGTTTCTGAACTAAAACAACAATATACAATTTTAGATTCTAAATCGCAACGCAGGGCAACATCATTTAAAATTCCGTGTCACACAAGTTGCCATTGCGAAAGTAAGTAAATTATTTATTTTCGTATTTGTAATTTCGGCTTTACAGCAGTCGTCCAATAATATTTAAATCAACATTGCCTAAATTATCATAAAACAAACAAAAAATGCGCATACTTACTAACTGTATGAGGTAAAGCTAAGCCTATATTTATAAGGTACTATCGATGAATAGTTCCGATACAAGCTAACAGAAGACACCCGTACTTCTACCTCGTGGAGAATATGTTGATGGAGTTGGAAGCTGTCCTCTTCCGCACGAGGTGCGCCGCAACTGTTGGCAACAAACACAATTACTTGTTCATTAAGAGTCTACAATACCTCACAATGCTGTACCGTGTGGGGCCGGTACTCTAAAAGAATAGCCCCACTGCATCTCTCCCCGTGTATGTCGTAAAAGGCGACTAAGGGCGGCGATCTGCAGACACCCCGGTCGACTTGTGGCTTTCATGGAAGACATAGGCTGGCTGGGGTAGCTGGAGATTGCGGGGTTTTGCACGAAGGTCCAAACCAAGCGGGATTAGTTTGCAGGCCTAGAGCCAACCCCAAACCAAACAACAACAACAACAACAACAACCTCACCATGCTTCGCATGAACCTCTGCTATATCGTCGGGTTAGTGCACAGATGTTGTATGTCCATTTTCGTCACTTTGGACTTATTGATGCAAAAATACTTTTAAAAGGCCAAAGTTTAGGTGCACAAATGTTGCAACTCCAACATTCCATCGTATAGGCAGTATTTCTAAAGTGAAATTATGTTACAAGTTCATAAAATGCAAAAGAAATGCTGCACAAATGTTGCATGTCCATATAACACATTTTTGTGCCTTAGCCTTATTATGGATTCACATCTTCCACGCCAATATGTTGCATGTCCCCTGATATGGTATTAAATACACCTAACAAGTAACACAGTTTGCGCCAATATGTTGTATGTCCGGATATGCAACATTATGACAATTTGTTGCAACATTGTAGCAGAGATGTTGCATGTCCACACCTCTTTTTAATTAATGTTAAAATTTATTTAAAATAGTGGTACGAAAATGACATTATTTATTCAGTCCGATTAACAACTAAATGTTCTATCTAAATTAAACATAAAAATAAACTTAAAAAACTTTTTTCAAATTTTCCTGAACCGTCAAACATGCGTCAAACATTCAAAATTGAATATCTCAGTTTGATTAAAATGGACATGCGACATCTGTGCACAAACCCGACGATACCGTACCGTACGACTAACCCGAATACTGCAACAATCACTCTCTCTGTAATGTAAATACTTGCTAAAGTTGAGTACTAATGTTAGGTATTATTCACGGCGAAAATGTTCTTCCGTATGGATAAGGAACCCTAAAAAAGCAGCCTCAGTAGTACATAAAAGAAGATTTACTTCAAACTCCCTAGCGCCATCTAGTTTTGACGCGCCAAGGCGAACTCGTGCTAGATGCTGCCGGTGCGCTACGAGGGTTGGCTGTTCTATCAACAGGTGTACACAGACCGGACGAGTCCTGGGGGGTGAGGCAGCGGCGCAGCGTGCGCTGCAGCACGGCCAGCCACGCGGTGCGGTCGTCGTGCGTCGCCGCCGCCAGGCAGAACGTCCGCTCGGGCGTCGTCAGGCTGAACGTGAAGCGGGCGTCCTTGCAGCCGGCGCTGTTTTTTGTCTCTTTAGCTGAGTAGCCGTCCGACTCGTGACCTGTCATCAAATACAATCATCACTTTTTGATTAAAATATTTATTTATTTACTTTAGACAGGCAGCCATGATATGGCGCAGGGCGGTTAGGTTAGGTCAGGTCAGGTCAAGTTAGGTTAACACTTTAACAGCGGCGTATTATAAGACGTGTATTATATTTCCCTACGACGCATGCGATTTTCTGTATTATTGGTTAGCTTATAGAAAAAGAACTAATGCAGAAATGGTATAGATTTTCTATCATTGGAAATTATTTTTAACAGACAGGCCCCTTTTAAACTGGGAGTGTGACATCGCGTTTGTGCCGTGAATTCTGGAGCTACGTGGAAAAGTGGGGTGTCAAAAGACGCGTCTTGGTGAAGCGCATTGGATGGCCATGTTCGTGATCCGCTGTTAACGTGTTAAGATAGGTTACGTTTGTATGCGATGACGATGACAAGGAAGTTTTTTCTGAGTTTACTCCCCATTGTCAGAACATATTTTCATATAATATTTTGTCATAATAACATATTTTCATAACATGCATAAAGAATTATAACTTCAAAAACAATTTTTTATTGAACCAAACGAATATATTAATTGGCTGAATAAATTAGGGTAAAAAATGTGTGTGCAGTTGGTTTCGCATTGAAGGGCAAAAGCCACTACTGGCTCTAGTGTGTTCTGTCTATTGCCATCTTCATCAATTTTCTGCCCACCGCCGCCCGCACCGAGGTCTTCTTCCCAACACCCGCCTATGTAGCTTTAAATGTTATGTATCGTAGAATCGTAACTAAGCAATTCGCTATTGCAACTATATAAACATAGACATTTAGTTAGTTGAACCCAAAGATTATGGAAGGAGAGTAGATATGCGCAGGCATGTCCGCGCACGGTAATATGAGCAGATTTCACCATATAATGAATGAATGTGTTTGTGCGTTCGTATATGTTAATTGTGATTATGTACGTTCGGAAACTTCGGAAACTGGCGACAGCGGTTCTCCTTCCATAATCTTTACTTGAACTACATTGAGAAACTCAAACTTACCCAAAAATATCTCCCCCTTAGGATACGCATCCAAAGGTTCATCATGATACATCAGCTTCCTGTTGTCGAGGGTGAACCAGCGCCTCTTGTATCCGTCTGTGGGCCGAGGGCCCGTCTTCCACAGCCAGCCCTCGCGGGGGAAGTCGCGCGTCAGTCGGCCGAGGAGCTCCGACTCGGTGGCGGCGGGAAACGCTACTTGCAGCTGATGCAGCTTGGCGCAACGAATTGCCATGTACCTGCGTCAGAGATGTCGCTAGTAGGTGACTATGAAGAATTATATTGTTTTGGCTTTAATTTCATATCCTATCTGCGCTTTGTTTACGTTAAATGATTTATCCATTGGTGGTGATCAAAGTGTTCAAGCTACAGATGCATTCCTAAGAAATTTACAAATAACATAAGTGGAATACAAAGAAAAAAAAAATTAAAACTGTGCGAACCTAACCAAGGATACAAGATGAAATTATTCACAATTAAAGTTGGAGCAAGAGGACTACTGCAAAATCAGCCTAGATATCGGAATTATTCACAGTCAAAGTTGGAGCAAGAGGACTACTGCAAAATCAGCCTAGATATCGGAATTATAACAGTCAAAGTTGGAGCAAGAGGACTACTGCAAAATCAGCCTAGATATCGGAATTATAACAGTCAAAGTTGGAGCAAGATGACTACAAAAATCAGCCTAGATATCGGAATTATTCACAGTCAAAGTTGGAGCAAGAGGACTACTGCAAAATCAGCCTAGATATCGGAATTATTCACAGTCAAAGTTGGAGCAAGAGGACTACTGCAAAATCAGTCTAAATATCGGAATTATTCACAGTCAAAGTTGGAGCAAGAGGACTACTGCAAAATCTGCTTAGATAGTTTGCCGAGATCGGCGATTAGCTTGTCCTAACATAACGAAAGTCTTCGCGAGCTGGACTAGAAGCCTCACATAATTTGGATCGGTAGAGAGAGTGAATTCAAGCATGGGACTTGTCCTGTTGCACATCCTAGTTAACGGAAACTAGCTGACAAGGTCTCGACGAGAGCCGAACCTTCTTATTACACAAGAGAGTAAGAGGGGAAACTGTGTCGGACGACAAAGGTATGGCATTGGGAAATTTTTCCCTATTCCTACAACCCACAGATCTTCAAATCGCAGCTAAACAGCCTTCCCCCAGCGCCATTACTCCACCATCAAGCTGGATTGGCACCACCTCAGTGGTGTTTGGTAATTGGTTGCACACACAGGCACCCTGTTCGGCAGCAATAACAGAAAATAAAACCATCTGCTCGTGCTGGATTCTAAATATATTCTCCTACTTGCGCAGGGCCCGGATATATTCGGTGATACCATTGAGTGGTTCATCATCACCTGCATGGTTTATAAACTTGCCAATTCGGTCGTTAGCTCGACACTGAGCTCGAAGTGACAGCCTAGTGGTTAAGACATCCGTCTGTAGCGCGTCAAGTTGGTGGTTCCAAACTCGGAAGCGCACTAATGAGTTTCAAATGAGAGTTATGAGCATTACCCAATATTGAGGTGAAGAAAAATGTCGTGAAGAAACCTATACACTTACAAATTGTGTACAAGATTTACTGGAAGAAATTGAATTCCGAGATAAGACTGGCTTCTGGCCTGCTGAAAACAGCATTAGATACATATGTATGACCTAATGGAATGTACCAGTTATTGATGACCTCCGCGTCGTCATGATGCACGTAGATATGCCTGGTGGAGCCGTCCTTCATGAAGGAGAGCTGCATGGAGTTCATGTAGCCGATCTTCTGCGGCGCGAACGCCACGTTCAGCTCTGAAAGCTTCAGGACACCCTTCGGCTCTCGGTTCTCCTTCACGTGATATCTGAAGACAGTTGGGGGGTTTTTTGTAAGTTTTAGTAATATAAACTAGTGTGCATCTGCCTATCTAGAGATTATCGCCAAAATAGTGGTAGCCGCAGATGCCTCGCTAGTTGCTTTGAGAAGCCTGCGTTGAAATGAGTGAGACGGATCATGAGAAATTGCTAGTAGCGGTGAATTGCTAATATAGAATAGCCTCGCAGGAAATACATTTTTACACAGAAGGGAAGAAGAAGAAACTAAGGGAGAATTTATATTTCAATAGACGCATGACGGAACCTAGCCCTGCCCATTGAAATTGAGTCAGTACATGAGTGAGTCATCATAATATTGTGGCAGATCAAACTGAGGAGGAAAACAAAATAGATTTTTAGTAATATAGTAGTAATCACTGTTGTGAAGAGGACTAAGCGTTAACGATAACAACAAAATAATGTGGTTAGATTAACTTTTTCCTTAAAACATTTAACCTTTAAGTACCGACGTGTGGTCTGACAGACACTTCGGGCTTCCGAAAAGTCTAGTTACCTATGTTAGTGTAGTAGTATTATCCCACCCTTCTCTCTACCCCTCGAGCAGTCGCCCAGCAGCGTTCATGGATAGTGGCGATGTCGGCGCGTGCGATTTCGATGAGTTATGGCTGTTATAAGATCGCGAGTGGTCTGTCAGACCACTCGTCGGTACTTATGTAATTTTTTTTGGATATGATTATTTTCAGATTTATCTATGTATCTATGCATATATTCTTTATTGAACACAAATTAGGTACAATAGGCGAACTTAATTCCGCGAGGCATTCTAATATAGTTTTTAGGGTTCCGTACCTTCGTTGTCACTGCCGTGTCCGTCCGTGCAGCAAATCTGGGGTTTTTCAACAGGGGCGTGAAAAGACTCCTGTCAGGCCGGCATGGCATTCGCAATCCCCGTGCATCACAAAATGTCCATGGGCATCGTTAGACACCTACTTGTAGGTGAAACGATGCCACATGACGCGCTATCAATAAAAAAAAGCAAGCCTGTGTGCAAAGACTGTTTGTAATTTTTGATAGTCCCTACAACTTCATGGCTTGTGATTTTTGACTAAACGACTGATTATTTATGTTTTCTTTGTTTTCTTAGTTTACGAGTTATTTAACTTAAAGAATAATTGGTTTTTGAGAGAAAAAAAAAATAGTCCAATTTAAATATATTAAGATTAAGGTAAAAGTCCTATTTTGTATCTAAAAAATCGACATCACTGATTATAATGCTTATAATTAATAAATGTGTAAACTTTGAAATTTTCTTTTACATAAACAATTATAGATACATAAATAATAATTTAGGAGCAAGTTTTTTAGAAAAATAAAAAAAATACACAAATTTGTTATATTAAAACTATGGTGGTCTGACAGACCTCACGTCGGTACTTATGTAACTGAAACGGCACGTCGGTACTTAAAGGTTAATAAAGAGTACTCTGTACCTCGGCTCCCATACTACGAACAATTGCTTCAAAACTTTTGGTGTAAGGTTTTTTTTTATTAAAAAAAGTTACATAGGTATTAAGGTAAAAACGTTACATGACGTTAGTGGGTATCTCGACATCTCATCTCATGCATGACACATCGCTACGTACACCTTACGTTGGTGAGTGTAAATTTGCCCAAATCAACCGAGGTCGAGGGAGATTGTCGTCATGCAGAAAATATTTCACAACGTAATAAAAAAATTTCATGACGCCGCGTCCGATATTTGCTTATTACGTTAAGATGGGAGTGTCGGAACAGTCAACACTACTGTTATAATCTTCACAAATATTGATGATAAAAACTAATAAAACACGAGGGAAATCTCTGCGACGTTGCAGGAACATCATCATGTTTGCATTAGAGACGCGGAACTTTTTTTATCATCTAATCGACGTGTCACCGGGCGTCAGCGAGTTTTGAATTTATCTGTGCTACATTCTGAAGGTTTTGATCTTGAAATAGTCGGCGGGAATAATGTGGTACAATTAGTGAACGAACTCTGCTAGTGAATGAAATAGAATAGAGATTGGTTATTTTTAAACAGTATAACAGACATCAAGTGGAAAGTGGCCTAGTTGTGACTTGGGAGCTTCTTGTTCTAGATGTCTGAAGCTTAAAATCTCAAATTACCTTTTCATGCTCTAGATACAAAATAATATTTTATTCACACACTACTACTCATCCATACTAAAACTGTTTTAATTTAAGCAATTTAACTTATTTATTTAAGGCTAAAATTCCATATCTATGTAATCAAAATACTGTACGCTGTCCTCTACACTCTACAGCACAGCCAACCAGCTAGTGTCCATGTAGAGGACGAGCCTACCATGTGTATGTACTTTTTACCGAACAGTTTGAAGTCACATTTTTATATTGAGAAAATATTTGGAATTTTCAATAAATAGGTAAGATTTTGTACTGTTACGTCATCAACATAATTGTGACAGACTAAACAATATATTATTTATTCTTGGCTGATAAGTCCAAATCCGGTTAAAAAATGTTGGTTTGATCATTTTCTTAAATAATTTTTAAAGTTTTATATTTATTTATTTACTTATCGTTCTTGACTCAATTCAAATGTATCTTGTCTATTTTTGAATTGGTTGGTACTAAGTGGGGTTGTTACTTGCACTGGAAGTTGATTCCAGTCGTCCACAACTCTATTTGTATGAAATGTTTGCGAATATTGGTGTTACAGAAAGACTGTGCGACTTAGTTTAATGCTGTGGCCACAAAGACGAACATTTTGCTTCAGTGTGAACATTTTGATCAGCTCGGTGTAATTGTATTTACATGTGAGAATTTTGTACACCTCTGACGTTGAACTTCTAGAGAGGATAATTAAAATTGGCCACTTTAATACACTCGCAAACAATATTACTACAGCTACATGATAAAGCCGCATAAGTAAATATTACAAACCATTTCTAAATCCCTATGTGTCGGAAGAGGATAAATAATGTTTTACCTCAAAGTATCGTCCGCTTCGTTGAGAACAAACTTCCTCATTTGGTAGCGACTATCCTCTTTGCCTCGCTTCATCAGGAAGCCCTCCATGGTGCCGGAGATGTAGCTCGGCTGTTCAGACTTGTAGAATTCTTCCCTTTGGTACTTGGCCCGGATCCATTGGTCTATGAGCACTCTGCAAAAGCGGTTAGAGATGAGCAATGGAGATATTCTCACATATAAACACAGTTCTAAAGTGCAACAGACAAATGTATTTCAAAATAGTCGAAATTGCACAGGAGCGTCCGTGTCGTCATACAAAGTAGGCAATTTCAAAAATCTAGTATTGAGGTTTTGATATCTCGAAAATGGCTTTCTGCTTTCTTATATACGAAGGAAATTTTTACTTTAGTTAGCTGTATTGAAATTTCATATAGCATACATTATGTCTAATTCCAATAGACGCCCAAAACTACCAATGCTGCGTGCGATACTGCGAGTAAAGCTAATATGCAATGTGCAAGTGGACTACCCCACTGCAGATAAAGGCTCACGTTTCACTAACGTGTGAAGTTTGTGTAGTATCCACAATTTTACATCCATTTATTTACGCAGACGTGAGATTTGCAAATTTACACAAGTTATTTATAAAAGCAACGAAAATATAATATTTGGACAGGCTCGGCAAACCCAGATCGTCAGTGTTTAGCACTCGGTTTAAATTGTGTGCACTATTATTATCACTTTCAGATCTTAGTTTGTACAAGCGCTACGCAAAATTCGTCATCAAATGACACCTTACATTTATTTTAGTAATAAAAAAATAAAAAAAGCATCAATACAAATCTAACATGGAATTTATCTGTTTGTCTTGAGGAAAGTTCTGGAACAGTTTCAGCTGTTGCTATCCTTACATTATTATATATGCAATGTATGTAACATACACGCTTAAACTAAGCTCAACCGATTTACTTGTACATTCGGTTTTAACATAATATACAATAATTATGTTCGTTTAGGCTTTTACCGCTATTACACATTATAGAAATGGAAATGTTTTCAGTTACCCGGTATACTGAACATATACAGTCTGATTTTAAATCTCATAATTACAAGTATGACATAGAAATAACATCACACCATATTATATAGAGACAGCGCAGTAGGATCTGAAGTGAGCTTGGAGTCCGATTTTTTGTTAGCGGAGCCTAGGGGCACTGCTAGTTAATGGCAAGGTTGTAAAGAACTTACTGTGGATCATTCTCCGTGGGCCGCCTGTAGCAGGACGGCACTCTGTGTTCATACTTGGCTTTGGCGACCACATTGCCGACCTCCTTCATTCGTTGCACCTGTCACAGTAATACATTTTAGATTAGCATTTATTCTATCTATTGGTGGAAATTAAAACATGTAAATTCCTAAAGTGTTCCGGATTATTATCTAATCGAACATACACGTCAGTCAGTCAGCATCTATGTGTCCATTGCTGGATGTACACATCTCTAAATTCTTCTCCAGTCCTCCCGGCCTTCAGCAGTACCACACGGCACAGAACCACTGATTGCCTCCAACGTACTTAATCTCATCGTCCTAGCTGCCAGGTGGTTTTTCCCACACTCCGTTTTCCTGTCCACAGCCCATAATAGGACCCATTTACTTCAACGGTCGTCAGCTGCTCACTGCCTGCGTAGCGGTGTCCAATATCGACTGCCTTGTTGCATCGGCAGATTGCCTCATTACGCACCAATCTTTCCGACATGGCTCGCTTCATTGCTCGCTGAGCAACTTTCAGCTTTTGGACGACAGCAACGACCGTTAGAGTCCATGGCGTGTCATACTGTCCGTGGATTTTAAATTTCACAACGAGTTACTCGTATGTGCAAGTCAAAGTCAAAGTCAAAATCGTTTATTTCCCGTTGAGTGGGTTTATACAATTTTATATAAATAAAATTGTTCCACTATGGGACACGTCAAATATTTAAAAAATTGTATACAATAATCCAAAATTAAAATATCATTACAATAATAAAATAAAAGCAATATCGCACATAATTAATTAGTGGTAGATTCCAAATTTACACATCTTCAGTACCTAGAACAAAGTCAAATTCACAATCACACAAGTAATGAAAGTTTAACTTATGCGCGAATTTCCTTTATATATTCAAGCCGCAACTCCCTAGGATGACACAACGCCCCGGGGCGTCGCGATATACACATGTTGGGAAACCCCATGTCTAAGGTCTAGTTCAGAATTGTATATTTTTTTAAGCATTCCTTGTTTTATAATTTGTTTGCATATACATATTGTGCAATTAAAGTTAATTTTACCCATAGGGCTTAGCTACTAAACAGAAATTGAGAGTTTTTATAAATTTACAAGGGCTTCCAAGAAGACATTCTGGTTTACTTAGTCATTGCTAACAATTTTAATTTTAATTGCAATTTAAGGAGGGCTGAGAAACAGACAAAAAAACAAATTACCAAAATTCTTAAGAACTACTTATGCAGCAAACACATGGTCATTGTATGAGTCATCTGCACTCATACTTCCTGCCTGCTTGTTGACGAATGCACATACATAGAGTGCTAGGTCAATCATAATAACATATTTATGGACTAGTTCTTGCCCGCGGCTTCGCTCACGTGAAATTCGTATTTAAAAAGAAGAAAGTAAGTAAGCCCGCTACTGTACCTTTACATTATATGGAGTAACATACTTCAATTTCATAATATCGCAGAATTCGGGTCAATGCAATTTGTTTTGGTAGCTTATCTTTGCTACAATGTATGCATCTAAAATCGTAGGTACCAGTTGATTCCTGCTGTACCTAGAGTACTCGGAAGAGCTTTGTAACACCCAACGTCATGGCGCCTCTCTGAGCGTGGTTTCGCGAGGAATGGTGTTATTGGCTGTGTCTGATCTTCCGTTGAAGTATTGGGCACAGACACCCGCGCCGGCTGCCTATAAAAAAAAAACGCGATCCCGCCGTCACCTTTCCACCTTCGCACCACACGCACCGGGTATGGTTTGCATCCCTACACGCTGGACCGGTAAACTCTGAAACGCTCTCCCTGCCCATATATATTTCCCACAAGTACGGTCTCGGGTCCTTCAAGAGGTGCGTGAATAGGCACCTGTCAGGCCGGCATGGCATTCGCCACCCCCGCATTCGACCGAATGTCCATGGGCGTCGTTGTACACCTTATGGGTATCACACTTTCAATAAAAAAAAATGCTCTCATTTAATAATGGAGAGAAGTTTTAAATTATTCACTAAAATGTAATCCCACCAAAAACATATAATATAAAAAGATGCCAAGTCTCGCACGCAACCTTTCCACCGTAAAAAATTGTAAGATCCCATGCAGAGCCAAGTCTTTTCATATCATTGAAGCCCGAATTCAACTATGTTGCCATAAATTATATTTTCTACACTTAGTAATAATCAATATTTAGTTACTCCTCTAATATTAAACAACTTCATTTCTATAAAAAAACATCTTGACTTGCAGCTAGGTTCGGGAAGTACTCTTAGGCCCAATTGCGCCAAGACGAATTTAGAGTTAAGTAGCGAGTTATGGATTTAAATGCGGTTCCCACAGTCAACGGGTACTAGCTTAACGAGTTAAACTGATTTATATAGTTAAATTCGTGTTGGCGCAATTGGCCCTTACTCTGGTAGTAAATTTCAGGTGTTTATCTCTATCCACAACAAAGATACAGGGAGGCCAAAAGTACCCTGAGTTGCTTCGAGAAAAGGATGGTACGGCCGTGTTTGCTCGACTTGGCGGGAGCACTGCCGCGCCCCCAGATAACTCAATATAGGTGAGTAGCTACATCTAACTACATACTTATGGCGCCACATTAATTTAGCACTCATATTCTTTTGTGTACTTTATATTTTATCGTATTAGGGTCAACAAAATTTTCACAAGAGTTACGTAAAACTCGTCATCAATTTTCGTCCTGAATTTGGTATGCGGTATATTCCGTTTTAATACAAATAATGCTCGTCTGAGGCGAAGTTGTCCATTCGGGGTTTGTTACGGCTGTGTAGGGCTTACGTTTGTACTAGTTTTTAGGGTTCCGTATCAGGTACGGGACCCTATTACTAAGCCTACGCCGTCTGTCTGTCTGTCTGTCCGTCCGTCCATCTGTCCGAGGGCTGTATCTCTTGAACCGTAATAGGAAGCCTGTTGAAATGTTAAAAAAAAAATGTGTTATTATGGCCGATATAACAACAAATAATAAAAATAAGAAAAAGTAAAAAATTCACGGGGGTTCCCATAGAAGAAACCAAAAAGTGTAATCAAGTATACACGCGCCATCTACCGAATAGATTATGAAGCATGACATTAACTAATATGAAGCATTTCATAACACGCCATCTAGATGGCGTGAGTAGCGCTGGCCGTGACATGGCGATACGGGACCCTCGGTGCGCGAGTTCGACTCGCACTTGGCCGGTTTTTTTTTCTGACAGCTTCATAAACAGATTAATAAAAAAATACATGTTTAAAAGTGTTCGCCAAGCCGGATGCCCGCTTCCCCATACAATAAAGTAGAGCCTTCATAATCCGAACTACCAAAAAACTACCCCTGTTCGGACTGAATCATAAAATACACGAACAACAGTTACTTAGTTATAAACTGATCTATTTTCGTCTAGCGGATTTCATTTATTGACAAATAAAGAGCCTTGTCCCTCAAATTACGTAGGATAATCTTTTCGGATTACGAGAGGTCATTTTCGTCAGCCCAGTCCAAGCAAGTGTTAAGTGCTGATATGGCTTGCGAGTGGGGTATTTTCTTGACATTTGGAGTAGGAGAATCGTCAATAAATAAAAGATTTGTCATTCCTAGATGCGTCAGCGAGAGGGGCTCACTTGCCACTGTTCGGATTATAGAGGCGTTCAGGATAAGCCTGAGTACCGAGGCTCTACTGTATTTCAATTTCAGAGGTGGTAACAAAGCGCCCCAAGATTCTGAAACTCGGCAATAGGTCGTGAAAGAGAAGACTGAACTTACGCGGCATCAAATTCTGTGACAATTAGGCTTGCCAGGTGCCCGGGATTTCAGGGATTGTCCCGGGCAAGGTTCCAATGTCTCGTGTCCCGGGCTAGACTCTAATGTCTCGTGTTCTGGGCGAAGAATCATTTTGTCCCGGAGAGTGCAATTTGTCTCGGGAAGAAAAATATTTATGTATGTGCATACGACTTGACGTCGCACAAAGAAATCGGCACGGAGTGCAATCCGATACGTATGAGTGTAGACACACACACACACACACCCACACAATTATTATAAATAAACACAAATTATTATAACAGAATAATATGGGTCTTTGATTTATCTACCTATTATATACCTATATTATTTAATATACCAATTATTATGAAGGACTGCATGTAGTTGATATGTCTCGGGAAGGTTAACTAAGGCTAGAGATTGTTTAGTAGTTACGATGGGGCTGGCATAGTCGACAGGTGGCTAAAGCCCTATTTCATAAAGAGAAAAAAAAGATCTGGCAAGCCTAGTCACAATACCGCTCCTCAGTTTGATAGCTTAACCCTGCAGCGGTCGCACGCGGAATGTCATTCTGCACATTTAGATTTTACGTAATATCTCTTTTATTTTCGTGGGTATGGCGCCCGCGCTTCGGTTACCTTCCTCCTTCGGGGTGATGTTTGAAACAGTCTAGTCGGTCTCCCGTCAGAGTTACCCAGGGATGCACTCGAGCTGCTTGCGGAATCTCATTCCGCGCGCGACCCTTTGTGTTTTGGCCTGCGGAACGTAGTTCCGCGAGCGTGTCTTGTGTTATTCAAAAGCGAAGCAATATTCATACATAAAACTATCCCTCCATAACAAATCTCAAGCAAGTAATTACAATATTTATAAACATTGATTATAGTTATACATTTGATAATATTTTACTAGTTCTTCATTATCAAGTAAATTTCAGTTTAAATTTCTATTTATTTAGTAATGAAATCCCATAAACGCATGTTCATTTGTCTTGAACATGCCAACTCAATGAACTGACTAGACTGCAAGAGCAAGGTGATAAAATATATGAGTAAATTTGATACCTGTTCTGTTTCCGTAAGTTTTTACGAACATTTTTCAGAAACTTTCCCATTCCTGATTTGTTTCCAAATGTATTACAAAAAATAGCCTTCTATTTTCTAAATAGGTAACTGAGGTAGATATACCGAGAGTAAGTCCTAATTGGCTTTCTAAATATAATGAACATGGTTTGGTATAAGCACAAATTTGGCTCCTTCATAGTATAACATAATTTTTTTTTATTTTCGCTACAATATTCTATTTCTGTATTTCGTAGTTAGTTGAGTAGAAATCACATTACATTTAGAAACCTGAATCAGATAGAATATATTGACTGATAAAATTTTATTGATCTCAGAAAATGTGTAACTTAGAATTGGTGTTTTTTTAGTTTATTTTTCCAGTTATCGTAGTTCATACACCAGAGTGCCTATTAATGATTATTTTATGTTAAATAATAGGTAAATAAATACGCTTTATGATGAATTATGGTGTATTTTATTAAACCCCAAATTTAAAACAATAAATAACATAAACTAACAGAAAACGCGGTTGCGGAACGTCTTTCCGCGTGCAACCGTTGTTGTGATTTTTTAGGGTGCGACCGCTGCAGGGTTAAACAAATGACAGATTTAACTGACCTGTGAGTCCTCCCACCGGTCCAGCTTGAGATGCTTGACCTTGCTGATGTGAGCGCCCATGCTGCGGTGTACGCCCGCGCACCGCGTGCACACAAAGATGCCCAGGTTGTACGACGCCCATTCCGGATCTGCAGTTTATTCATGTTAGTATACAAATTCATTCGGACGCAACTATTATAGAGGGAAATTAGATATTAAAAATTAAATGAAATGTCCATGTGCCTACCAACAATGTTTTTAATATTTCCTAACATCGCTACATACTATACTTTCATACTACTGAAACATTATGCATTCGTGTTGATAAACTCAGCATATTAGTACAGGTTTTCCTTTTTCTTTCTTTTTTTGCTTCTTTTTGGTTTCCGTATCCCGTACGGAAGCCTATTACTAAATCTACGACGTCTGTCTGTCTGTCTGTCCGTCCGTCCGTTCGTCTGTCTGTCCGAGGGCTGTATCTCTTGAACCGTAATAGGTAGCCCGTTGAAATTTTCACAGAATATGTGTTATTATGGCCGATATAACAACAAATAGAAAAAGTCAAAAATTAAGGGGGGTTCCCATACAAGAAACGTGTTTATTTTTCAATGTTTATTTTGTGGTGCGGAAAACCTCGGTGCGCGAGTCCGACTCGCACATGACCAGTTTTTTTAATTTTTATATGGAAACTGACACGGTTGTCTACATCACCTACAAAGTCCGTGATGTCAGCACATAACACATTGGTGAACTAGGTGCCATGTCAGTGCTTCCCTTCGGTCGTGCCGTCTACGCTGAACTGGACGGAAAACAGGAATTATTACATAGCCATTTTGACCGACGTTTCATTCAGTGCGGCGGTATTAACCCGGGCGGGTTAAACCCTACCACCTAGGTAAGAAGGGAAGGGACCTACAGGTTTACATGGAATGTCAATCACGATCAGCCAGCAATCCAGGGAAGTCTCCGGTATGGCACCTACCTTCTCGGAGGTGATATTGGCTAGTCAGAGCATGTGCTTTGGCCCCTCTGACTCAGCCACCAAGACCAGATTACATAAAAAAAAAAATGGTCGACCGATCACTCATCCAAGTTCTGACCGCTCCCAGGTGTGCTAACTAATAGGTATGATCGATCACAAACAACGGTCGACCAACCGCACCACTGAGCTACCGAGGCTGATAAACCATGTATTCCGAAAACTATATATCGAATAGGTCAAATGAAGAACTTATTATTTTTATTTTGTTGTGGAGGAATGTTTTTTCTCATTGTTATTGTCATTGTTTCTATCTAAAATAATCAAACATACTTTTATGTTGGAAAATGTGTAAAGTGTGACTGGCAGATTTATAAGTACTGCTGTATACCTACACTCTAGTTTCCTTATATATATATTACTTTCGGAATTAGAACTAGTAACAAATAATGGTATCAATAAATCCTTAATTGTAGTAATTCTTCTTTAAATATAATTTTGTTATTTAAGTATAATTATTAATTGTACTGTGTGGGGCCGGTACTTTAAAAGAATAGCCCCACTGCATCTCTCCCCGTGTATGTCGTAAAAGGCGACTAAGGGATATGACACCCTTCTTATATCACTAGGTGGTAGGGTTCAACCCGCCCGGGTTGGTACCACCGCACTGAATGAAAGGTCGGTCGAAACGGCTATGTAAATAGTTTGTGTTTTCCGTCCAGTTCAGTGTAGCCGGCACGACCGAAGGGAAGCACTGACGTGGCACCAAGTTCACCCGGTGTTATGGGCTGACTGACATCACGGATGTTGTAGGTGATGTAGCCAAACTTGTCAGTTTCCATAAAAAAAAAAAAAAATTAAATTAGACAGTAAATCGATTAAGAAATTAATAAAGCGAAGTTTCCAAGGGCGACCGGCGACCGACTGTGCAAAACGTATGTCAATATATGAATATCCTTATAACTCGAGAACTACTTTATCAATTTACATACGGTTTTCACTGATACATTCTGTATGCACTTCTTAATATGGTTTTAGGCTATAAGTAATAACGCTACGTCACCGGCGGCCTGAGCTGTGAGCCAAAAGTCACGCGTAAGCCGCGGGCAAAAGCTAGTGCTAAATATTCTAGGTATTTGGTTGCTCAACTATCCAGCCTGATTTTTATAGAGGAGCAATAAGATAAATATAATAAATAACTGATAACTATTTGGTCAAATAACTCAAGAAGTTTGTCGACAGGGCAGTATAACAGGGCGGGTTTAGATACTGGCAGGTGGCGGCGGGGAAGGGGGGGGGGGGGGGGGGGGGGGGGAGGGGTGAGCTTGTACGTGAGGGTGTATCAATTTATGAACCCCCCCCCCCCCGCGTTTAGGGGGGGGGGGGGGGCATACAAAGTACCTCCAAAAAGGGAGCGAAAATGAGAAATGAAGCATAATATAAAACAATGCAGCAGAAAGAGTTTTTAGTTATTTGCCTAAACTAAACAATTACCCAAACCATCGCTAGCCTCTGAGGGCTAGAGATGCAATATTTTTAATAGTGTATGTGCGTTAAAATAATATATTTGCACCACAACAATCACTATTACTTTGTATTTTGGAATATGTTGTGTGTGTTTTGGGACCAGTGACAGACAAATAAAACTGAATTGATTTGGGTACCTAGTAGTTATTACGAGAGCGCCCTGCTAATATTGAAGATGGGTAAGTACCCACCTACCTAGGTAGATTGTTGTTTTTGGAAGTGGCTCTCTTTCTACAAACTATAGTCCCTCATGTTCGGGAAGCTTCAAGCTAAATTCTCCTGCCTCCAGCTACCCCAGCCAACCTCTTCATGAAGATCCTCCACGAAGGCACTGCCAGGGTGGCTTTAGACCTCCGTTACGAAAAATGAAAAACACATTCTACCTACCTACTTTCTTAAACTCAGCACCGGTTTGTATGTACCAAATCTCTGTAACAGATTTTCGCAACATCCATTAGTACCTAGTATAGAATGAATGAATGGAGTGTGTGACCGGACCGGTGCTCGCAGAGTTGTACTATGTAGGTACGTGCTCGTAGACTAAATCCGTAGGTAGGTAGGTGGGTGGGATAATGGGTCTGTCTTGTCTGTCTGACCGCCTACGCGAAGCTCAGTTTCATCGGCAGAGAACTGTCCAGGGGCGGTCGGAAATAGCGCCACTCCGCAAATGTCGGTCAGTAAATAAAACGAGCACAAAACAAAAAAAAACAACATAAACAGTCTGCCGCCGCGACAGACGAGCGTCTCCCGCCGAGATGTAATATTGGGCACCCGCCGCCACGACAGCGTGTCGCGTGCGTGCGTATTTACCTCATGCACACAGTCAGCGTACAAACCTCCGAATCACCTATAATATATACCTACCGTACATAAACTCTACCTGCCTGCTAGGCTAGTAGGGAATGAAGTGAAGGTGTACTTTCTTCGTCTCTCTAGCTAGCCTGACTACTCACTCACTCACTACTACAGTCGAACACATGCACAAAGTCGTAAATAAGAAGTGTTGTGATACGTGTAAGTACCTACGTAGACGTATGGTGCATTGAATAACTCAATATGTACACACAAACATGCGAAAAACACTGGCGCGTCAGCATAACAAGAAAATAGTTTTATCATCGCTTGATGAAAATTATTATGAGACGAAGATCAATATTGTATTGGCTAATGCTTAGTTCGTAGGTTCCAATTCCAAATTTGAAATGTGCACACGACCATGCGGGTTCGAAATGACCCCTTCGAACTTCAACTTGAAATAATAAATTTAATGTAAATAAAAATAGGGCGTAATAGCAAGCACGCAGCGCAGCCGTTTCGGTCGTTTCGATCGATTTCTTAAAAAATATATTAGAGCAATAACTCTCCGCATTGGAGTAAGCTAAGTAAGCGTGGGTGGGCTCAACAAGGGCCGGGAGCTATGTTTTCATTGGAGTAAAGTGGCGGGTCCGCAGGGCAGGGTCGATGACCCCGCAGCGTGGACGCACTCCGCCCCCGGTCGTAAACACGAGTGTCTCGCGTGTACGTACTTTTGCTGCCGCAGTCTGCACATGCGTTGTTGCCGTTCTTCCTCTGCAGGTCCGACAGTAGTTTCTCGTTGTGATCCACCATTGTATCCACACTCAACACCAATTCACAACACAGCCCCGAAACGCACTACGTGAGCGCGAAAAACAGGCACAGAAACCACCTACTCAACTAGCGCCCGCGAACGACTACCGGACGGAGAAGTGAGAACGGAGAGCGGCGCAACGCAATACGAAAAAACGAGAACGAAATTCTAATGTTTCCACTTCAAAATTGGATATACCCCTAAATTTTTTTATTATATTTAATTTGGGCATTCGGGCACTAGAAGCTATCGCGAACTACGTATTATTATTTATTACACCCATTTGTTGCTTAATTTATCTGCTGTTACAATTTCAAAAGTAGATTACCTTAGTAGATCAGAGCATTATATTTTTTTCAGTAATATTATATACATACTGGCAAAATGTCAAATGGCAACACTGACACCTCTTCGTAGAGTTCGGAAATCCTTCTGTGACGCACGTTTCAAGTATTTTATGTACTGTTATGGTATGACATGGAATAACAAATTCGTAGCCAGATACTCTGTACGTAATTGTATATTTGTCTCCCTCACACTTATGTTATGTAACTAGGAGAAAGGGTGAAGGAAAATTAAGTAGTAACATGAATGGAATAGTAGTAATATTAGATTGTATGGGTGCGCCGCGCCGCACCACGCCACCGTTCGCCGCCTCCGCCGCCCGCACGAGTCAGTAAGCCGCCCGCCCCGTGCGTCTCGCTCGCTCGGCGCGGCGCTGCTGCCTCCTCCGCGCGCTACCCTACCCCACCGCCAACAATGTACGCCGCCGCCAACCGTGCGGCGGCTCAGAGTTGCCGATCTGTGTGGAATGCCACACATTGCGTGGAAATCGAACGATTGTGTGGATTGGACGTACAATAGCATGTGTGTGTTAAAGAGATAAAACTATTTAATCTTCTAGATTAAGTATTAAGATTTGTACCATGTGGGGCCGGTACTTTGAAAGAATAGCCCCACTGCATCTCTCCCCGTGTATGTCGTATAAGGCGACTAAGGAATATGACTTCCTTCTTATATTACTAGCTGGTAGGGTTTAACCCGCCCGGGTTGTACCACAGCACTGAATGAAAGATCGGTCGAAACGGCTATGTAAATAGTTTGTTTTTCCGTCCAGTTCAGTGTAGCCGGCACGACCGAAGGGAAGCACTGACGTGGCACCAAGTTCACCCGGTGTTATGGTATGATATCACGGATGTTGTTGTAGGTGATGTTGGTTACATCACCTACCTACAACATCCGTGTCAGTATCCATAAAAAAAAAAGTATGGTACCATCGAAATACTAGGGCATCTGAAAGGCCGACTAGAATATTATAGGCAGTTTTGTTTGTTTTATTTTATTTCATTTTATATGGCACACAAACAGAATGTTGTACATACTACGCTACGCCATTCAAATAACAATAGGACGAGACCATTGAACTATATAAAACAACAAGAAGCACCATCAGCTTTCCCCTGCGTGTCAAGTCAGGTATTCTAAATCGAACAACTTAGAATACCTGAGCTGTCAGTTTCGATTCATCCGTCACTGCGTTCGCGCGTGTTTGCCCAATATATAGGTACCTACAAACTGCTCTATGATTGTGGAATTATGCCGTTGTGTGGGGTTAAAACATTTAAAAGCTATTATGGGAAAGCCAAGAAGGAAAATGGAATCACATATCATCATCATTACAGATAATCTATAAAATTTTTATGAAATGGCATTTGTTTTATTGTGCTTGCTTACCTCGACACAAATATGGCCGGGCCGGTCCGGCATTGAACGACACAACTAACGAAAAAGCCGGTATCTCTTTCTAGCATTACGTATATCCTATTGAAGTACTTCACTATCGGTCTCTGTCAGTCATGCATTTCTGGTATGAGAGTGGTTGTATCGTGTGCTTCCAAGCTAACCCTGTCGATCATCTGCATACAATATTGTAGCTAGTGTTTCAAATGTGACCATACATGTCCACCGCCCAGTTAATTTAGTTGTCGTGTATAGTAGACTGACAGCTAAGCTGTCACTAATGACAGCCAGCGACGTGTATATGTTTTTTTTTTTTTTTTTATGGAAACTGACACGGTTGGCTACATCACCTACAACATCCGTGATGTCAGCCCAGAACACCGGGTGAACTTGGTGCCACGTCAGTGCTTCCCTTCGGTCGTACCGGCTACACTGAACTGGACGGAAAACACAAACTATTTACATAGCCGTTTCGACCGACCTATCATTCAGTGCGGTGGTACCAACCCGGGCGGGTTAATCCCTACCACCTAGTGATATAAGAAGGGAGTCATATCCCTTAGTCGCCTTTTACGACATACACGGGGAGAGATGCAGTGGGGCTATTCTTTTAAAGTACCGGCCCCACACGGTACAAAGTACCGGCCCCACACGGTACAAGTACCGGCCCCACATATGTGCGAGCAAGATGGGGAGCGTAAAATCGCAAGCGCGCCATACGTGACCGAGAAGGAGATGCCGATAGTTGGTGTGGCAAGGGCAGAAAAAAAACAATCTGCATGAAGGAATTTCTTAATTTTCGTGAGTTGTGTTTGGAAAATAATTGTATATTGGAGGCATTTTCTTTATTGCTTTGATGTCAGAGCGATTTACAGTGATATGTTTATTATGGTTATACTTAAAAGATAATTTCTACCGTGATAAAATAATAAAGAAATACTCGAATGATGGAAAATTCAAATCGCGTTGTAGCAACACTAGCAGCAGGAGGCTCGCACATTTCTTAGGAGTTTTGGCCTGATGATGCGTCTATATTTTTTTATGGTCGAAGGACGAGACAAACTGTCAAACAAACGTCAAAATAAGTCCACTTTATTGTACGAAGTCTTACTGAAGTGAAGTTAGTTTGACGTTAGATTGACCGTCTGTCCCGTCCTATAGTCATTATTTGAATCGCGTAGTACATGATATTTAAAACATTACATAGGTAGGTACTTAAAAACAAGGCCTACATCAGTGGCGGTTATCCAGGTGAAGCAAGTGAAGCACCGCCTCACTTAATTATCTTGAAGGTAAAGAAAAAAAAAATGTCAAAATACCATGAAAGAAAATTTAAAAAAAGTCCATCCAAACTGATCAGAGAACATTATAGACCAAAAGCGAACGGCGCGGCGGCGCGGAGGCGAGCCGGCGGTGCGGCGCGGGGAGGTGGTGCGAGAGGGGTCCTTAGAGGCGACGAACGAAATACTTCAGCTCTGCGCCAAAGATGTGTTAGTGCATACAATACACATGTACTTGTCCACGCGCGTGTGTTGGCGCAAATGCCGACAGCACCATACAGCACAGCGCATAATTTGAAAAAGTACCAGGGACACAGCCATGACAAGGAGCCGCACGCGCGGGAAATAACATTGCATGACATTGTGCACAGTTGGTGAGACGCCGGACACATCCGGCTCATATCGCTTCACCTCGTAGAGACCAAAGTTTGACCTTGAATTCGTTGCATTTACCTAGCAATTGAGGCGCTGATAAATCCTGCTGCATGAACGATTACGTCTCGTCGTCGCTGCGCTCGCCTAGACGGGCGGCGAGCGCTCTGTGTTCCCTTGAAGTACCAGGGCACAATCGGTAGATAAGAGTCTCAGTAAATAACATAACATGTCATACAGCACAGCTCATAATTTGAAAAAGTACCAGGGATACAGCTATGACAAGGAGCCGCACGCGCGGGAAAAAACATTGCATGAAATTGTGCACAGTTGGTGAGACGCCGCGCCGGCCGGACACATCCGGCTCCTAACGTTTTGAATTCGTGGCATGTACCTAGCAATTGAGGCGCTAATAAATCCTGCTGCATAAGAACGATTACGTCGTCGTCGCTGCGCTCGCCTAGACGAGCGGCGAGCGCTCATGAAGCTCATGAAGTACCAGGGTATAATCGGTAGATAAGAGTCTCAGTAAATAACATAACATGTCATACAATATTTTTTCCCGCGCACAGCTCCCCACCACGGCCAACCCTACCAAAAAGGTAACGATTTTGTGGTCCGATTGATGTTGAAGTACCAGGGTAGAATCGGTAGATACGTAAGAGTCTCTGTAAATAACATGTCACATAATATTTCTTCCCGCGCACACAGCTCCCACGGCCTCTCTCGGCTGCTCTCCTGGCACCTTTTCAAATTATGTGCAAAATTCTATCATAGGAATATCAAAGAGTTTGTATTACGTCGCTGCGCTCCTTTATTATAATAAAATAAATAACCCTATGGGCACACGAGACACGAGTACGAGAACAAATGAAGTCCGCTGCGGGGTGTAGTGCGGGCAGGGGAGCGCGCGCTCGGCGAAGTTCGGCTGCAACTGGGCGCGCGCGAACTGCGAAAGTGTTGGTACTCAAACTTCAGGTCTCGGTGAGATCTATCCATCTGTCACGTGAACTTTTGTTTTGGTCATAACTCGAGAACCACTGGTGCTAGACCCATCGTGTCGGTACTCAAACTTCAGGTCTCGGTGAGATCTATCTATCTGTCACATGAACGTTTGTTTTGGTCATAACTCGAGAACCACTGGTGCTAGACCCATCGTGTTGGTACTCAAACTTCAGGTCTCGGTGAGATCTATCCATCTGTCACATGAACGTTTGTTTTGGTCATAACTCAAGAACCACTGGTGCTAGACCCATCGTGTTGGTACTCAAACTTCAGGTCTCGGTGAGGTCTATCCATCTGTCACATGAACTTTTGTTTTGGTCATAACTCGAGAACCACTGGTGCTAGACCCATCGTGTTGGTACTCAAACTTCAGGTCTCGGTGAGATCTATCCATCTGTCACGTGAACTTTTGTTTTGGTCATAACTCGAGAACCACTGGTGCTAGACCCATCGTGTCGGTACTCAAACTTCAGGTCTCGGTGAGATCTATCCATCTGTCACATGGACTTTTGTTTTGGTCATAACTCGAGAACCACTGGTGCTAGACCCATCGTTTTGGTACTGAAACTTCAGGTCTCAGTGAGATCTATCCATCTGTCACATGAACGTTTGTTCTGGTCATAACTCGAGAACCACTGGTGCTAGACCCATCGTGTTGGTACTCAAACTTCAGGTCTCGGTGAGATCTATCCATCTGTCACATGAACTTTTGTTTTGGTCATAACTCGGGAACCACTGGTGCTAGACCCATCGTGTTGGTACTCAAACTTCAGGTCTCGGTGAGATCTATCCATCTGTCACATGAACTTTTGTTTTGGTCATAACTCGAGAACCACTGGTGCTAGATCCATCGTGTTGGTACTCAAACTTCAGGTCTAAGCTATGTAGGTGGATTTTTAGTCGCCTCACTAAAATTTATTGGTCAAAGCCGCCACTGGCCTACATACAACACTGCACATCAGTGTGGCCCGCATGAGTACACTACTCAAACAAAACGAGTTGCCAAAACCATGTCTCGATCAAAGTTAGTGATTAGGTTATTGTCAGGATCAGGACGCAGACAAAATATACTTTATTTTACTATTTCAAAATACACTATTGAGTTTTGTAGGTATTATAATATGGAGAATTTCATCTTGTGTGTAATTTGTGGGGAATTTCGGATTCCAGTGGGTAATTTGAGGCATAGCTTTCGGCAACACTCCTGTCACTGTCAGTGATGCATCATGCGGCATGCCACGCATCCGTCCGTCCAACGAGTGGCTCGGGATCAATTCTGTTGGCTCTCGCTGACAGCTGTGACGTCATAGAGCTGAAAGCGAATCAAGGGAATTCGATATTCGTTTGTTCGTGTGATTTCGTGGCTCAGGGGTGAGGGTCTAGGACTAGTAGTTTTATGACCATGGGTTCGAATCCCACAAAATCCTTTTGGTTTTTTTTTTCTTTTTAGGGTCCCGTCGCAAAATGCGAAAAAGGGACCCTTATGGGATCGCTCTGGTGTCTGTCTGTCTGTCTGTCGGTCACACGCAGATTAGAGTTGTAAAGATGCCGTTTTTTGCACTTTGATACGGATTTATTTGACTTAGGTACCGTAAAACACGGAAAGATTCGAAAAGTATTTTCATATGAGATACCTACTTGCTTTTTCGCGTTTTATTCCTGTTCTTTGCTCGAAACCAAAAAGTGAGTGACCAAAGTTCGTATTGAACAGGAACACCGTAAAAAACACGGAAAGATTCAACAGGAAAAGAAATAAGAGTCGCAAATAGCTCTATCGCAGAGAAGCTTATCATTTCCAAATTATGTAGGTACTCATAATAACTCTTTTTTTATGTAATCCGGTATGGCTGGCTGAGTCAGAGGGGTCAGAGCGCATAATCCAACCAGCCAATAGCACCTCCTAGAAGGTAGGTGCCATATCGGAGACTTCCCTGGATTGCTGGCTATACTGAACTAGAGGAGAACACAACCGAGGCTACTATGCGGCCATCTTACATCCAGTACAGTGGTACCAACCCAGTCGGCTACAATTTGAGCCTACCACCTAGTAAGGGGCAAGGGAATCTTTGTTTTAATTTGTGTTTTATAGGGTTCCGTATCCGTCGTACGGTACCCTATTACTAAGCCTACGCCGTCTGTCTGTCTGTCTGTCCGTCTGTCCGAGGGCTGTATCTCTTGAACCGTAATAGATAGGTACCCCGTGAAAATTTTCACATAATAGGTATGTGTTATTATCAGGGATCGGAATTAGGTAGAGTGATTTGGTACCAAAGTAGATAAAGTTCGCGAGAGGATATAATATGGAGTTGTTAAAACTACCACTTTGTATGGGAATTCTGAAAATTTCCTGGGAAATTTCCGGGACTGGATTTTTCTTCGGGATCGTATTTATTGACTAAATACAAGCTTCTTTTGTTCTTAGATGATTTTTTCTAGAGTGACCGCTTATGGAGATATAATTTTTTTCATAAATTTTTATTTCTACTCAATTTACAGGAAAACCGGGGAAGATGTTATAAAATAATCTAAGAGTGTACCGAACTGCTTACAAAACAAGATCTAATTTGTTGTCGTACCATCATTGGTTCTCGATTTATTGTTCGCCGCGATTCTGAATTATCCAGGACGGCATTTGTATGGAAAGCTCCGCCCCCTTTTCTGATTTAATTTCTCCAATGCTGATATTTTTTCGCCTGAATCTTATTTCTAGACGAAATATAAGACACGTTTATTCTTACACGTTTTTGAAAAAAATCGATATTTCCGGAGAAAAAAAAAATCTTAAATATTTTTTTTCCAAAATGTTCTCGATTGCTAATGTTTTTTTGGCGGATTCTTATTTCTAAACGAAATATAAGACACTTTTATTCTTACACGTTTTTCCCTTAAGTCGATATTTCCGGAGAGAAAAATAAAACAACCTATTTTTTCATATTTTCTCGAATGTTGATGTTTTTTCGCCTGAATCTTATTTCTAGATGAAATACGAATCTGTAGTTTCAATCATTTAAATTATTTTCAGAATCATTTAAAAAAAGTGCCGCCATTTTGAACTTTTTAGTTACTGGACCAATTGCTTTCAAAATCGCTATCTGGGTGTCTGTGTGGGCTCTGAATGCGAATCTGTAGTCAAAATTTAAAACAAGTGGCCGCCATTTTAAACTTTTTAGTTACTGGACTGATTGCTTTCAAAATCTATATTTGGGTGTTTCTGTGGGCTCTGAATACGAATCCGTTGTCAAAATTTAAAAAAAGTGTCCGCCATTTTGAACCTTTTAGTTTTGACTACAAATTAATATTCAGAGCCCACACAGACACCCAGATATAGATTTTGAAAGCAATCGGTCCAGTAACTAAAAAGTTCAAAATGGCGGCTTCTTCTTTTAAATTTTGACTACAGATTCGTATTCAAAACCCACACAGACACCCAGATATCGATTTTGAAAGCAATCAGTCCAGTAACTAAAAAGTTCAAAATGGCGGCCACTTGTTTTAAATTTTGACTACAGATTCGTATTCAGAGCCCACACAGACACCCAGATATCGATTTTGAAAGCAATCGGTCCAGTAACTAAAAAGTTCAAAATGGCGGCCACTTTTTGAAATGTTCACTGCAGATTCGTATTTCGTCTAGAAATAAGATTCAGGCGAGAAAACATCAACATTCGAGAAAATATGAAAAAATAAGTTGTTTTATTTTTCTCTCCGGAAATATCGACTTAAGTGAAAAACGTGTAAGAATAAAAGTGTCTTATATTTCGTTTAGAAATAAGAATCCGCCAAAAAAACATCAGCAATTGAGAACATTTTGGAAAAAATAATTTTATTTTTTTTTTTCTCCGGAAATATCGGTTTTATTGAAAAATGTGTAAGAATAAAAGTGTCTTATATTTCGTCTAGTAATAAGATTCAGGCAAAAAAATATCAACATTCGAGAAATTAAATCAGGAAAGGGGGCGGAGCTTTTCGCGGCGAAAATTTCATCCAGTATTGGTATCATACATGAAAGAAACGGAAAAACCCTGTGTTTTTCGTTTTATTCAAAATGTATTTTTCGGTATTTTTCTGCCTTTACAACACTAACGCAGATATCTCCGGACCTACTGAACCGATTTCGATAAAAATGACGCCAAATTACGTGTAATTTTTGCCGCTAGATATATTACAGCTAAGTTTATCTAGTAGTCCTGTGGAAAGTACATGGTACCCCAAAATGTAAACAAAAATATTTTTTGTTTTTTTAAATAAATCAAATGTCATGTCATTCTATAGGTATTTTGAAGGCAATTTCAAAAATACCTATATAACTTTGCTATAATCAATGAGTTTACTTAACAAATATTTCGTTTAAAAGTTGACAAAAAAACTGCACTTTTGTCGCCGAACTTTGACGTATTAAGGGTTGTTTGAAAATTCTGAAAAAAATAAACAATATAGGTACTCCTATGTAGTTGTGCACAAAACTATTCATTTTCATCAAAATGTCATACATTTGGAGATAAAGTTAAATGTCTGAACAGCCAAAATTTAAATTTTTCGCGTGACTTTTTGGTGACAGCTCAAGCCACCGATAACGTAGCGTTGTGATTGCTTAAAATCATCCTGAGAAGTAACGAAATGTAGCAAAGAAAACCGCATATAAATCGATAAAGTGGTTCTCGAGTTATAAGAATATTTCATATATATTACGTACGAGTACGTTACACGGTGGGTCGCCCGTAGAAATTTCGCTTTATTTATTGTCAGCCTCGGTAGCTCAGTGGTTTTTTTTTATGTAATCCGGTATGAGTGGCTGAGTCGGAGGGGCCAAAGTACATGCTCCGACCAGCCAATATCACCTCCGAGAAGGTAGGTGCTATACCGGAGACCTCCCTGGATTGCGGTTAAACACAAACAGCTCCTCCGAGTACTCCCCCAGGAATTAGCGATAGAACACACTTAGAGAGCCGACATCCCCACGGAGTTGCAGTGGTTCAAATGTATCTTGGAAAATTTCTTTATTTAGTAAACCCAACAAAAATAAAACTCCAAAAAATTGCGACGTTTTCGTAGAATAGTCCTTTTGATGTGCAATCTAGCTTTGGCGCGCGCCTTTGCACGTCAAGCGGCGCAGAGCAGCGAATATACTATTAATATATAATATAGGTAATATAACATATAATAGATTATAGATTTTTTTTCGAAATTTTTCAGTTTTGTTGATTTTTCAAAAAAATTACCTATTTCGAAATTTTCAAAATCTCATCAACGAATACGTCTCGATAAATTCTGCGTCGATTGAGCCCTCACTGACCCTCGTAACCCTTATATTATATCAACAAAGTTATAAGCATTTTTGTGTATCAACAGTGCAAATTTTCGAAAAATTGCTGAACTTTGGGGTAGCGCTGCTCATCAACCATAAGTCGCACACCACAACCAAAAATACCCTCGAGTAGCCCAATTCATTCTCTAGATGCATCTTTTTTTCTTTTTGCCCTAACCCTTAACCGGAACTTAAAAAAAATGACACGATTTTTTTCCGAATTTTTTTGGATTTTTGGATTTTTCAAAAAAAACTATTTAGAAATTTTCAAAATCTCTTATCAACGAATACGTCTCGATAAATTCTGCGTCGATTTAGCCCTCACTGACCCTCGTAACCCTTATATCAACAAAGTTATAAGCATTTTTGTGTATAACGCAAAATCGATCCATTAAACATTTCCAATGTTCTTTTTGACGTATTCCTCAGCGAGCACAGGAATATATATACTGTTTTGCACTTGAATATACATATGTATGACATACGTAGATACTAGGTATTGTTTGGTTGCCATATTAGTACGAGAGCGCACCGTAAAAAACCAACGTCATCGAGTACCAAGATGGGACTAGTTTGTGGTGGTCTAGAATAGGATAGGCATCTAAAATATACAGGGTTGCCTGAGCAAATCCTGGCACGTTTTGTGTAAAAGGTAATTAAACATGTCATTTTTTTGGTGCAATTTACGTCATCGAGTACCAACTGGAGACCTGGCACATTCGATAAAGGTCATCAAGAAGAGCACAAAAATACTAGGTTGCCTCGTCCTACCTTGGCAGTTTTTGGAGTCGGGCAAATTTAAGAGTGGTGAAAAATGGTCAAATTTACGTCATCGAGTACCAAGATGACAGTCACACCATTCGATAGTTCTGATAACCTAATTCATAAAAAACCTTGGTTGCCTGCCCTCACCTTGGAGCATTTCCTAGTCGGCCAAGTTGAATATCGGATAGCCGCCTTGTTACTAAGTTCTAAAATCGTTCATGTGTAATCATAGGACCGTTTAAAGATATATTTATTATAAAACTGTGAACACTTTATTAATCCAGCTATACCAGTGGTAGTCAAACCGCGGCCCGCGGGCCGCATGCGGTCCGCGGGCGGTATTTGTACGCATTGTCACAAACAGCGCAGATAATAATATATATTTTAGCTTTTACTCAGTATGAAAATATTATCTGCGCTGTGAGTGTGTGTGCGCGCTTGACGACAAAAACTGATGCGTGAATATTCAGAGCAAGTGAGCGGGTGGCGGGACTGGCGGGAGAAGAGTTTCGGTAAATTTTCCAAATGTTGCTGCTCTGCGATTCGACGTATCTATTGCCGATAGTATCTATCAAAATATGGTTATACTTGAAGAAATATTTAAAGAATAATATAAAAAAATTAAAGGGTCGCTGGAATTTGGAATCTGCAAAGGAAAACAAGGTATTAGTCGTAAAACTCTCACACCGTAACCAGTCTTTTTTGCCCGGTAACCCCGTGAGGCCTGCCGTCACTTTGTCCGCCCTATATAAAATAGCACAGTCGCCGTGGTCGGCTGGTTGGTGAGTAGGAGCCATGGGTAGGAGCGGTCACTTTGTCCGCCATAAGTTAGGGCGGCCGCAGTGACTGACTACTGGCTAAGGGCGAGCGGCATCGAAGCCGCTGCAGCTGCGAGTGGTGAAGAGAACTGCCAATGAGAAGCGAATGTCAATCAAACGGCCTGCTTGCTCGACATCGACCCCGGCGCCCGCCGGGACGATGGTACTAGAAGGAGTTCCGCCAGTTCGAATACCACAGCGAAGAAGAACTGGCAAGAAACTTTGCTGGGTCGTACCCTGGTCGTCGACGGTAGGACGGCGAGGTGGTTCCGGACCTGCGAAGTTAAACGGATATGTTAGTATAGTATCGACAGAGAGCGCCGTGTTGATGGATCCCACAGTCGGTAGTCGCAAGCGCTAGCGATCAGCGGGCTGTCGTGTCAGTACGCGCCTTGAAGAAGCCCGTGGACAGCGTCTGGAAATACTCCTCCAGCGGTGCTATCCTTGTACGTACGGTGTACGGTGCGGTCTCTGTATAGGTTGGCGTTTCTGTGGACCAGGGCGCACCTGTGGTGATGCACAAGAATTTGTGTTGCCTGACCCTCATCTTGTTGATGAGTCCTTTGGCCGAAGGGTCGCTGTGTTAAGCCTTGGTAGTGTTCTCTGGAGCTGAATGGAGTTCACCAAATTAGGAATCTCATCATCAATCTACTATGCCAGTGGCGGTTCACACTCAAGTAGAGCTCAGCAAGTCCGACATTCATTGCGACGATGTCTGTAGGCTTTGCCACCGTCCTAGACCTCGCACAGCTGAGAAATGTCAGGCGACAGGCAATGATCCTGCGCCTAAACGGGATCTATTTTCACCTTCAATATGTTGTAGACAGGTTCTCCACCATGTCGCCCGGTTCGGTACCACAGGTCGCAGGCGAAACACTCTTGATGTCACTTTCCTGCACTTGGAGGTCAGCCTAGCTGGTAACTTAGCCATTGCACACGGATTGACGCAGTTGGTGTCCGGAACTACTAGGATATCGGATAACCCTGCCCATCGACCTAGTTTATTGGACCTTGTCCTGACTACTGAGCCAAATGGCTACAGGGTGAGGATTGAGGCTCCCCTCGGTAACTCCGACCATTGCCTTATACGCTCAACTGTGCCAACTGTACACTTCGCAGAAGCACGTGAATGTAGTACGCGGACATTTTGGCACTACCGGTTAGCACAATGGGATGACTTCCGTTCCTTCCTGGGTGCATACCCTTGGCGCGACGTTTGCTTCTCTTTTTCAGACCTACCCCTGTGTGCCCAATCAGTCGTCGATGTGATCGCACAGGGTATGAATTTCTCCATCCATCGTTCCCATCGGCGGACGCCTTAAGCCTTGGTTCGATCGTCATTCCAGGCTGGTTATTGACGCTAAGAACTAGGCCTATAGGAAATAGCTGCAAAATAGGTCTTTTGGCCTCGGTAGCTCAGTGGTGCGGTCGGTCAACTGTTATTAAGCAACCCTGGGCCCTTACTTGGATGGGTGACCGCTCGACCATTGGATGCTGACCAAGGTTCGGATTCTAAGTTAAGCTGTAGGTCCCTTCCCTTCTTGCCTTACTAGGTGGTAGGGTTTATCCGGGACGGGTTGGTACCACCGCACTGAACGATACGTCGGTCCAAATGGCTATGTAAATAGTTCGTGTTTCACGTCCAGTTCAGTGTAGCCGACATGAAATGAAGGGCAGCACTGATATGACACCTAGTTCACCCGGTGTTATGGGCTGACATCACAGATGTTGCAGGTGATGTAACGAAACGTGTCCGTTTCCATTTTAAAAAGTCGAGAATAGACGATAGCTCAACGTCGCTGCTAGGTTCTACAAAGGAACGCAAAACTTGGCCAAGTTCAGGCGCGGCCGTGGAATTGGCGCTCTCTGAATTGGGTCTCTCGTCCTTTGATCGGAATTTATGCCGTCTTGCTACCTCCGCTGGAGCGTTCGGTCGGATGGTTTGCTCGAGTTATGTGCCCAGCAGCAGGCGATTCCCGCTGACGATGCAGACGACTTCTGAGGACAGCACCTCGGCCGGCCGCCTGCATTGTTCTCTTCACTGAAGACTTCGATATATTTTAGTTAGTCTGTAAGCTATCGCCGACCTGAAAAGAACTCTGTAAAATTACTACTTATTAATTAAATACTTTTTAAAAAGTAAATAACCGGTGTCGACTACGTAATTCTCGCTATACTCGCGAAGGAAAAGGTAAATGTCTTTGCACGCCTTTTCGCATCCAACTCCAACATGGATGACCTGGGCGCCAACCCCCGTCATTACCCCATTGCGGCCGCAAATATTACGTTCCACCCCAGAGTCGTCTATAAAACGCACGTGGGTTGAATATTTCGAAGAGGAGCTAGGAGCTAGCCTGACGGCGATCGTCTTGAGAAGTTGTGCACTAGAATTTGCGCCATTCCTCACCAGCCTATTCAAATGCCCCTATTCCTCCGGTTCAATGCCTTCTTGCTGGAAGAGAGTTTCGGTCCGGTCGGTTTCGGACCCAGCGAACCCATCAAAACATCGCCCTATTTCGATAACCTCACTCTTCACTAATGTTATGGAGCGTATGGTCAACTCAGCTCTCCCGACGTACCTAGAAGACTTTAAACTCCTCGAAGACAAGCAGTACGGCTTACTCAAGTAAAGGTCGACTGGAGATCTTCTAGCGTACGTCACACATTTGTAGGCTGAAAGGCTCGATAGTTTTAGGGAATCGCTGGCGGCCGCTCTGGATATTTCCAAAGCATTATCGCGCCGCCGGGCACCGGGAAATACTAAGCAAGCTTCCAGCCTACGGTGTCCCAACAAAACTGTGCACTTGGATTTCCAGTGTTTGTAGTGGTCGGTTGATCTTTGTTGCCCTAGATGGTGCCTGTCTGGTCGATTAATCAATCAGCTTGTGTTTCACAAGGGTCCGTGCTGTCGCCAATGCTGTTTCTTTTATTTATCAACAAGGGTTCACCAACGACTGGAAGGGTAGAGGGGCCTCAGCAGCAAATGCGAGGCGCGAAACTGTTGCTCAGGTTGACTCGTTTTCGAAAAAGTATCCTCTTGGGAAAGGAGAACTTGGTCAACGTCAAGGTAGCCAAAACGAAAGCTTGCGCCTTCTCTACTAAGGCTGATCCATCTCATCTTCAAGCTACTTTCCAGGATGTTTCCAACCAAGTCCCCAACGATGGTAGTCTGGACGTCCTGGGTGGGGAATGTGTCCAGAGACGTTGGATTTTGATCGTTCATAGAGTTGAAGGCGAAACTATTGTCTCGAAAAGCTTATAGGGGTACAGAGACGTGCGAGTTAGAACGACAGAGAGATGCTCAACAACCGGATTGTCTCTTTTTTAAATCCCGATTTACTGCCACGTACTGTATAGTAAACAAAAAATGTGTATCTTCGAGATGTTTAATACAACGACAAACATGTTTTAGTTAATTTATATGTGACATAATTTAAAGTATTGAGGTGTACTGTGTTCTTTAAAGTAATTTAAAGTACAGGTGTACTACGTTACTTATTTCTTCTATGTTGGCGTCTTTGGGACTACATGCAATCCTCATTGGGTCTTCCGGCTGAAAAGGCTATTGCAATATTTGTTTTTTAAGATGTTCATTTTTGAAAATGAAACTTCTCACAGGTACGTCGAAAGAAACTTTGTTAAAATAGTGTGGAGTCTTGAAAACATTTAAGGGTGCTAGGCTTTCTCAAAAATTTTATGTCCTCCTGCTTTTCACGATGTTCGATGAAGTGAGCTTTAGGTTGTGTGCCGTGTTTTAGTTCGATGATTTCGTTCATCAACTGGCTGAATAATTTCATGTCATCATTTTCAAAATGTTACGGGCTTTCTTTGTAGAAATAAAGCAATTATTAATACTTTTCACATCGTTATTCTTTTTTAAATTATTGTCAAATATTCCTTCAAATATGACACCATATCTTGATAGATATTAGATATGTCGTAGGTATCGCAGGGCAGCAACAGTTGGAAAATTTGCCGAAACTCTTCTCCCGCCAGTCCCGCCACCCGCTCACTTGCTCTGCATATTTCCGCATCAGTTTTTGTCGTCAAGCGCGCACACACACTCACAGCGCAGATAATATTTTCATTCTAAGTAACAGCTAAAGCTAAAATATATATTATTATCTGCGCTGTTTGTGACAATGCGTACAAATACCGCCCGCGGACCGCGGTTTGACTACCACTGGTATAGCTGGATTAATAAAGTGTTCACAGTTTTATAATAAATATATCTTTAAACGGTCCTATGATTACACATGAACGATTTTAGAACTTAGTAACAAGGCGGCTATCCGATATTCAACTTGGCCGACTAGGAAATGCTCCAAGGTGAGGGCAGGCAACCAAGGTTTTTTATGAATTAGGTTATCAGAACTATCGAATGGTGTGACTGTCATCTTGGTACTCGATGACGTAAATTTGACCATTTTTCACCACTCTTAAATTTGCCCGACTCCAAAAACTGCCAAGGTAGGACGAGGCAACCTAGTATTTTTGTGCTCTTCTTGATGACCTTTATCGAATGTGCCAGGTCTCCAGTTGGTACTCGATGACGTAAATTGCACAAAAAAAATGACATGTTTAATTACCTTTTACACAAAACGTGCCAGGATTTGCTCAGGCAACCCTGTATATTTTAGGTGCCTATCCTATTCTAGACCACCACAAACTAGTCCCATCTTGGTACTCGATGACGTTGGTTTTTTACGGTGCGCTCTCGTACTATATTATTCGTGTAGATGACAATATTATATGCCGCCGGGAAAACCCATGAAAGTGCGTGCAAGCAATTCGTAACTCCCTTCCTCAGACAACACAAAACATACATTGCCGTGAATGCGAGTGATGTCCGGTTTCCATGGAGGAAAAAAGCGCAAAACAATCTGCTATGTAAAAACGCATTTTTATTTTTGAATGTAACAGTTAAAAGCTTTGTTTTCTGAATGAATTAATTTGAATTATGATCCGGAAAATTTAATGTTATTTTCCAACTTTTCACATTTAATTGTTTTGTATTTGTAAGTATTTAATCTACATTTCGCAAATATTTCCAAAATTGCCGAAATACGTAAAAAAGCTGAAGCTAATTATCCAAATCCACATATAATAAAAATGTGAGAAAGCATGACCAAAGTCAGTGACATAGAGTAACATATTTTGCGAGGCGACCGATGGACGAACGACGCTCAGGTTTTTGGTTGAGTAGCATTCATTTCAGTTTGTTTTAATTTTTTTTTCAGGTGCTGTTTTTTTTATGGATACTGACACGGTTGACTACATCACCTACAACGTCCGTGATGTCAGCCTATAACACCGGGTGAACAGTGTTTCTTTCAGAAAAAATTCTCGGGGGGGGGGGGGGGGGGGGGGGGGCGTCTCAATGATTCGGGGGGCCTCATAATGATTTCGGATATGGCATGTTGTAAATAAAACAGAATTCTGATTTTCTCCAGGGTGGCAGTGGACTTGCTGGCAGAAGTACCTGAAAGAAACACTGCGGGTGGACTAGGTGCCATGTCAGTGCTTCTCCCTTTGATCGTGCACTGAACTGGTCGGAAAACACAAACTATTTACATAGAAGTTTCGACCGACGTTTCATTCAGTGCGGTGGTACCAACCTGGGCGGGTTAAACCCTACCACCAAGTAAGATTAGGAGGGAAGGGACCTACAGTTTTACGAGGAATCCGAACCTCGGTCATCAGCCTCCAACGGTCAGCGGTCACCCATCCAAGTACTGACCGCACCCAGCGTTGCTTAACATTCAATAGCGACAGTTGACTGTCTGCACCACTGAGCTATCGAGGCTGACAATGTCATGAGGCTTTCGGTGCCATTAACAACCAAGGTTTTGCTCTGCAAAAATTAGTTCTATTTTAGATTAGATATGAATAAATAAGATGTAAATTTGAAAATAAAAACATTTATTTGTATATAATCTTCAAGAAATTTCGTATTAAAACAGGATTTCCATAAGTTTTTGATTAGATTTTTCTAATACTTACTCCAAATTATAAAGGTCACGCCGATTTAACATCGGCGCGTCGGCGGTTTTTCCTACCGCGTTTTTTCCTGCCCACATGCCCGCTCCGCACGCCGCCGCCCCGCCGCGCGCCGCCGCCGATCGGCGCGGAATTAATTTCTTTTTGAAGATAAACAAAGACATACAAGAGTTTACAAGATAGATGATAAAATTATAAATTTGCATAGTTGGCAAATCAAATTTATTAAAACAAAACGAAAAAAATTATAGGTACCTATCGAAGTATTTATGCACTAACGTGTAAGTACCAATTAGGTAATAGACAAGTTGAGTAATTACAATTCGTACCTATCGTACCGTACAAGGTAGGTATAGTAGGGTCAATAACACATGAACAGAGGTATGGAAATTACTTATGTCTATCTAATTAGCACATTATCTATTTAAATTTTTAAATACCCACTTAAGTAGTAGTTTCCATTTGTGTACTGCATACTCGTATACATATAGAATACTCAGCCGTCAGTCTGCACCTCGCATGGTTCTATCAATCAACAGATCATCTCAAATCTCAAAACCATACATTTGGCATAGGTTCACCGACGTATATAAGGGGGGGGTTTAGGGGGTCCGGACCCCCCCCCTTCGACACGCAGTTTACACTAGATATAATGAAATTTCAAACTTCATCCTATACTACAGAGTGTTCGGCACATCACCCGAAAATTTTTTTTGTAGGTAAGTGGGGTCATTTGCAACATTTTGACCTATGATACCTTTTGTCAGATGTCACGTGGTATCGAGATACGATTTTAACATTGAAAATGTTTATGTTTTCGTTCGAGTATAGTGCCCCGATTTATGAAATTGTGACATTTGCTTGTAGTTTCGCAGATATGAGAGGTACGCCGATGAATCATATGTCAAAATGTGCGTCTGCCGGAGGGCTTTAAAGTGCAATTGGAATCCCCAAAATGTGTCGGTAACTTTTTGAGATTTTCCAAAATTTGATAAAATTTAAAAAAAAATTCGACGACTTGGATCGAGAATTTCCCAATGACCTCGCTATTCAAGAAACAGAAAAAATAGTATCTCTGGATTGAATTAAGCTACAGTTTGAGCCATCGTTGGAGGCGGGCGGACAAAAACTGTGGGCGGTAGCGGGTCCCTTACGCGCGAGGTCAGTCTGCGCTCTGTTCACTTTGGATCGATAATTTCCCAATAATTTTTTTTGGAGCTCGCTATCAAAAAACAAAAAAAAATTAATCTCGGGATTAAATTAAGCTACAGTTTGAGCCATCTTAGGAGGCGGGCGGACAAAAACTGTAGGCGGTAGCGGGTCCCTTACGCGCGAGGTCAGTCTGCGCTCCGTTCACTTTATCGTCAGTTCGATAAAGAATGAATTCCTGCCTACTGGCGACGGAGGAATACTCCTATTCTACTCAAGTGTCATAGCTGCATGAGTGATTGGGAAATTGAAAATTGTTCTATTCAAAAGATGTTTACATTAGAGGTTTGGCCCTCTAAAATCCAACTAGACGTTCATACTCATGTACCAGGTATAGATAAACCGAAAAAAGATGAGTCAAAAATAGAAATAAAACAAAAAGCCGACTTTATGATTAGGGAAATGTACAGTGAACACTACAAAATCTATACAGATGGCTCAAAAAATTATAATGGGACAGGGGCAGCCTTTTGGGACCCGCAAACCAACGATGGGATGGAGATCAACATACCCGCAAAAGTTCCTATCATGACTGCTGAACTAATTGCGATTTCAGAGGCCCTTTCGTACAGCACATCGACCGGTTCTAATAAGACAGTCATACTCACAGATTCAAAAAGCGCACTTCAACACCTCGTGTCCTGTACGAAGGGCAACCTTGGAAGATCGGTTTCATACGAAATATTAAAAGATATATATAAAATTAGCACCGAAGGTAAGAGCATAACTCTACAATGGATTCCATCGCACGTTGGTATTGCGGGCAACGAGGAGGCTGACTGCCTGGCTAGTAAGGCTTGTACATCTGATGCAATAATTAGTCAATGTAAAACTTTCTGCACTGACCACCTACCCGAAATAAAAAAGAACTGTTATAATATATGGAAGCAATATTTCGATGAGAGATAAGTGCAGAAAGGTATATGGTACAGAACAATGCAGTGTGAACCGTTAAAAATTCCCTGGTTTGCCAAGAGCGACAGACCGAGAACAGAAATTGTAATGGGCCTGAGACTACGATCTGGACACATTCCAACAAATAAGACAATGTACCTTATGAAGATAGCACAATCACCCAACTGTAGCATATGTGGGATAGAAGAGGACCTACTCCATATACTGTTGGAATGTGCCCGGAACCAAGAACTGAGGCAGAAGCTATTGAGAGACTTAAGAACTGACAGACTTAACCTGTTTTTTAAAGTACATGAAGCCTTGGGGCGAGCTCAGGGGGAGGAGTTTGAATTCATACTAAGTTTTTTTGTAAAGTCACAGGCGTTGAATCGTGCTGAAGTACAATAAAAATCAATATAGTTACTATGGGGCTGGCATAGCCAGGAATGGCTAAAGCCCTAAACAAAATAAAGATTTAAAAAAAAAAAAAAATTAATTCCTATTAATTTATTAATTGAAAATGTTTATGTTTTCGTGATCGAGGATAGTGCCCCTGATTTATGAAATTGTGACCTTTGCCTGTAGTTTCGCAGATATGAGAGGTACGTGGATGGGCCATATGTCAAAATGTTCGTCTGCCGGAGGGCTTCAAAGTGCAAATTGAATTCCCAAAATCGATCTGTAACTTATTGAGATTTTCCAAAATTTGTCAAAAATTCAAAAAAATTTCGCCGACTTGGATCGAGAATTTCCCAATAATTTTTCTTTGAGCTCGCTATTTAAACAACGGAAAAAATTTTATCTCGCGATTGAATTAAGCTACAGTTTGAGCCATCTTAGGAGGTGGGCGGACAAAAACTGTAGGCGATAGCGGGTCCCTTATGCGCGAGGTCAGTCTGCGCTCCGTTCACTTTATCGTAAGTACGATAAAGAATTAATTCCTATTGGCAAATTTGTAAAATTTTATCGTGTGCTATATTTCTAAATTACATTTTCAATGCCTTTGATAGTTGCGCGTAGTGTGAGATCTGTAGATTTTTTTTTCTTTATTTTTGAAAATTACCAAAATCCCAGTTTTAAACCCTTGTAACTTTTTTGTTTATGATTGTATCAGCACGAAATAAATTTATTGAAGTTTAAGATGTATTCTTGTTCTAGAAAAAATATTATTTGATGAAGCTAATACCATGAAATGGTCCTATGACCTCCCAAAGTTCCGAGAACGAGTAAAAATATGAAAGATTTTTAATTTCTTTTTATTTAAAAAAAAAAACTTGCACCAATTGATAGCTTCATTTTCTTTTAAAAAGTTTGCTAGTTTACGCCCTTTCCAACGGTATACCACATGTTATACAAATAATTTACTATGTGGTCTAGGGACAGAGACAGAACAGGCGTCATTTTTTTACTCGTTCTCGAGACTTTTGGAGGTCATAAGACCTTTTTATGGTATTAACTTCATCAAATAATATTTTTTCTAGAACAGGGATACATCGTAAAATTCAATAAATTTTATTTCGTGCTGATACAATAATAAAAACAAAAAAGTTTAGAGCTGGGATTTTGGTAATTTTCAACAATAAAGAAACAAAAAAATTGTATCTCGATACCACGCGACATCTGACCAAAGCTATAGGTCTAAATTTTACAAATTACCCTACTTAAAAAAATTTTGTCGGTCGATGTGCCGAACGCCCTGTATATACAATTTTTTTTGTCGAATTGGCTGCCACACAATTAAAGAACTTTCAGTTATCGGTACCCCCCTAGGCCGGAATACAGAACGACTCAACAGGAACACTAGAATCTTATTGCGTTGAGCCGATCCCTATTTCGTCAGAACACCCCCCATGTGGAAGCTATAAATACGTCCCTGCATAGGTTCAAATGTTTATTATTAAATTAATTTCATATTACAATTTGTTCCTACACAGATACAGATCTTGAGCAGAAAGTCGATGCCTACAAAGTAAAATATACTATTTTAAGATAAGGGTTTGGGGGGGCGTACTAGGCAAACATCACATAAACATATTATCCCAACCATAGCCATATTTCAAGTGATTTAACTATAATTTATACGCTTATAGTTAAGTAAAGATTCAAGGTATAATGTGAATACATTATTCAGTGAAAAACCAATTACTCTGTAACATTTTGAATTTATTTATTCTTAATCTTATAGACTCAAATGCTCAACGGAGCATTTTTCGTATTATACGTATTTGTAACAAATGTAGATTGGCCACTATTGGCCACTCGGATTGTAGAGTGGCCACTCGCTAGTCCCGGCCTCGATTAATACCCTCCTCTACTGCCGATGGGCCCGGATATGTTCGGTGAAGCCATCGCAAGCTTAGATCCACACCTTCCTAATAGCAAAGGCATTTTTGAATAATATATTTATTTCTTACTTACTTTTTTTATGGAAACTGACATGCTTGGCTACATCACCTACAACATCCGTGATGTCACCCCATAACACCGGGTGAACTAGGTGCCATGTCAGTGCTTCCCTTCATTTCATGTCGGCTACACGCAACTGGACGGAAAACACGAACTATTTACATAGCCATTTCGGCCGACGTTTCGTTCAGTGCGGTGGTACCAACCCGGCCGCGATAAACCCTACGATATAGGTATTGTTGCATGTTGTTTAGTAACTAGTTCAATGAACACAATGGCAAGTGAGGAATATGAATTTTAACTGAACTCTAAAAGCATTTATCCAAGTGTGAGTTAGTTTTCAATGTAAAAATAAATATTGAATTTATTAAAAAAAAAATTTACATAAAAGCATCATGTGTATACATATAATTAAGTACTTCACTTGCCAGAAATTCTTCAGGTCGGAATGACAGTGTGATACTTCTACGCAGTTGCATGTATGTGCGGTTGTACTATTTTTTTTAATAATTAATATCATCGCAGTTCCGTAATAGTTCCTTCAGATATCATATGTATGTATACGTATACTGCAGTTGAATAATTGTTTTACTGCCGCAAGTGTGCTAGGTACTTTTACCTTAGATTCATTTGATAACTATTTTAATATTGTTTAGTTTAATAAACGAGCCTACCTTTTATGATAATATGATTGTTTTACTTATTTGCAAGAAATGCACTTTTTTTCAGTTAGGTAATCTTTAACCTTTCCCAGCCATGGACGACGCATGCGTCTCACCGATGTAATTCTCCAAGTCAGTAAATAACACCTAAGCATTTTTTAAATCATCAGCCCGTATCGGTCCACTGCTGAACATATGCTTCTGTCAAGCCACGCCATCACACGCACTCTATGGTCATGTACATGGTCTCCATTCCAGTAGCTGTGTATGTTTTAGTAGAATCAATAAAACACAACCTCTCTCTTATACATATTTATTCATTACGCTTCCACTAAAATAAGCATATCGTACACAACTATACTCCGTTCATCCTAGCAACTAATGCCGAGCGGTTTCTCGCTCTCGCAATGGTTATTACTCTTCTTTACACAGGACACAAGGTTGTGTTTGTGAGTCATAGGTGTATGCGAAAGTCATCTCAAAACCATAACGACGTGTGCGCCGCTGCGCCTGGAGTTAGTTTTGCCCTTTTTTATTCTGAGAAGGTTTCAGGCAGCCAGATGCAGTCGGCCGGTCAGTCGACGCATTACAATCAGTAGCCTTTCCTACGCGTCATAATAATAACGTATTAATTGTTTTGCATATTTTTCACGTGTTATTTTGAAATTTTGTATATTATTTGTGTTGGTGGGTTAACTTATCCACCTACAATAGAACGAACAGCTGGAGTAAGTAGATTAGGCACAAAATTTAAACAGTATATAATTTTAATATTAAATAATTTACAGTGAAAATAGAAATATTTAACTTGATTCCAAGCAAAAAATAAAAATAAACAGGTTTATTTCAAAATTTTCATTCATCAAATAAATAAACAATAATTCAATATTTTTTTTAAATTAAACTCTATTCATAACCTCAGTTCACAGTCACTTCAATCACCCTTTGCGAGAGTGAGAAGTATAGAGAAAGAGAAACCGCTCGGCATTAGTTGCTATGATGAACGGAGTATAGCCAAGTTTACTTACAGAAACCACCAAGTCTACAATAGTCCCTGCATTTCCTTCATGAACTGCATATAGGCGTCGTCCTTGGTAGGCTGGTGAGGAAGGTCGACGGGTCGGGGGGCGGCGGCGGGAGTCGCCTTCTTGCTCTCGCGCTTGACGCGCAGTGCGGACGGAACGAACCGCGTCACGTCCGCGGACAGATTGCGGATCTGAGGCTTAGCGCTGATCGTTGCACCTGGCAGAAACAAATTGAGTTACATCTAATACTGATGACTGTTGCATTGTTCGAAAGCTTACGGAATACACTCCCTGCCACACACTTCATCCCAAGTACAGCGTGAGCTTTTTAAAAATGGGCATATCACTCAAAAAGGTTCCTGTTTGCCTTCCTCGAAAAGGTTCCTGTTTGGCATGCATGATATTAATCACTCACAATCCCCATGCATAACAGAATGTCCATGGACATTGTTAGCCACGTGCGAGTAGGTGAATGTTTGAAAGTTAATCCTCATTGGATTGTGCTGTATATAAGACTTGAGAAAATAAAAATGTCTTTCTTTATTCCCTTATACACGGTGTTGCAGTTGCCCCCGTAATATTTTTAACTGACATAAGGGGGTTATTCTATATGTGAAAATAAACAACTTCTGTGAAGAAAAAAAATTTTTTGAAACAAAAAAAAAAATTACATTTTCCATACAAATTTTAAATACCTATTCTCAAAATGTATGGAGAAAAAAATTTTTTTTTCGTCAAATAAAAAAGTCGTAGAACAAAAGTTGTTCTATTTCACGTACAGAATCACCCCCTTTCGGGTTTTACGGTTGGGGTTGCAACACCGTTTATATAGAAGAGAAGTTATGTACTTCTTTGTAGAGATTCGAGAAGTGTACATAAACGTAGGAAAGAAAACAGTTGACGACTCACCCTGCGCGCCGTCCTTCTTCTGTATGAGCTGCGGGGCGGCCGACAGCACCGACACGGGCATCACTTTAGGCGGCGGGGGCGGCACCGGCGGGCGCAGCATGCGGGGCGGCGCGCCGGGCGGCGGGCCCGGGGGGCGAAGCATGCGCGGCGGCAACCCCGGGGGCGGCCCGGGAGGCAGGCCGGGGCGGCCCGGCGGCGGTCCTATCCGTATCATCTCATATTTAGATAGTGGCTTCGTAAAGGAGCGATGTTTGTGGGGTCTCATCATTTAATGAAATCATAGGTACAGCTGCAGTACTTTATTAAAAAAAATTCGTAAAAAATCACAGAGGCCTAAAGGTAGGTATTAATGTTTTGGTTCATTATAAAAAAAAATATAATATAAAATGGAATGCATCTATCAATATATGACACTATTACACAGTTAAAAAAAAACTTATTAGGAAATGCTCTAGAATAGTCATTTATCATTCGGGTAAAAAAAAATTCTGCGAGAGCAATAGATAAATTGAATAAAACAAATGTAATTTAATTAATGATCCCCCATTACATGTGAATGTATGCACACCGGACAGGTTTCATGGCGCTTCGCCTCTTCAAGTATTTAGTTCGGTGGACAGAACACTAACAGAAAGAAAAGCAGAACATTATACCATACAGCATTTTCGATAGATGCGATCGGCTGAGTTTGAAAATAGGCTCCAATTCACCCTCTATCTACCATAATCCATTCTGTATAGCTCTTCAGAGACTGCCTTTGACTTTTTAGAATCAATAAACTCATTCATACAATGATATACTCTCAGCATTTTGGAACTACTAAGTTACTAAAGATGTTGGTAAGCAGGTAAAAGAAAAATAATAGTAAAGTGTAAAGTTAGTACCGTGTGGGGCCGGTACTCTAAAAGAATAGCCCCACTGCATCTCTCCCCGTGTATGTCGTAAAAGGCGACTAAGGGCGGCGGTCTGCAGACACCCCGGTCGACTTGTGGCTTTCATGGAAGACATAGGCTGGCTGGGGGTAGCTGGAGATTGCGGGGTTTTGCACGAAGGTCCCCAACCAAGCGGGATTAGTTTGCAGGCCTAGAGCCAACCCCAAACCAAACAACAACAACAACAACAACAAAAAGTTAGTAATATAAATGAGGAGAGAATAGACGGACCAGGGGGCGCGCGCATGGGGGGCGGGCCGAGCGGCATGCGCAGGGGCGGGGGTCGGTAGGCGACGGAGATGAGCGGGGGCGGGTGCGGCCGCAGTTCTGTGCCCGGGGGCTGCAGCACGCACATCTCGTATTGCTGCTTCATCACCTGCACAGTAGTTACACAACCCTTCTTGTTATTCACACCTTTATTATTCGTTTATTGACACATTTAATTTTTTATATTAATTTTACATAAAAAAACTTTAATCTAAAATTAATATAAAATAACAAAATGGAGTTTCCACCACGGGCGGCAGGGCGAACCCAGGCTACCGATGGTCGGACCCGAGAGAGAGAAACCTCCGGACAATCGAGCGGTGATGAGCAAGACCGCCTTCTGCATCTGACCCTTGATCCAAGCAAGTGGCTCTAGTGAGAGCCTCTTGAGATGATGGTCGAGGCTCTTCGCTATCAGCCCACGCGCAGACACGACTATGGGCACTATTATTATTTTTATTATGGATACTAACACAGTTCGCTACATCACCTACAACATCCGTGATGTCAACACATAACACCTAGGTGAACTGGGTGCCATGTCAGTGCTTCCCTTTGCTCTTCCTAAAGAGCCAGCAATCCTAAAGATTGTTTAATATGACCAAAGAATTTTTTTAAATTATTTTTGTCTTTCCCACAAAAATTTTCTCATATGAACTTCGTCAATCACTCGCCTAAATATTTCAAGTTACCTTCACGACGGGCCCCTCATCGTCCGAGTCGGAATCATCCTTATGCTCCGGCTTCCGTTTATCCAAAGCCGTGAGCCTCGCGTTCAGATCCGCCGCGCGGTCCCTCTCCCTCTTCTTGTGAACCTCCTCCATCTCCTTCATGAACTCGTCAATGTTCTGCCCGGAGAGCGCGAGCATCCTCTGCTGGAGCGATGTCGGCTTCGGAGCCGTGTCCGGGTTGCCGTTGGCCAGCTGCTCCGAGTCTGCCTGCCGAACTTGACCTGACGCATCTTGAGACTGTGGTTGAGAGTCCTGAGGAAAGAGCGTAATTTTTTTTTATCAAGATAGTAATGATGTATTTGCGATAAATGATAATAAGAGAAATTCAAGTACACATGAATAACCCTTTCTGCTCAATATTCCACTATCTACTTTTTTTTTGTTTTTTTTATGGAAACTGACACGGTTGGCTACATCACCTACAACATCCGTGATGTCAGCCCCTTAACACCGGGTGAACTAGGTGCCATGTCAGTGCTTCCCTTCGATCGTGCCGGCTACACTGAACTGGACGGAAACACAAACTATTTACATAGCCGTTTCGACCGACGTTTCATTCAGTGCGGTGGTACCAACCCGGGCGGGTTGAACCCCGCTTCTCTAATAATTATCATATCACCATCTATATAATTCTCAAATAAAGGTCTCCGAATAAATATTGGAGGTTTAAAAAATTGTATATATGATGAAAGCATGCAGTTATTGGCTTATTTTTTTTTAAATAAGCTTGAAACATCCGCTTATGATTGTGTTCAGTTTTCGTATGTGTAGCCTTAAACTTACCCAGTGTACCCTGTGGGTAGAATGAAAATAATCTCCACAGGTTAATTTAAAATATTTGTAATTTTCACTTTTTCGCACAATCATTGTGAGCTACCTCCATTCTCGCTCTTCTCGTTACAACACCATGAGTGCACAAGCTTCTCGATTTTTCTAAAAGATAAAATTTGTCCTACGCAAAGTTTTCTTCACTGGTGCCCTATAAGTGTCTAGCCTGGCGATCTCCACGGCGGGGCCCCCAACCGGCGGAAGGATACAGGTAACGGCGTCCTAGGGCGCCAGTAAGCACCTCCAACTCCACAGCAAGGTAGCCCTTTTTTTTTGTTTGATTATTTCTACCAAATTCACATTTTTTCATACAGTCCACTTTCTCATTTTCGCACAGATTGTGCATTATGTAATCGGACTAGATTTTGCTTGAACAGTACAATCGTGAATTACACACAACAAAACATTAGCATTGTTGACATAAAGCTTTCTGGAATGCTTCGCTCGTAGCCAATCATGTCAAAAGAACATAAAGTATTGTTTACATCATCGCAGGACATATGAGACGAGTCGCCCGGCGGGCCGTCGTCCTCCGGTACGTCGGAGAAGCGCAGTGTCTTGCGCTTGCCAACGGGGAAGGGGGCGGTGCCGGGCGGCGCGCATGCGTCCTCCGCCTCGCGCACCAGCTGCTCGTAGTCAGGCGGCGGTCCGGGTGGCACGCCCGGTGGCTCGGTCCCCTTCGGACGATCCTGCCGGAAGCATCGACAGCACTTACATCATAATATAATCATTATAAAATGCTTATATGATTAAAAAAATATCACTCCAATTTTTTTCTTATTACTCCTTAGTCGGGTAGTCATAAACTGGCCCACTACCTGGTTCCCGCTTGACGTTGAATTTTGGGACAACCTGTATACAACACTGTATGTTATACATAGAGATTGCAGGCTTGGGAACCACCAGCATCCCACTACCCCTATGGAAATATATCGTAATAATGTGTGGCACCTAAGTAGGCTCTTAAGGTGATAATGTTCATAATGACGTCAATCGTCATTCCTCATTCAGTGGGGACAGGGGAGCCGGGAGACAAAGAGAGTGTCTTTTTAGTTAAGCGGGATGGAATCGCCTCAGGCGCATATGACAAAAAATTACAAGAGATGGGAATTTCGAGCAAATTGTTTTGATAAGAATCAAAGATAAAATTACTGAGTATTTCACGTTATTGCACAATATGAAAACACATTTTAGTATTATCACAGTAACCAGCTCAGTTCGAGATTGTGGGTGTTTGTTTATGACCTAACATAATGTTATTATTATTAAAACATTCTTCAGTGAGCCAAAACGTACATAAAACGTTTGCACCTTCAGAGTAAGGTTTCCTCAAAGTGTTTTCCTTCACCAGAGTGACCGATGTATTATGCACGTATTTCTTATGGAACCTGTAACGGTCGGACACACCACACCCGTCACATCAGTTCATCGCACCTTGGAAAACTAGATGCCGTGTCAGTGGTTCCCTTTGGTCGTGCCGGCTACACTAAACTGGATGGAAAACACGATGAACTGTAATAAATAACCCATTTTTCATAGCAGTTTCTTTCTGAATGCTCTTCATTGAGAGTGGTGGTAACAATACGCATGGATTTGACCCTATCACCTACATAGTGAGATAAGAGCGGGGACCTAAAGTTTTACGTGAAATCTGAACCACAGCTTCAAAACAAAAATGATGACAAACCATACTGAATAATGTGCCATAGAAGAATAAACCATATGTGCCATAGAAGTATTGTTAACGCTGTGTGTTCTTTATGGTGAAATAAATATCTGAATTCAAATCTAACTTGATACATTAGAATAGAAATATACCTTATTGCTTACAAAAAAACTATGCTGTTGCTAACAGTGAAAAATGAAATATAAACTAAATTCTAATGGAAGTTTGTTTTATATTTCCCCCAAAGTACAATCTCGGGTCCTTCAAGAGGGGCGTGAATGGGCACCGGTCAGGCCAGATGGCATTTGCAACCCCCACATACGACCGAATGTCCATGGGCGTAGTAAGACACCTTATGGGTGGCTCGACACCATAGGTCACGCTTTCAATAAAAATTAAAAAAGTTAATTAACACATAATACAATCGAGATAGAAAATAAAGTAAACAACCGAACGCCAGGCATGATATAATGTATATATCAATGGTCAGTCGCAAGTAAAAGTGAACATAAAAATTTGCAAATAAAAAGTTTGTTAAAATATCTATTCATATTAAAAAGAAAATTTTAATTGGCTTCTCATTTAGCTTGTATTAAAGCCACAATTATTATAGCATTGATCAAACATACCTTATAAACTGTGTCCTTCTTGAGTATGGGTTTCATCGGCATCATGGGCATTGCGGGATCCATTGGCAGAGGAATTTGCGAAGGCACGTTGCCGTAGATTAGATTGTCAGGTACCTAGAACAAAATAAAACATAAACACATAACATCTCTAATCGTAATCTATGCCCATATGTATATGTATTTTCCCTCAAAAAGTTGTAAAAAAGCACTCTCAAGCCGGCGTGGTGTTCGCAACCCTGTGAACCCCTTACTACATACATACATATCACACACGCTGAATCCCGACAATCGGGGTAAGCAGAGTAATCTGTGTTGTGCTGCAAGAACTCTGGTAAATTACAGCACAACACCGACCACCACGTTTCGCAAATTATTCGAACAAGATTCAATCGATCAAGCAGCAAGTAAGGCACGTTTCACGTTGTAAAAAAGCACTCTCAAGCCGGCATGGTGTTCGCAACCCTGTGAACCGCTTACTATTGGCACCAAATAGGTGGGAATAGAAGAAAGATGATGTAGTCAATAACTTTTAGGGTTCCGTAGCCACAACGCTGGCAGGGACCCTGATAAAATTGGTCCGGTGTCCGTCTTTCTGTCACCGCCTGTAGCTACTAAACGCATGCAGTATACCTATAATTTAAAAACCCTATTTTTAAATTATTGGTATACTGCATATATACCACTGTATAATACTGCATAAATGATGAAATAGTTTCTAATGAACCTACCTGCAGTGTAGGCAGTGGGATGTCGTCCACCTGGACCGACTGCGCGTGTTTCACAGACTCGTAGTACGACATGAGATGCGCTCGCCTCTTCTCATACTCCATTTCTTGACGTTTCAGCTCCACCCACTTTTCAGGCTCGTCTTTGTCCTGAAACACGGCACATGATCGTTTATTATTCGAGCTGATTGATCCAGGATAATAAACCTTGCAGATTCAACCTCAGCGAGATCAAAATATGATCTGGGAATGGCATTTGATCCTAATAAAAAAATGGCAAAAAATCTGTAACAACCTATGCACCATCCTCGATTCTATGTTCGCTTTGAAGTCAAGCACTACTCACTCAATTCACGTGGGCTTTTCAATGACAATTTCTGAGGTTGTTTATACAACCACCACGTAGTGAACCTGCAAGAACATCTAGTGATGATTAAATGATAAGCCCAGTTTACATTTTGAGAATATGACAATACCTATGTCCACAGAACATTTATAGTTAGGCAAATGCCTATGCTATAGCTATGTCCACACTTGTGCGCTTTCGTCTTCAACTTTCAAGTTTCAACTTTCAACTATCTTACTTTCAACTTTCGTCTAGCGCATGCCTCTGTTAATGCATCTAAAGGCATGCAGCTTACTGTCCACACTTGTGCGCCAGTTGCATGCCTCATCCACCAGTCGTCGGCGGATCAGAAAGATGGACGCGTCTAACGCCATCTTACTTGCTGGTATAAGTGCCGCATTTCTGGTGATTCGAGGTGCGAGAAAAAGAGCACAAAATCAGCGACGTTCGATATGGATGAAGGAATATCTAAGGAAACGAAACTTTACAATTATAGAAGATTTGTTTGTACGTCTAAATTTCTAGAAATACCAATAGCGAGTAGACAATCATTGCGCTTCACTTTATTGGTGTAGTCTTTATTCGTATGGTCCCATAACGCTGGATTAGCACGGTAATCTTCGATAAAAACTAAAGTTTCTTGCTCAGATGACATCGTGACGCACAGCGAGTTGCACGATTTTCCACCACCGACGGGTACGCGTGCGTCTCAACGTGCGCTACCCGTTCAACTGATTTGAAGCATGCGTCTACGCACGCAACAGCGCATGCGTCGTGCGCTGAGGCATGCGTCATGCATGACTCATGCCCGTGTTGAAGACGAAAGCGCACAAGTGTGGACATAGCATATAAATGTTCTATAGCTATGTCCACACTGTGCCTTTTTTCGTTCAACAAGGGCATGCATCATAGCGCAGTCAACAGCGCACGTGAGGCATGCCCTTGGCGCACGCCTCTTTTTAGATAGCGCGCGCTGCGACGCACGCGTTCCTGCGGTCCGTGGATTTCTGTGCAACATAGCGTTCAACAAGTAGACCGCACATAGTAGAATCATCTCGTCGCACATGGCGACTCCGGTCGGATAACGCACGGACATGATGCATTCAACAGTTTCTTGCCCTAAAGGAAAGTTGAATAGAATGATGATGGGAAAGTTGAAGATGAAGATTGAAGGGACACAGTGTGCCCCTTTGGACAGTTTATGGGACCGTTTTCCACACTGGGAATATGGAAAACGGGGCCCTCAACAATGTTTCCCTGTGTTATTTGGTACTTACATACATTTTGAGGACTCTATCAAAAGTCTCTCGCAGTTTTTTTCGCTTCTCTTTGAGCACTTTCTCATTGAGAGGCGACGGCTGCAGCACGTTGAATTCTGAAATGAAATACTAGACTATTTCAATGTACTTCATCAAGAATAAAAGGAAGCATCGGCCTGGGAGCTGGAACACAGCGCTGGTGTCTAAAGAACGCACTCAGAACAAACATAACAATATTACTGAATGTTTCTTACATATAATTTCGCATAACTCGTTTTCCCTTGAACGTATCCCTCACATTAAACGGGACATTAGTGTATACCTCTGTTTATTCCATGGAGTACCTAACTCTACACAGACAAGATAAAGTGGCAAACAAATAGAAGTAAATGCAAAAAAAAAAGACGAACCCATCTCATCGATTTTGTCGAGCTCCTCCAGGATCTGCGAGGGGTCCTTCATCTTGAGCACGGCGGCGCGGACGGCCTGCCGCTGCCGCTTGTTCTTTTTTAGCTCCTTCTTCCGCGCCTCCTTGCCTGAGCGCAAACCATAACAGTCATTTTATAAAACTGCTTTAGGCAAAAGAGCAACACCAACTAAATAAGCACTTATTCACAGATAGCCCTCTGTGCGGGGGTTGAATGGGGCTGAAGAAGCGCCATCCCACGTACTAATACAGTGCGAAGGGGTGGCAAATGAGCGGGCACACATTCCCAAAAATCCGAGGACACTCCAAGAGCAGAGCTTCTGGAAGGAGCTGGGCTGATAGCAGTAGCAGCCGGGGTGATACGCACAACGGGTCGAAGCAGAATGACCTACATGCGGAAACTGTCCAAAACTGTCCATAATAGTAATTAGCACGCACTGCAGATATTATTGCACCAATTGCCCAAAATTATTGCACAAAAAATTGCACCGTGCACCATAATTACAAATATTTTGTAGGTAATATAATTAAGCTAAACATTCAATTCTTGGGCATATAATGCGAAACGTCGGTCAAAACGGCTATGTAAATAGTTTGTGTTTTCCGTCCAGTTCAGTGTAGCCGACATGAAATGAAGGGAAGCACTGACATGGCACCTAGTTCACCCGGTATTATGGGCTGACATCACGGATGTTGTAGGTGATGTAGCCAACCGTGTCAGTTTCCATAAAAAAAAAACAAAAATTATTTAGAACCACAGACAAATTTTTTTAACACCAGCAAAAACAAAACACACCCAAAATCGTTTCTGAATTTTTTGTAACCTAAAATTTGATTTTTGGCTAAAGATATTTGTCAGCCTGCATAGCTCTGTGGTGCTATACACCGGCGTTTAATCGTTGGCGTTAAGAAAACCTGACGCGGTTAAACTTTGGGCAGGGGACTGCCCGACTATTGGCCGTTCAGATTGCACATAAGGGGCAAATAACTAAAAACTTTTTCTGCTCCCTTCATTGTTTTATATGGTCTCATTTTAGCTCCCTTTTTGGAGGTACTTTGTATGCCCCCCCTTCTCAACGGCCCCCTGGGGGGGGGGGGGTTCACAAATCGATACACCAAGCTGCCCCCCTTCCCCCACCGCCACCTGCCAGTATCTATACCCACCCCAGTAGGTGATGTAGCCAACCAAGGTTTCATAAAAAAAAATTAGATTCAGACGGAAATCGTGGATAAATGGTAAATGGTCGCATGGCATCGACTGAAAAGCTGTGGATGTGCATTTCTTTACGATATACAATCAATTTCATTTCAACAGCTCGTTGTTGAAATGAAACAATCTCAAGTATGTACGTACGCGCTTGGTCCGTGGGATTCATGTACTTCCCACTCTTGGTGGTGTTGATGGAGCGGCGCCCCATTTTGCTGAATTTGTCTTTTAACTCCTATAAAATTGCACTGGATTCGCACTAATCGATCATAATTTCACATCCCGAAAACACGAGCAAGAAAGAAATGTTGGACCTTGCGGACATGATTGTTGATTGACCAAAGATTACTAATTAATTGTAGATTTTTTATCCTTGCGGAAAAGTGAGGGTCGTTTAACCGCACAGCCAAGTCTTTGTTTTGTTATTACTCTCCTCGTAAAGTTTTGAAAGAACATTGCATACTGACTGGTACAATGGTACAAGTTGCGTCAAAATTTAAACTATAGATAGAATAGTAACGATGAGATAGTCGGTCGTAAATTATGGAATGTTTCTGTATTTACGGTTGTATGAAAATGTAAGAGGTTTGAATAATTAGTATTAATTCCATTGTTACAGTATAACTGGCACCCCTGACAGGTAATGTTGCCAGAGTAATAAAATTGGTTGTCTGTAAAGTCGGTTTACGGACGATAGTTTTACGTGATGACGTTTTGGGCCGATTGTGCCTCTCTATCGCTTGTTACGCGCTCTCGCTTGCACACACAGGCTCAGATTGAACGTCACACTTTTTCGTGTGTGCAGCCGGTGTTCATCAATTTATAAGACGTGACGTCATCGCGTCAAAAGAAAAAAGGGCCACGTTCATGAAATTATATTGAACTAACATTCCAATCAAAATACACGATTTTGGCAGCGCCAGCGGCCACTTAAAGGTAGATTAGGGTTAAATAAAATCAATGCAGCGAATACAGTCGAAGGCCGCGGCAAGTTAGGTAGATGGTCTGTGGCCGCGTCATTTAAATATTATGGTGTTGCTATTGAAAAAAAAAACAATGATGGCGGACTGCGGAAGTTTGTCGCGTCGTCGTTGTAATTAAAAATATATATTTTTGTGGTTCTCGCGGTGCGAGAATTTATACAACAGATGTTAAAAGCTACGACAGAATTGGCTGTATACTCTAATGAGTTTTGCCTGTTTCGGGAGGAGACGAATTAATCTATAAAAAAAAAAAAAAGGTGTTAATTAGTTGTAATTGCTATTGACATATATAATATCGCTGGCTGCTATTAAAAAAATATTTCATATTAAAAAAAAATATTCTGCTATTAAAAAATTAAAAAAATATTCAACGTCACAATTTTGCCAATCCGTACTTCGTGCATCTGGATTAACGTTTCTAATTTTTTGTTACGGAATCGCAATAACGGTTGTCGTAACTTTATTGTTCGCCGTCATGAATAAACTCACGCCACATGGTATTACTATGTTTGTACAATTTTTCAGGCCTAGAGGAGAAGGGTTGTTCAGTTGGGAGCATAGTTTGGGTATAATGGATTCACAGGATTAAAGATCCTTGTCGGGTCGCACAAACGGGGAGCATCATTGTTATACTTGAAAACACGGAGCTATAAATTCAGGACGCTATAGAATCATTGCTTGAGTGAGAGAGCTTTTCAAAAGTTTATCTCGTCAATTTTCATTATTATTCTTTTTGTATGAAAAGAAGTGCATGCTTGAGCAAGTTTCTATAGTGCATTTAAAGTTTTTACTTCACTAACTACTTCCTCGATTTTACCACAGGATTTTACTGACTGGTCAGAGATAATATCGGAAATTATCCATACTTTCGAAGGAGCTATCGAATATCGACACTATACAGGTGTTCGGCACATGAACCGATAAATTTTTTTTGTAGGTAAGTGGGGTCATTTGCAACGTTTTGACCAATGATACCTTTTGTCAGAGGGCCTAGTCCGAGTTAACGTGACAGCTACGTAAACGTCAAATACCGATCGAATTGAGTTTTTATGTATGGGAGCACAATACGCTCACCGCGGCGCCACTAGAGAGCTCCGTACATAAAAACTTAATTCGATCGGTATTTGACGTTTACGTAGCTGTCACGTAAACTCGGACTAGGCCCTCAGATGTCACGTGGTATAGAGATACGATTTTTTTCTTTATTTTTAAAAATTACCGAAATCCCAGCTTTAAACCCTTGTAACTTTTTTGTTTATGATTTTATGAGCACGAAGTAAAATTTACCTATTGAATTTTACGATGTATCCTTGTTCTAGAAAAAATATTATTTGATGAAGTTAATACCATGAAAAGGTTTTATGACCTCCCAAAGTTCCGAGTAGCCCGAGTACGAGTAAAAATATGACAGAATCTTAATTTCTTAATTCATTTAAAAAAAAACTGACAGCAATTGACAGCTTCATTTTCTTTCAATAAGTTCGCTAGTTTATGCCCTTTCCAACGGTGTACCTCATGTCATATAAATAATTCACTATGTGGCCAAAATTAGGCACAGAGACAGAACAGAACGACAAAATTAGGGATAATTTGCAAGGGTGCCCACGCGACCGGTACATGTTCTAAATTTGAAAATGCTCTTGATAAACACTCTCAATACGGGAAGAGACCACCGATTAATGCCCATGTTGTCGTTCTGTTCTGTCTCTGTGCCTAATTTTGACCACATAGTGAATTATTTGTATGACATGTGGTATACCGTTGGAAAGGGCGTAAACTAGCGAACTTTTTAAAAGAAAATGAAGCTATCAATTGCTGTCAGTTTTTTTTAAATTGACTTAAGAAATTAAGATTCTGTCATACTTTTACTCGTTCTCGGGGCTCTGGGAGTCATAAAACCTTTTCATGGTATTAATTAACTTTATGAATTCTAGAACAAGGATACATTGTAAAATTTAATAAATTTTATTTCGTGCTGATACAATCATAAACAAAAAAGTTACAAGGGTTTATAGCTGGGATTTTAGTAATTTTCAAAAATAAAGAAAAAAATCGTATCTCGGTACCACGTGACATCTGACAAAAGGTATCATGGGTCAAAACGTTGCAAATGACGCCACTTACCTACAAAAAAATTTTGTCGGTCGATGTGCCGAACATCCTGTATATAAAATAATAATATAATGCTAGTCAAATTACCAATCAATAATCAAATCTTATTATAGTAGGTACAATTTTAAAATTGGCGTGTCTGTACATTTAAGATACCTACTAATTTGAAAACAAAACCGGCCAAGTGCGAGTTGAACTCGCGCACCGCGGGTTCCGTATCGCCATGTCAACGCCACTCAGCCATCTATGGCGTGTTTTATGAAAATATTAAAAATTCATGTTTTCCTTGAAATGCTTCACACTGTTTTCTGTAGATGGCGCGCATACACTTTTAGTTTCTTGTATGGGGATTATTTGTTGTTATATCGGCCATAATAACACACATTCTGTGAAAATTTCAACGGGCTACCTAAGTATTACGGTTGAAGAGATAGGTACAAACCTTGGACAGACACACGGACAGACAGACCAGACAGACGGCGTATGCTTAGTAATAGGGATACCCACGACGGATACGGAACCCTAAAAAAAACCTACATTGGGGGATCAAGGAAGAATGGATTGAGATTCGTACTGTGTGGGGCCGGTACTTTAAAAGAATAGCCCCACTGCATCTCTCCCCGTGTATGTCGTAAAAGGCGACTAAGGGATATGACTCCCTTCTTATATCACTAGGTGGTAGGGTTTAACCCGCCCGGGTTGGTACCACCGCACTGAATGAAAGGTCGGTCGAAACGGCTATGTAAATAGTTTGTGTTTTCCGTCCAGTTCAGTGTAGCCGGCACGACGGAAGGGAAGCACTGACGTGGCACCAAGTTCACCCGGTGTTATGGGCTGACATCACGGATGTTGTAGGTGATGTAGCCAACCGTGTCAGTTTCCATAAAAAAAAAAAAAAAAAAAAAGATAATTTTTGAAATTGTTGTCTGTTAGTGTGTTTGTTTGTGCGCGCATCACGTAAAAACTGCTGAATCAATTCGAAAGGAGCTTTCAGAAAAATATAGGACAACTCGGTGTAACATATAGGTTATACAGCATCACGCCATTATTCAGATGAGTTGAGCAGTCGGAAGTGAGTGGGAGAAAAAAATAGTAATTTCGGTTTGCTTTCATGTGATTTACTCGAAAAATGTTAGCTCATCAGAAATCGGTGAACTGTCCATGTCAGTGCTTCCCTTTGGTCGTGCCGACTACACTAAACTGGATGGAAAACACGAACTAATTTACATACTAATTTCATTTAGTATGGTCGAAAGTAATCGCAATTTGTAAATCGCGGTTTGCTTTCATGTCGTTTAGATAGGTATTCAAAAACTACTCAACCGATTTACATGAGATTTTCAATAATATGATCTTTGATTCTTGGATTATTGACATTCGCCATATTTTCATAACGCCATATTTTATTTAGCGAGTTCCGGCTGTGCGACAGTCTGTATCACAAATTATTTACATTTCTGTAGATAACATCACGCCATCTCTTTATTTAAATTTTTTTTTATGGAAACTGACACTGTTGACTACATCACCTACAACATCCGTGATGTCACCCCATAACACCGGGTGAACTAGGTGCCATGTCAGTGCTTCCCTTCGGTCGTACCGGCTACACTGAACTGGACGGAAAATACAAACTATTTACATAGGTAGTCGTTTCGACCGACGTTTCATTCAGTGCAGTGCGATTCTGACTTGAGGCATACTTGAGGCGACTGACTGAGTTAACTTGTGGCGAGTATCGGTTGGCTACATGTTTCCACCAATAAAGATATGTGACGTGATTAGGGTTACTTTCTTGGAGAGACATATTATACATTTACGTGAACGCAGCTCGGCCTTCGGTCTGTGTTCGGTCTCGCCCTTAGTGACTTCATATTTGCGCTTCAATCGGATTTGCTATCAAACATACTTTCACGTGAGCGGAGCCGCTGGCACAGCTAAGCTAATCATTAATAATAATGACTTCAATGAAGTTTTGCTGGTAAACACGCCGAAAATAATTTCCAAGTGAGGTATTTATAGTCTTGGTAGGCCATTAGGTATGTATGGTACACCATACGTATCGCAATAGGTACTTCATTGCTCAATAGTTATGTGCTTTGCGGAGCGGTAGCATTAGGGGTAAAGATATCTGCAAAATTATTGTGTAATTTTTCTTATTTTGGCGGATTCCCGATTGATTGTACCTACATACTTTAATTGTGGTGTGTCAATAAAAATCGACGTCAAAATTTTTGTCGGCCTTGGCGCTGGCACGCGGCACGATCAAAATGGTTTTGCGAGGAGTGCAGTGGTGTTATTGTGTCTGATTGTCCGGTGGACCCTTGGGCACACAGACTTGGGCACATCTACCGTGCCAGTCCTTTATAACTACCTAACCTACATACTTGTTTATTACACTCAGTCAGGCCTTCGTCACTCGCTCAAGGTCGCGAGTTACATGCCTACCGCTTGGCGTAGCGGCTAATCTACAATTAACAGTGGGCTGCCGCTATCCAGCCTGACCGGGCGCGTGGCGCTTTCGAATTTAGAAAATGTCGAAATCACGTAAATATTGTGCAGTGGACGGGTGCAAAAGTCAACAGACAAATGAAAACTTGTCTTTTTTTTCATTGCCGAGAGACGAAGAAAGGTAAGTGTTTTGTTTAGTAGCATTTTGATTTATTTCTAGTAATTTATTTATTCATATAGTAGGAGGTCATTGCTTTAAAATGATATTATTATATTGCCAATAAGATTAGTTACATAACGCCGAACAGCGTGGTGTGTATGGCCTAATTCGTATAAGGATAATAGGTACATTGTAGATGATCATTGATCAAATTTATTGATCAAACAAACCTATCACTGGAAGGTTGCACGCAATGCACGCTTCGATGTGAGAAACTAATTGTGACGCTAACGCATGCATGAATTTGTTCGCATGAATTTGCCGTAGCTAAATATCATATCGTTGGTAGCTAGAACGATAAAAGTTGGTAGGTATCATCTTCATTTTATTCCTCACAATAAGACAGCACAAAGACACAGCCCTTAACGCGCTGAACGACGCGCTTTCGAGATAGAGTTACACGACAGAAAGAGAAGCGAAATGTAGGCGGTTATCGTGGTTAGGCATGCAGCTCTGTGCGAGTCAATTTGTACTTTATCGCGTCGTCGCAGAGTAGCTATTTCTTTGTGAGTGTTTGTACAGAGCAGCTTCTGTACGGAGTACTCTTTTCTATTCTGTGACTCAGTGGTCACACATTAGTGGTCATCTTAAGCACGAGAATATTTTTGGTACCTATTTAATTACTTCGCAACTGGTGTAGGTAGGTAGATTAGCAGTAGGTAATATGACACATGTTATGTGAGTTAAAAATCCTACCTTTAATAACCTTTCCTTATGGTTTTATGGCTTGTTTCTGTCGGAATAATGGGCGTGCATGTAAATATGCGTCTATTTTATTAGTTTAAAAATAACAACCACTGGTTTACCAGACTGTCTTAATATGTCATAATATGGACTTCCCAATTTATCAACTTTTTCCCTATACCTACTATAAATTAATGAAGGTGTAGATATAAAGGAATGTTTCTAGCATTTAGAATTTTGCTATAGGCAGAAGGCAGATGAGGCTGAAGCTCCGGAGTGATGAATAGGCTTCTAGTACCTAGTATGTAAGGTTTAATTAATTTCAATTAGGTACTATGGGTGTACGGCTGCTTTGAGATTAATGTTGGCACGTCACGGAGTCTTGCTTAAGGTTGATATAGGGTGCAGCTCAACTTAGTTCTAGAATGGTTGTTAAAAAATTACTCCTTACATTGTAGACTTATTCGACTGTGTTGTTTAGAAGTGTTAAACTGACCAACCACCCGCAAACCACTCACAATCCTCTGGGCGGGGCGGTACGAAATACGAATGCACTATACATATAGCGAAGACCCATCTCTGCCATCAGTGTGAACAAGACAAGGGAGGTCTTCGACAGAGCGCGTCCAAGAGCTACGGTTTTATTCCCCATCTAAAAGCGGCGAAAAGCCATCAAATATCTGTATTGTTTAGTTCTATTGTATTGTTGATTTTTTAATTTAAGCTAAACTGAACTTTACATTAGTTGACATAAGGACACATATCACATGACGACGGGTTAATTTAATCGGTAACTGAGTTATTTCGTTCAGGGCTTTTCGCTGGGTTAAGAAGGCGAAAACTATACAGGTTCGCTGAAACGTGTCATATATTTAAAGTAGATTTATTGTCTACATAATCAAGTATGTTGGCAGAAAGCGTGGTTCCGTCCGGACCGCTGTAGGCCGGGAGGACTGCAGGAAAATTGGAGAGGCGTATGCCCAGCAGTGGACGCATACATACGCTGATTGACTGACTATTGCCTCGCCTTATGAAGACATGACTCACTGCCAGATGCTGCATCGCCGCGTGTATGGCATCTTTGTACACACAACACAATAACTTACTATTATACAGAGTGTTCGGCACATCGATCGACAATTTTTTATAGGTAAGTGGGGTCATTTGCAAGGTTTTGACCCATGACACCTTTTGTCAGGTGTCACGTGGTATCGAGATACGATTTTTTCCCTTATTTTTTAAAATAACGAAAATCCCAGCTTTAAACCCTTGTAACTTTATTGTTTATGATTACATATATCAGCACGAAATAAAATTTGTTTGATTTTACGATGTATCCGTATGTTCTAGAAGAAATATTATTTGATGAGGTTAAAACCATGAAAAGGACTTATGACCTCCTAAATCCCGAGGACGAGTAAAAATATGACAGAATCTGCAATTGAGAGCTTCCTTTTCTTTTAAAAAGTTTGCTTGCCAATTTTGTCCACATAATGAATTATTTGTATGACATATGGTATACCGTTGGAAAGGGCATAAACCAGCAAACTTGAAAAGAAAAAGAAGCTCTCAATTGCTGTCAGTTTTTTTAAAATGAAATAAAGATTCTGTCATATATTTACTCGTCCTCGGGACTGTGGGAGATCATAGGTCCTTTTCGTGGTATTAAACTCTAATAAAATCGAATAAAATTTACTTCGTGCTGATACAATCATACATAACCAAAAAAAGTTACAAGGGTTTAAAGCTGGGATTTTCGTAATTTTAAAAAATTAAGAAAAAAAATCGTACCTCGATACCACGTGACACCTGACAAAAGGTGTCATGGGTCAAAACTCAAAACCTTGCAAATGACCCCACTTACCTATAAAAAAATTGGTCGATCGATGTGCCGAACACACCCTGAATACAAAACCTAGCCAATTGATTTGAATTTCATTGACACTATTGAGCGTTTAGTGACCCTCTAACTATAATTAGACACTGTCGCTCAGGCGAAGGAAGACACGTTATTCGTTGCATTAGAACACCAATTATTTCATTGGGATGGGAAAATATGATTGAAAGGTTGAAAGCTGCACAGCGAGCAAAAGAGCGAGCCATGAATATCGTTACGTGTATAATGAAGTAGTCGATATTGGACACCGGGTGGCTAAGCTCAAGTGGCAGTGGGCTGGGCACGTTAGCCGAAGAGACGACAACCGTTAGAGTAACCGTGTCCTACACTGGGGAATGACTGGGGCGAGGGAACAGGTAAACAGTACAACTGTTCTAGGTATATAAACACAGTTGTGAGTTGTGACTGGAAATGCATGAACACTGTCAAGGCTTTGTAGACGGCCCAGGAGGAGCGTGCGTGACTAGACTTCCCCCAATAGGTAATTAAGTATCGTCCGACAGCAATTTGTCGGTTAAAGTGAAATTGCTCATACATTTGGCATCTACATTATAGCTGAAGGTGGTGAAAACGGCAGTGAGAAGTGAGTTATAGCCGAGGGTGGTGAAAACGGCAGTGAGAAGTGAATTATAGCCGAGGGTGGTGAAAACGGCAGTGAGAAGTGAATTATAGCCGAGGGTGGCGAAAACAGCAGTGAGAAGTGAATTATAGCCGAGGGTGGTGAAAACAGCAGTGAGAAGTGAATTATAGCCGAGGGTGGTGAAAACAGCAGTGAGAAGTGAATTATAGCCGAGGGTGGTGAAAACGGCAGTGAGAAGTGAATTATAGCCGAGGGTGGTGAAAGAAAACGGCAGTGAGAAGTGAATTATTAGCCGAGGGTGGTGAAAACGGCAGTGAGAAGGAGGGGCGTGAATAGGCACCTGTCCTGTCAGGCCGGCATGGCATTTGTAACCCCAGCTAGACCGAACGTCCATGGGTGTGATCTTTCGCTTTATAAATATAAAATATAAAAAAAAAACGAGGGACCTATTGATGAACCTTTTCAAATTACATTCACTAAATACCATCTTACCTGTAGGTATGTTGGAATGGATTATCGACCTAAATGTCACTCACTAGTCCGTTTCAGATCATAATATTGAGCTACGAACGTTCAAAGTTTTAATTCGCGACTATGGCGTGACTAAAGTCGTAAAATCTCGCACAAGATAAATCTAACAATAGAGGGTTCCACGCTAACGTTTAAAGCAAAAACTCTCGATTCTCGTGACAATATAAGAGAGGAGTCAAACGGGTTCGAGCATGAGTGCGCGGAGCGAAAATGAAATAAATTAAACGTTTTAAGCGCGCTATGAAAATGAAAAAAAAAAACGTGGGGTCGAGGGGTCGAGGGTCGAGGGTCGAGGGGTCGAGGGGTCGATTGGTCGAGTTATCGAGCAGTCAAGGGGTCGAGGTGGAACGGAGATGAACGGAAATGAATGATGATGAACGGCGGTGAACGGCGATTAACAAATTGTGACAAGTTCGAGGTATGTCAGCCTCGATAGCTCAGTGGTGCAGACAGTCAACTGTCGCTATTGAATGTTAAGCAACGCTGGGTGCGGTCAGTACTTGGATGGGTGACCGCTGACCGTTGGAGGCTGACCGAGGTTCGGATTCCTCGTAAAAACTGTGGGTCCCTTCCCTCCTAATCTTACTTGGTGGTAGGGTTTAACTCGCCCGGGTTGGTACCACCGCACTAAATGAAACGTCGGTCTAAACGGCTATGTAAATAGTTTGTGTTTTCCGACCAGTTCAGTGTAGCCGGCACGATCAAAGGGGGAAGCACTGACATGGCACCTAGTTCACCCGGTGTTATGGGCTGACATCACGGACGTTGTAGGTGATGTAGCCAACCGTGTCAGTTTCCATAAAAAAAAAAAAAGTTAAGTTTTACTGCCATAAGAATACTCAATAAACAATAAACAAAGGCGATGATCGGCGGTGAACGGTGGTTCGATCGGGTATCAAAATAAATAGTGATAAATAACGTAAGTAACGACTAGGCTTGGTAAGAACTTTCCATCTATATATATAGTATATACACCTCAACCACAGTTTTATTACATATCCCGTATTTTTATCGTTAAATTTTATAATGGTAGAGTATGGGTAGAGTAGAGATAATAGGAGAAGACCATCGACGAAAGATAGAAAACAGGACTTTTTATGCGTGCGCGAAGGGAATAGCTACGGAACCATCTGCATGTGAACGACGACGTTCGCACTTAACAAGTTTTTTTTTCTATAAGTACCTACCTGAATAATTTTTTGAAACGGTTTTCACGTGTCGATCGGTGGATTAAAATTCACGCAGCTGCCATTGTTGTCGGATCACTTTATCCTGGTGGGTTGATGGTGGGTGATTTATGTATCATTCATCCACTCAACGTGTATCGGTCGCACGCACTCTCTCGTCCAAAGAATGTCCGCCCGCCCGCAAGGCACAACCAAGCAAATAGCATAGCAATCAGTCAGTCGTTTATAGCTATCGGGAGGAGTGGTGGTCGCGCGCGCTTGAACGCTGTCGAGCGAGACCAACCGGCGCGAGTTCAAATACGAGCGATCGCGAACGCGCATGTTCCAAATTTGAAAGTAGATTTTTTTATAAATTTACGCGGCTTCAATTTATTCATTGGCTATGACTTAACTGGGTAAAAAAATAACTTACTTGTGCAAGTATATGGAAATTTAATAGAAAACTGTTTCTAAATTACAAACAAAAGGAAAAAGGTTTCTAGAAGTGTGACATTTAAAATCAACGAGTAGTTAGTAGGTACTACCTAGTCAGCGTCTCTTTATAACAGGTCAGTGACATTAATATAATTTTTTGCATTATTATCATTAGTTCATGCATTGTTTCATTCGACACATAGAGCACATAGGTAAGTTATTAGAAAATTAATTATTATTATGTACGTGGGTACCAATGTCATTTTGAATTCTCTATCTATTTCTGTGTGACATTAATATAATTTTTTGCATTATTATCATTAGTTCATGCATTGTTTCATTCGACACATAGAGCACATAGGTAAGTTATTAGAAAATAAATTATTATGTACGTGGGTACCTATGTCATTTTGAATTCTCTATCTATTTCTGTGTGACATTAATATAATTTTTTGCATTATTATCATTAGTTCATGCATTGTTTCATTCGACACATAGAGCACATAGGTAAGTTATTAGAAAATAAATTATTATGTACGTGGGTACCTATGTCATTTTGAATTCTCTATCTATTTCTGTATACTCTGCTGATACTTTGAAAACGGTTTATAAAACAAAAAAGGCATCGAAATTTATGATTAACCTTTATTATTATTTATTCCTTTATTATTTAGAAGTCCATAAATAAATTTCAAAAGGTAGTTCGTAGGTGGAATAATTTACCATTCTGTTATAAAACCGGTAAACAAAAAAAATAACTGTTGAGTTGGTAGTGGATTTGCGAGAATGTTCAGTCGGCTCTAAAAATAGATATTCCTAGACACGCTTGAGGCCTTAGTGCGGTGCGTAAAGTAGCTGCAACTCACGTTTACCTTTTTAGGGTTCCGTATCCGTCGTACGGGACGCTATTACTAAGCCTACGCCGTCTGTCTGTCTGTCCGTCTGTCTGTCCGAGGGCTGTATCTCTTGAACCCTAATAGGTAGCGCGTTGAAATTTTCACAGAATATGTTATTATGGCCGATATAACAACAAATAATAAAAATAAGAAAAATAAAAAAATTCACGGGGTCCCCATAAAAGAAACAAAAAAGTGTATGCGCGCCATCTACCGAAAACAGTATGAATCATTTTAACTATTATCATGAATTTTAACTAATATGAGGCATTTCATAAAACACGTTATAGATGGCACGAACCCTCGGTGCGCGAGTTCGACTCGCACTTGGCCGGTTTTTTTTATCCAAAGCGCGACATTTGGCGCCGAACCACCCATAAGGTGTCTAACAACGCCCATAGACATTCGGTCGTATGCGAGCGAGACACCTATATTCCGGTTGAAGCTTGAGTTCCCACTTCCTTTGCTGAGGGTCGGTGCATTACTACGTGGTATTGTTGCCCTTAGGAATCTTAGAGCGGCGAAAAATAGCCAAGTGACTTGACTGTTCTGTTTTTAAAAATTACGTTTCTTAAATTCCAAATTGTTTTAAATATCTATTAGATTGCACCTAATTAGTAAGTAATTACCTTAATTAAACACATATGCGTATTAAAGATTGACAAAGGCTCTTTACACCCTGATTCACTTAATTAATAAGTTTTTGTCGTCAGTACTCTCAGCAAAATTGTAAATTTTGCTCTCAAGCTGTGTTTTCGATAGACTATGGGCGGTGTTATTATGTGGCTAGTCACTAAATACTTGTAAAAATATGTATAAAAAAAAATACCCTGCGAAGTTTCTTGTCGGTTCTTCTTCGTGGGTGTATCGTGTGGGGCCGGTACTTTAAAAGAATAGCCCTACTGCATCTCTCCGCGTGTATGTCGTAAAAGGCGACTAAGGGATATGCCTCTTATATTACTAGGTGGTAGGGTTTAACCCGCCCGGGTTGGTACCACCGCACTGAATGAAAGATCGGTCGAAACGGCTATGTAGTTTGTGTTTTCCGTCCAGTTCAGTGTAGCCGGCACGATCGAAGGGAAGCAAGCTGACGTGGCACCAAGTTCACCCGGTGTTAGGGGCTGACATCACGGATGTTGTAGGTGATGTAGCCAATCGGGTCAGTTTCCATAAAAAAGAAAAATCGAACCGGATTCCCGGATAGAACAAATTGTGACGAGTGCATTCTAATTGCCATATGCATGATCAATAAACAATACAATACAATACAATACAATTTTATTAAGCGGCGAGTGGCCAAGTGTTCTGTGCGTCGGCGGCGTCTCTTGCGAGTGGTCTGAGGTTCGAATCCGTACGGCGTGTACCAATCAACGTACCAATGAGTTTTTCTGACCGATAAATTTAGTGAATACGAACGTGATACTAAACCATGCTGCTTCACCGCCGTTCGGAACCAGTGTAAATTTGTAGGTCCCTTTATTAGGTGGTAGGGTCAAATTCTATCCGACTGGGTTGGTACCACAATACTACATGTTAAATGGCCGCATAGTAGCCACGGCTGTGTTCTACTATGGTCCAGTATAATGCCAGCAATCCAAAGGGAAGTCTCCGTTATGGTACCTACGTTTTCCGAGGTAATTATTCGCTGGTCAGAGCAGGTGCTTTGGCCCCTCTGACTCAGCAACCCATACCGGCTTACATAAGAAATATATATTAATTAGTACCTACATTTATTTCATTTTGTTTTAATTTTTTATAGACGGTACGGGTGTCTGTGCCGCAAAACTTCACCGGAAGACCAGACACAGCCAATAACACCACTCTTCGCGAAATCACGCTCACATAGGAGCCATGCCAGCTAAAAGTCGGACATAAAGGTCGTCGTCGAATTTTTTAACACGTTTTCTGAAGATCCCCAGCTGTAGGTAGTAGGGAACACACTCACCGGAAGACCGTTCCACATTTTCGCCGTACGATGTGATACGCACGACACAACAGGAACGATTGGAAAAGCGATGCGTTCTTAGAAATTGTGTGTCAACTGGTAGCCGAGAGTGGCGGGATGAGAAGAGCGGAAGACCGCGTGTGGTGGCGTGCCTTGGGAGAGGGCTATGTCCAGCAGTGGACCGATACAGGCTGATGATGAGATGATGTCAACCAGTGAGCTGTGCCAACAACATATGGATCTTAGAATATGGATATTCCGAGTCCGATGATGATATCTATGAGTCAATTGGAGATTTAAATAATTTCGTTTTCCGCTTTCCTCTCAATCAGCACAGTAGGTAGGTACCTACGTAATCGTGTAAACATTACTTTTGAGAACTTTTTTATATATGTTTTAACCACAGAGCATCGGGTTGCCGCGGCAGCCAGCTGGGGGAAGACTGTAAATTAAAAAATAATATATTGCCACCCTGCATTTTTTTGTCATACTCTACACATGCTCTACCTACACGCACAACCGTAAGGGCGAAGAAGAATGCTCTACTATGTAAATCCTCAGAGTACCGGTGTAGGTCAAATCTTTACTATATTAATGAAACCAAATTCAAAATTTTATGAGCGTGCCCACAGGATTTTAGTTCTTCGGGGGGGTTTCCAATGCTGGAACGAGCCTAGAAAATTATTGTGGTCGAACCAAGCAAGTGTTGAGGGAGGGGGGGTGGGAGGGGGGGGGGGGTTAAACCCAACCTCAACCCTCCCCCCCTCGGCACTACTTATTACATATTACATAGGTTTATCGTCGCATATTTATTTGTCGCAACTCGCACCGCACCATGGATGAGTGTTTCTCAGTTCTCACAGATGTTGGTGTTCCCGATTCTTTCGTAATAACAGTATTTACATAATTTTAGTGTAATGCGAATAAATCTTGGCATTGTATTCCTATGCCAAGGTTATTTGGTTTTTTGACATTTATTTTCGTTCCTATTCAGTCCGTACTGACCACGTTTTAGTGCGATATTAAAATTAAACCGGTTTTGCTTGATAACATACCTACTGAATGCATGCCTTCACCATTAAGGAATTTAAATATGAATTAAGTTGATTTAATCCGGCAAGGACATTCAAAAGAATAGAATTGTTATAGTCATGCATTGTGTATAATTAACTTCGTCTCTAATGTAACCTTAGCACCATACGAATCGTAGCACGCGTTTTGATAAAGCTCCCTACGTGAGTCTACAAATTGTAAGTTAAAGACAGTCAGACATGATACATGATACAAATTATATTTGTCGTTTTGGGAGCACTACCATTAAAACCATTCACATATATATTATACTAGCTTTTGCCCGCGGCTTCGCTCGCATGAAATTCGTATTTAAAAAGAAGAAAGTAAGTAAGGCCGCTACCTATAACTTTATTTCGGCGGGCGGAACAATTCGATTTGTATGAGAGCCAAGTCTTAGCGCAATGTTCTTGTCTTAGCGCAACCGGAACTGAATTTTATTTAGCTTATCCTGTGTCCTGTATGATCAAATGTGCTTGTACTAAGTTTCATCGAATTCGGATGATCGGTTTAAGAGTTATGGAGCAACATATACATACATACAGGAAATATTTCTAAAAATCCTAAATTTAGTTTTAGTATCATACATAAAGTCTACAGACGCATTATCTCATAAAACAAAGTAACTTACTCCAAAAACTATATTTTATAAACGCGTCAAAACGTAGGTATCCCCTCTATGCCACAACAACCTCTCTTCTGTGAACAGTCAATTCGCGACAATAATACAATAAATGTTAAAGCCCAAAAGCCGGCTCCAGACTCTCGCCGAGAACCCCCGAGAACACCCGAGAAGCGAGAATATGAATAGTTTCTCGTGGTTTCTCGCATGTCTCGTTCTCGGGCTCGCCTGTTCTCCGCTCGGTGTCGGTTTTTCTGCACGCTTCAAAGGGTTTTCTCGGGCGGGAAAAGGAACGCTATCCACATTCTCGTTCCGTCTAAGTGCGACGTGCGACAGTGCGGAGAGTGCACGTGCGTACGTAATTATTTTCTTCGTGGTGCGTGCGCAAATTACTAGTAAGTGTATTGTGTAGACTGAGGTCATTCATTTGATTTATAGTGAAATAATAATTGATGCTATGAGATGCATAGTTTCGGAGAAAAAAAAGGAAAGCATATTTTTCATACAAAATAAATTTTTCATAATAACTGTATTTTTTTTATTAACTAAAACATTGATTTTGAAAAGAAATTCCATTTCTAAATTGCTGCAGGGTCGTCCATATCGGACAAGGACCGAGAACACAAGTGAGAACAATTTGTGAGTGTGGATTATGTGCTCGGCGAGACTTCTCGCGAGCCTTCTCGCGAGAGTCTGTAGCCGGCAATGGTTTGAAATTTAGAATATACGAGATTTTTTATTATCTCTCAAATCAATGCGATGCCTGATGGAGATAACTAGTTTTGTTTTTGAAACACACAATTTATGGCGAATCTTGGCGATTAGATGCCTCTTCTCTCTTTTTCAATTCTATATAATCTGGTCTATGTACGAATTCCTAGTAGATCTGCAAATATATACAGACGTCAACTCGGAGGCACTATTTATTGTGCGCAAACGGGATTCGGACGGATTTCGCATATCATAGGCTTACGAACATCAATAATAAATAGAGTAATTTGTGGGAAGCTTTTATTTCGTTGTTTCCAAGCAGGTCACCGGTCAGGTGTTTTCACGTATATATATATAAAAATATCTATAATCGGTTTACGGCATATCCGGGAGATATCTGCGTGTGACCGACAGACTGACAGATAGACAGACTGGCGGACAGACAGCAGAGTGATCCCATAAACTGCTTTTGTTCTATGCCTGCTAAGTATAAAGAGAAAAACCGAATTACAATGAAGGTAAACATAATTTCTAAGTAAGCCCTTCAACCACATCCCAAATTTAATAGTTTGTTTTAATAATAGAAACTCGTCTCTTGTGTGTGCCACATATATTCAAGGTTTGGTCAATGAAGGGTAATTTGTTTGATTACACAATACAACAAAAAGTTGCAGAGCAGAGGTTGTTCACAACAAAGACGAACATAATTCCTTTTCAAAATGTTTTATTTCCAGATCTACTGAACATTTTAACAATTTTGGTTCGTCTTATCTTATATATGGAATTTCTGCTGTACTTAAACATTTACTCATCACCTGCAAGGTGTACAGTAGAGTACGGTACGTACCCGTACCACGTGACCGATTTGGGGGGAGGGAGGGGTTTGTCAAAATACCACGCTAGGTCACATTGGGGGGGTTGTTCACCCTGTGATGTAGTATTTCAAAATATAGTTTTAAAAGACTAAAAAAAAGCAGCGGCGGCCGCCGCCGTGTGAAAAAATATATATTTTTTTTCGGTGGTGGCGTTGACTGGCCCTGTTTTTCCTAAGAACTCAATTACATACACCAATAAGTATTCATCTGGTCACATTCAAAAGCAAAAATACAACCGCTTAACCCACTGAATTTTAGTGCTTATTACACATAACTACATTTCAGTGCTTATTACACATAACTACATTTCAGTGCTTATTACACATAACTATATTTCCGTGCTTATTACACATAACTACATCTCAGTGCTTATTACACATAACTACATTACAGTGCTTATTACACATAACTACATTTCAGTGCTTGTTACACATAACTACATTTCAGTGCTTATTACACATAACTACATTTCAGTGCTTATTACACATAACTACATTTCCGTGATTTTTACACACAACTACATTTCAGTGCTTATTAGTTATTACACATAACTACATTTCAGTGCTTATTACATATAACTACATTTCCGTGCTTATTACACATAACTACGTTTCAGTGCTTAATACAAATACCTACATTTCAGTGCTTAATACACATAACTACATTTCAGTGCTTCTGACATATAACTACATTTCAGTGCTTATTACACATAACTACATTTCAGTGCTTATTACACATAACTACGTTTCAGTGCTTAATACAAATACCTACATTTCAGTGCTTAATACACACAACTACATTGAAAAAAACAGCAAGTTGTGAAATACCACGTGAAACTACAAGCGGGATGGGGACCCGGGAGGCGAGTTAGTCAAGAAGTCACACATTGTCACACACAGGGAGAGAGGAGGGGGTCTAAAAGTGGCCTACAATCGGTCACGTGGTATGGGTACGTTCCCTAATAATATGCATCTCAACATTGTTGTTGCCATCTTTTGAACATTTTTAAACTTGATTCTCGAGGTCAGCTGGAATATTTGGTTTTTCTTTGTTTTTTTCCCCAAGCACTCCTATAATTTGGTCAGAATATAGCGACATACATTTTATAAAGTCTATTGTGTAAATGATTGTATAAACAAATTATGTGAAATCAATAATATAAGTATTTTAGACAAGATCATACGTATCTAACCAGTAGTAGAGGTACTAGAGCTTTTATACTTAAACTTTGAGTTTTCAAGTAAAATTTTATAGTCCCTAAATAACTGATATTTGAAAAAAATATAAATTATACAAAATAAAATATTACCTACGTACACTTTTCGATACATTTGGTAGTTAGGTAATTAAATATATTTTCGGTAGCTTGGGCACAGCAGCATGAGAAGGGCCTTGGGTAATTCGAAGTATGGATGGGCACTGTTCAAACAATATTGATTTATAAATACAGTTATACACTACAAAGGCCTGTGCGCTTTCTCAGTTTATTTTTACTTACTCTACTGACGGAGTAGTCGCTTTCAGAAGGCACTGAGCCGGTTCTCAAGGCATTGAACTGATACATGTTCGCGTCTTGTGCTAAAAATAACACTAGGAATGCGGAAATGTAATTTTTTAGAGCATTTTCTGCAATTTCATTATGTCAAATGCATACAATTCAAATAGGGTCATAATTTCGTCGTGCAGGTTAAAATTGATAAATTATTATAGATGGTGCGACCAGAAAAGACTAAATTGCAAATGTATCTATGTCCATTTCAAATAAATAAATATGAAAAATTTAAATCCAGTTCAGTGCAGTCGACACGATCAAAGGGAAGCAATGAGATGACACCTAGTTCACCAAGGTGGTGTGGGCTGACATCGCGAGTGTTGTGGATAGTGCAGCCTACCATGTCAGTTTCAATAATAAAAAAAAATCTACTGAACCTTTTCGCATGGGGGTTTCACTGACGTATTCAGGATCATCTAAGGACAATCATATAGGATATTTTTGCGAGAACAGATGAATCGTAATAAAGGTGACGCAAAAGTTATCACTTATCATCCATTTTAATATAGCTAAAACTATTTTTTTCTGTATTCATTATCGATAGTTTTCGTTTTTAATATTTTTATTTACATCTTAATGTCCTACAGAATTTATCAAAATTGGAGTTCTCTTTGCATTTTCAATCTTTTTTTCTTAATACTTCCGGCACAATATTAACTATTTCTTGTCGAAAGTTTTCTTTCAGGACGCGAGAGTCTTGCTTGCTCACAATGACTTCAAATAACCCCAAGGAAAGAAGTTGGTCAGATGAGGTGATCTTGCTGGCCAATGGGAATCGCCAAGCTGGCAGTTACACGGCCTGGAAAATTTGCATTCACTCTGGAGGCGCCATTTGAACTATATTATCTTCAGTACTTAATGGAACAAATTTCGAAGGTGTAGGCACCTACCTAAAAATTAGGTAAAAAATTATCTTTATTTAAAAGAACAAAAATTTTAGCTACCTATATTAAAATGGATTATTACTTTAGCGCCACCCAGGTGTGTAAATTAATATTATTGGGGACATACGCTATGCGCGTTGTTTGAACGGACACACGAACAAACAAAGCGATTTCACCTACACTTTCAATGCTATTGTGCCGGCCACCGTATACACTAATGTTTGCATTTTCTCAATGTGTGCGGGGCGCGAGCGTGACCCGTGGGCGGCACTGACCGTCAGACGCGTACTCGGCTTAGCGGTAAATCCAGTCGCTTTTCACTGTATTAGTACAGGTCAGATTTGTATTTATGCACTTAATGCTGAATGATTTTTTTTTTCAGATTTCCTTCACCGGCGCGACTAATAAACCATGCACGTTAACTCTTGTCTACACCCGAAATTCAAACCTCCGACAGTTCGAGTAAGAGATATATTTTATTAGCATGTTTTCTTCAGACAGAAGTAATTACTAAAAAAAGAGTCACTGGGCTAACCGCCACTCAGCGTTCCACACTTCGTGCCCGCCTGGCGGAGAAGGCCGGGCATACAAAAACCCCATAGTATTAAGCCTGACGTATTCAAACGAGTTCTCGAAATCGAAAAGTGAAGGGCATAATAAACGACGAGGAAAACGAACAGTGAGGAAAAGGCGCGTCCTTGGATGATCCGTTCGAGTTGGTTGGTCTGCGTGGGAGAGCACACGACTATAAGACAATAGCTCTCGTGTGAGAACATAAAATACCTATAAAATAGCTAGCATATTAAAAAAACAACACCTTAAAAAGGTCATATAAAACCGTCTGAGAAGTTATTGTTGATGCAAAAATTTTAATAATTACTTCTGAAGAAAACAAACTAATAAAATATATTAAACTATAAGCGAACATACAATAAATGAATGAGACTAGGTATTCCCGCTAGCCGTGTTTCCCCTTTATTTTTATGACTTTTTTTCTACTGCCTTGGCTTATATTTTTTTATATTATTGTGTATTTATTTAGTATAAGGCCCTCGATTTAGGTATGCACACAAACCATGTGTCAGTGTCGACTCTCGTCAACATTACGCCGAACCTTCTAAGGAGCAGCTGAGGGAGCAGCTTTTAATCTGAGTACCTACATAGGTACTTTTTTCTGCATTTTCTGTCTATGGTAATTAGCGAATTTATAAATTGTATCTTGTAAGTGTGCCTAAACGGAACTACCGTTACTATGTGGCAAAAATTTATATTTAAAAGGCTTTAAACTACATGATTATTAAATTAGTTCCGAGCGGTTATAGATATATTATATAGCTTTGTTAATAATTCATTATGAATATTAAATGTATTAAAGTGAGTACTAAAAGATATTAGTCGCGAATGGATTACATGGATGGATGGATACATAGGCGCGAAATAATAAAATTAATAGATATTTAAATGAACTCTTCTACAAACGACTACCGGGTCATCTAGTTATTTATAAATAGTTAATCAATCTTGTATATTCACTTGACCTACGTTTGAAATATCATGAATCATAATGTTTTCAAGTTATAAAATTAATTTTGCCACTGGGCCACATACATTTCTTACACTTTGGATTCGCGAGTGCTACGGGACAGGATACATACGAATTATACGATTTATACAACTACCTAATTAATTTAATAATGAAATCGTGACTTCATGGTGCTGACTGCTCTGCTGGGTAACAATGATTCAGATACTTGTTTATAATTTTAAATGTGAGTTATTATTATCTGGCGATAAACATATATGCCAATGTTTATAAAATTTAGTACCGTGTGAGGCCGGTATTAAAAATAATAGCCCCCCTGCTTTCTCCTCGTGCATGTCGTAAAAGGCGACTAATAAGATGCCGTGCTAAAGTGCGACAGGTATCCGACTCTCACATTGGCACGGTTCTTCCACCGAGTCATGCAGCAGGTGGGTTTTCGTGCTTATTTGCTGCTTGATAGATATCTTGTCCTAAAACTTTGCTAAACTTGGTGGTCGTTGTTGTGTTGTAATGTAATTTACCAGAGTTTGTTCAGCACAACATCGAGTACTCTGCCTACCTTGAGTGTCGCGGGAACTCGGGATACAGTGAAATGAAATGAGATGTATATTTTATTGCACACAGAATGAACAGTTAGTAATACAGTACAGTATACAAATTATGTAATGTAAATATGTGGAACATTATTTTATTTTATTTTTAACTGAAGTAGCACGAGTATGTATGCATTTATACAATTTTTACCTACATTATATAAATATATATTTTATTCGGCGCGGTTTAAACTATAATCTACAAAACATACGATGTACCTACAATTTCGATATTATCTTTTAAAAAAATGGCAGCATGTGACATATATAGTACGAGTATTAACACAGCTATAATTAATGATGTTTACGCCCAAAGTTGCCGCTAGGTAATAAACAATTAGTAATTAAGTATAATCAGTAGGTAGTTAGTTCATAATCAATTTTTAATTGATGCTGTTTTGTACGTCAACATTCTTCCCAAATGTAGTGAAATGTATGTTTTTATTTATTTGTTTTTGCATTTTATTTGAAATATTTTCTTTTAAAGTTAACTAGAGAATCGTAGTCGTCGCAAGTAGGAAAATCAACGGCAAATTAAAAAAAAATCGTCGTTATGCGCTCGCACGCACTCGCTCCGCGGCTTTCGAAATGCAAGATTATTTTATATTCACCATCACCACTAGCTATGCCCGCGGCTCCGTTCGCGTTAAGGCTGTATACAAGGTAAAATTCCGCTCTTTCAGAGATATCTACCATCAATATTAATCATCTGTTATATTCAGTTTTAATACACATATGTACAACTACATCTATCAGGGCAGGGCAGATCGGTGGCTTTCTGAAAACTTGATTTGACTAACTTCGTTCGATAGAAAACAATTATGAATTTTCATTTTGACGCTGAATTTAGTTATAATATGGGACGTAACAAGACGAAAGTTAGTAGGATTTTGGAAAAAACTATAAGATTTATTTCACTATAAACCTAGTTTACAATTTTTTTTTTCAAACTATAGTTACACTCTGGGCTTAAACTAGAGATTTTACTTATAGTCCTGTCTCTCACGCTACTAGGATACCCTGTGTTGTGAGAGGCAGGGCTTTTACCGTTAAGTTCTTAGTTAGCTTAATATTAACTATATTTTATTATTTGATTATATAATCTTTTTCTGTACTTTTTTAGTGTTGCAATAAATAAATAAAAACGCGAATTTTCGCTTACGCTATTAATTTTCCGAACATTGCATCCTATTTCAACCCACAAATGCAGCGTGTGGCTATCCTGCTTGCACCCTCGGAATTATCTGTACATCGTGATTTTATATTATTTCAAGATTGCATTGCTCAACCGATTTGGATTATAAATAGTACATACGGCACATGTTCCGTTTTATAATATGCAGGGAAAGGGAAGGTTAGGTTAGGTTAAGTTTTCCTTGTTATGAAACCTACGACTATCCTATATATTTTAAGTCTATTGATGGTCGGATCGGATGTTACTAAAAATATTGCTCAAAATACATTGTTAACTTTAACCGCACATTCTGTTAGTGGTTAACGTAATAACATGGCTTCCAATAACAGTGTATTGGCTTCTCGCCAACAACAGCGCAGGCGCGGTGTCCACTGTCCACGTTGCGCAGACGCAGTCCGCGCCGTGACCGCGACAGAAGCCGCAATAAGTTCATTGTCCCTGTGGCTGTTGTGGTTGACACGATATGTCGTTGTTAGTCCTCTTCTGACACAGTGTTTCAGTTTGTTTTGTCGCTTATCATTATTTTAATTTTTATTTCATTATTCAATCTCGTTCATTGTCGTCATCGTCTGTCAGCCTCAATAGCTCGGTGGTGCGATCGACGGACCGCCGTTGGTGATCTTAAGCATACCTGAGCGCGGTTGGAACGTGGATAGGTGACCGTTCAACCGTTGAGGTTGACCGTGGGTTGGATTCCAAGTAGGTCCCTTCCCTTATTACCTTATTAGGTGGTAGGATACAACCAAAAGGTCGGTCGAAGCGGCCATGTAAATAGTTCGTGTTTTCCGTCCAGTTTAGTGTAGCCGGCACGACCAAAGGGAAGCACTAAAATGGCACCTAGTTCACCAAGATGTTATGACCTGGCATCATGGGTGTTGTAGGTGATGTAACCAACCGTGTCAGTTTCCATTAACGAAAATTGTCGTTGTTAGATCCTCGATGTCGGAGAGCTTTGAAGTGACCCATGTTAGATCTCTACCGGCATCTCTACTAACTTAGACATCAGAAGTCTGCAAGCATCAGGTCTTCCTAATCTACACTAAGTAATATTATAAAGAGATAAAGTTTAAACAATTTTAACTTTGTAAGTTTTGATGTAGGAGGTAATCTATGAAAATACTCATCCGATTTAAAACATTATTTGACCAGTATTTATAATGGATCTTCAGGATGAACATATGTAGGCTATGCGGGCATAAATGATGATATGAATGATTATACACATACTCATACAATTTTGTAATATCCATCCGGAATGACAGGCTTTTCAGCAGCTAAAACAAATGTTAACATGTCATAGGAAACACGTTACTGCCGGTAACGAGTGTTCATAAACTTTGTCTAACCGACAACGCTTCAGTAACATAACAACGTCTTGTGTGCGAGTTGTGACAACAACGGTGGGAACGATGATGGCGGAACATTAATGTCATTCGTATAATTATGTACCTATGCATTCACCTATTTCGTAATTGCATTTTTGTGAACGTTGTTCAGAAGCTATTATACTTTTTAGGTGTCCGTATATCGTACGGAAGCCTATTAATTAAGGCTACGCCGTCAGCCTGTCCGTTTGTCCGTCTGCCCTACCTTTGAAAGGCTGTATCTTTGAACCTTAACAGGTATACGAAAATTGGAAATTTGGAACTGAATATGTGATATTATGGTAGATATCCTAATAAATAAAGCTTGCCTCGCGTCGTCTCGGAGAGCTCCGTAGCCACGGCCTGCACCCGCCCCGGCGTGCTTGGAGGCTTGCCTCCCGCCGCGTGAGAACGTGAATAAAGAAACATAATAATAATAAAAAACAAAACGTAAAGCTTAATTGGGTCCTCATACAAGCAAAGCAACGTGTTTTTTTCAAGGTTTTTTGTTTTTGCTCTATCGTAAAAACGGTAATATATAAAATAGTCAGACTTGGTGTGATTATAGTGCTAACTCTAAAGTAAAACAAAAAGTAAATAAAAAAGGTCAGTTACTCGATGGTACCGGAAACCTCGGTGCGGGAGTCCGACTCGCACTTGACACGCTGTTTATACACGCTGTTCCACCCACCACGGACCAAGAAAACGCGCGTCGCGCCATGAATTCTGTTTTGCTAACTAGGCATGTCAAATTGTGTAAGTACCTACTCAATATTAAATTTCATTTCGAAGTTTCGCTCCAATTACTTCCATCTCTGCTTGCATTCCACTTGTCCCCATTTCGCTAACCGAAATTAGCCAAAATATGGGTAATTTTAGCCAGCTACAGCGAAACGATTGGAAGACCGCTCACTGGTTGCCCTAATTGCTAACTCTTGGTACATGTACACGCGTAAAAGGTTGTACACATATGCCATATGTATGACTGAAGTGAATTGCAAATACATTTGTAATGTAATGTGTTTATTATTGTTCCAATACAAAAAGAGGGGTGTTATATACAGATAGAATAACCCGCGTGGATTGTAAATTAGCAAAAAAAAAAATGTTTTTTCTTTGGAAACATTTAAAAGTTGTATATAGAATTATTTTGTAACACTTTACACTATAAAGATCAAAATATGCAATATTCGTAGCATATAATTTTATTTTATTTATTTGGAGTATAACAATTTTTTTTAATAATATAAGTAGTTTTTTTAAATATATTAAATATACATACGACGATTCATATCGAGACTTGTGCTAACTTTAATATTTTTCGTCTTCTTTCGTACTCTATGTAGAGATGGTGTAGAGCGATATATTTATGTTTACCCACTTACGAAAAACCTAATTCGTTTTGAAGGCTGAGCATTCACTGTACCACCTGCAATCATGTTGGTTCTGCAATTAGCACATTGTTGTAATGGTACCTAAGGAGTTATTAATGTGCTTTCGTTGAATAGTGAGCGAAGTGTCAGAAAATGCCTACGTTTCGGTTGTAATCACATTATACAGGTTGGCCAACTTAGATGTACTCGTATATCTACGCCTTTTTTCTGTCGCCATTTTGATTTGGCGTCAAATTAGACAGGTGGTAAATTCGTAAGCGGTGGTAAGCGTTTTGACACTTGAGTAACGTGTTCTAATTATTAAAACGTTCTACGCAAACCAATCTTCTGCTGCGGAAACGACGAGAATAATGTTTTCAGATCAATTAATCTAAATAAATTGCCACTTTGATTGGCCCCAAGAGCGCCGGATGTTACAGCTTACTTTTTCCTATAGGACGCGTCTATGCTCACAGACCGATGAAATATTCGAGACTCTGTTAATGGAATACCGCTGGAAGTTTTTGGAAAATGTGATGAAAAACGCGATGAAGAGCAATGCAACCAGCAAGACGTGGACAGTTGACAGATGTTAATTATTTTCCTTACGTAATAATTGCCAAGCCTGAATAAAATAATTATGGAAAAATATCTGTTATTTTTAGTTTGTTATAAAAATCGTCTAAATTTAAAGTTGTATCACTCCTATTTGGCCCCCCTTATACATATTACATTAGTTTAGCATTATTTTTTAATCTCTCTTTAAATTGTTCGTAGGTAGGTAATTTTTGTTTTAGCATGCCTACTTTGCAAAGATTTTCTATTTGATCAAGCTCTTCGGCTTTTTATATGCCAAATTAATCAAGCAAGACGCAATACTACTTCAAGTGTACTAAAAAACGTCTTAGAACAGATCATAAGAACTCTTGCTCGAAGGCCATTACTGTTGCTCACGGATCGTTCTTTTTTGGCCTCAAGTTGTTTGATGAACGGTTTCATATAGTTTCGACAGAGTTTGGCTCTATCCGCGCCTGCGCAAGACGTAGTGTATGAGTTTTGAAGTTTCCTAAGTCGGCCCTTTATAAGTTGACTTTCGGAGGGCTTTCAAAATCATTTGTATTTTAGCTATGTGCGTCCGCCCGTCACAATGAACGCTCTGTTGTAATATTAATTTTTTAGTTCTTGCGACTTCGCTCGCGTTTGAGTCGGGATAGCAATTTACTGTCTTAGCATGTGACGACCTATAACTTATACATATATGGGTGAATTCAGCAATGACTACCAAAATGTTAAGGGGTCATTCTGGAGCTCAAATGAACAACTTAGATCTTAAAAAAATCAAGTACTTCATACATTTTTGTGGCGGTAAATTCGAAAAATTTAAGGGATCAACGTTTTTTCGAATGATAAAAAAAACGCTATACTAGCGTACACGTACGCGATACGCTAGTATCGCTGCTACTTCACACCCTTGACTATGCGTGTGTATGTTACCTGGACGTCACTGAGGAACTCCTGGATATGCTTGAGCGTCTTCAAAAAGTGTATGCGTCATCTTTGGTCTATGTACGTACGACCATGTCTCAGAATATCGCAGACGTTTCACGTGTCTCCCAATCCGTCTCCGCAGAAATTCCCACATCCTTGGTCTCCTTTATTCTTGTATTAAAAACCCTTCTCCTCCCGAGTACCTGTCTTCCCACGGTGTGGCCCTTCGGTCAAGTGATGATTATGTTCTAGCCATCTCCCTCCACTTATAAAACTGATTTTTATACACACTCATTTTCTGTTCACGCAGTTCAGCTGTGGAATTCATACCGCACTCTACATGGCACTATAAATAGCATATTAAAACGCCTAAAATTGTATTAACATCTCCTACTGTGTAATAGAAGCGATTATCTAAAATCTGTCAAGTGCGAGTTTTACTCGCGCACGGAGGTTTCCGTATCTATCCGCTATCAATAATATCCGCCTATCTTTTGTCTTTCAACAATGCAATGTATAAAAGTCTGTGGCGCCATCTATTATTCAGTAGCGTGACTAATCGATTTTTCGCACGTTTTTGTATGGGAGCCCCCCTTAATTTTTAACATTTTCTTTTTTTTATTATTTGTTGTTATATCCGCCATAGTAACACATATTCTGTGAAAATTTCAACGGGTTACCAACGGGGTTTATTACGGTTCAAGAGATACAGCCCTCGGACAGACAGACTCCGTCCCGTCTGTCTGTCCGGACGGACGGACGGACGGACAGACAGACAGCGGAGGCTTAGTATTAGGCTTCTGTACGGGATATGGAAACCTAAAAATAGTAGTGAATAGTTTTGATTAACTAGTTACTACTTATGTGTACTTACACTTACATAATTATTTAAGGGCTCCATAAAAAAATATATTTCACCAGATACGATTCACAAATACGACTCACAAACAACCATAGTGATTGGAAGAAATCTCTGTAAGGAGTCCGTCCGCCTTTGTACCTCGTGTAAATGATAATAAATATTATATTAAGCTTTTTTCTGCAAAATGTTTTGTAGTAATAAACTATCTATCGCTATTTATTACATTGCAGAAATTACCCTAACCGTATGTAATATAATAATGGGAACTACATAAATGATACCATGGCGAGACCCTACAATTATCATGTTAGATTGCATTGGTAACATCATTGGCATGCAAATCGAATGAGCCGTTCTGGAGTTATAAGCGAACAGCCAGGCGCACAGGCAGACTTCTGAAGTTGCATTTAATAATATCTGCAGAAATGGTACAGATTGTTTAAAATATGTTTGGTATCCTTCCTAATAACTAACACAATCCTAAAACGAAGTTGTAGCCTAATTCGACCTCGTTATTTTGAACTTGGAACAAAGTCTTGTTCATTGTCTCAAAGAACTGGTACCTTCGCGGCGGCAATTTGTTGTTTTTGTTAATATATTTTTTTGCGAAAAGATATAAATAAATATGTACGCTATAGCTATAATCTGCGCAAATTACGTTTGCTGCGTGCTAGAGTGCCATGTTTATTGTTTCTGATAATTGTAATTATAATTTAGTTTCGTTGTATCTACCGTAATTATTAAGAGAAACGCGAGTACAAAATATCCTATTAAGCTAACATTATAAAACATCCGCTACCGACGACTTACGTGAACATTTATTTATTCAAAGAGAAATGAACACAAATATATGTATTTAATTTACAACGCATTAATTATTAAAAACTAAACTAACTAGAAAGAAAGAAAGAAAGAAAGAAAAATATTATTTATTGTCATTATACATAGGTATACACAAAGAAAAGAAAACATTACAAAAAGAACTTATACACGTAAAACCTAAATTAACAACACAAGTAATGACAATATGGAACCATCTCAGCATGGGCTATAGGTGCACAAGACGACCTATAGCGCTGTTTAACTAAAACTACTTAAATCAATGTAATACTAGATCTAAAAAAATAAGACCAACAAATATTACTAAGTTATATATATATAACTATGAAACCCTTGCAAATAATTTACAGCCTAGAGTTCAAATTAATCTGAAAATTTAGAAAATTTCGACTGAAACATTTTTGATCGATAATTTTGAAGCGGTTTTCGAGTTATTGCGGAAACAACGAACAGGTGATTCTATTATTACTCTTTAAGCATGCTAGGTGACTCGATTTTTCACCTAATTTAGATTGGCTGTATACACGCATACAACCACATGAAAATATTCCTGGCCCACCTTTGAAAAATGACCTAACTCGAAAATCACAACTTTACAGGAGAGCCAAAAAATTGTCTCAGTTTTAGTTTTAATTTGTCTTGTGCGTGCTTTATAGTTTTTATTGTATTAAATTATTATATTCGCGAATGCACGTGAATTACTTGTCCGTTGGACACCGTGGCTGGACATAAACATAAAGGATACATGAGACAGAGCAAAAAATATCGTCTTAATGAGATTGAAAGGGTGTAAGGTCGGAATTTTTTTTGTAAAATAGGAGCAGAGTAGGTATTGGGACCAACAGAAAAGAGCCGTATTAGCCGGGATCGTGGTTTATGCTGTAATAAAATATCGAACAGTCGAGTGGTCCTACCTATTACCCTACTACGTCCGTCGTCACGTAGTGATATTCTGCATATTTTACGCAATTTTGTGTTATAACTTATAACATTTAAATCTAGCGGATATTAAGTACACGAAGGGACCAATTTAAACCGGATTTAACCAAGTACGCTGACTGGGGCCTAAATTCTGTGGGCTAAATTCCTACCGAGCCTTGTGCCTTGTATGAGCTTGTTATGAGCGACCGCGTGGAAATAAACACATAGAAACGGAATTGTAATATTTTTCGTACATTTACAAGCGGCGGGTGGCCGAGTGGTTTGGGCATCGGCTTCTCATGCGAGAGGTCAGCGGTTCGAATCCGGTCGGCGTGTACCAATGAGTTTTTTCTGACGAAAAAATTTACGTGTATACCTACAGGCTACACCTGCTGCTTCACCGTTCGGAACCGGTGTAAATCTGTAGGTCCCTTCCCTTGCCCCTTACTAGGTGGTAGGCTCAATTTGTAGCCGACTGGGTTGGTTCCACCGTACTGGATGTAAGATGGCCGCATAGCAGCCTCGGTTGTGTTCTCCTCTAGTCCAGTATAGCCAGCAATCCAGGGAAGTCTCCGGTATGGCACCTACCTTCTCGGAGGTGATATTGGCTGGTCGGAGCATGCGCTTTGGCCCCTTCGACTAGCCACCCATACCGGATAAAAAAAGAACAAAAATTACTTTGTTGCCATCGTTTGGCAGCACGCCCTCCATTTGAAGCATACAGAAGATACGTGAAGAAATAAGTGGGACAGAGATGTATTCGTAACTAGCCGAGTCCGTGGCTCCGCTCGCGTGTCAACTTAATGGACAATGCCAGTTTAGAAAAACTAATGACATAGTAAACGAAAAAAGAAATTAAGAATGTCGTGAAGAGAGGAGGCCAATGTCTAACTGTGGGATAATAGCTAAATTGAAGAAAAAATATGTTTTTTATTTGACAAAGAAAAATTAAATTAAACAGAAATGTAACAACTTAAATTAAAATTAGCTAAATTATGATTTGAATAACCTAGGATAAATATTGCATTTTATTTTTTCGCATTTCTATCACTTTCGACCATACTGCTCGGCCCCTATGAAAGATGGCGTGATTTTACAAACATGTCAATAAATTGTAGAACATCACAGATGATATTCCTCGAGCCTCTGTATAAATCGGCTGAGTGTTTTTCGGTTAAATCACATGATCGCAAAACAAAGTAGCAGTAGAATTTTCTCCAATTGCATCCACTTCTTAACCCAATGCTTCGCTCATATGAATAATGGCGTCATCCTATGTAGCCTATGCTACGTTATGTATCAGTTAGTTATGCCCTATATATGTATTTTTAAATTAATTCAAATTGGTGCAGTAGTTTTTACATAAACATACGAACAGACAAAATTTCCAAAAGTATTCTCGCAATGGATCCTTCATCCCCTGATGAAAATTTTTTTTTTCATATATTTTCAATGTACAGACACGCAAAGTTTGCAGTTTTACTATATGTAAAATTTATGATGATTGAATGATTTCGTCCATGCGCATTTTTCTGTCCCCTCCTCGACGGCTACGCCTTTTCTAGGATTTATTTGTTTATCTACTCGTTCGGGCGTAGCGTCCGTCTCTACTCTACGCGTGCTATTGGAAATGCGACCCAGGTCACTCGTGCAACTGACATTAATGTACCCTGCCCTAGCATGGCAACTTGTATCTGTAGGAACACTGCATTAGATAGTTATGTTTATGTATGTACTATTCGTGGTGCAGGAGGCGGACTTATTGCAGAATACAATTTCATTAATCAATCTTGTTAAAGACAGTTTGGCATGTACAGGTTTGCTTAGTGTTTTCGTTCATCAGAGTGACAGGTATGCATTTAACGATAGGTTGAAACTTTAAACTTTGAAGTGTTTCGAACCCCATTTCACACGTGAGACGACGGCGCTTGCAGCTTGCTCATAACATAACTATGATTATGAGTGGTTGTATTGTAACTTGTAAGACGTGACTTTACTGACCACGCGTGACCCCTTAGTTCCGCCTACTCTATAGACATTGAAATTAGTATTAGAATTAGTAGCATTGCATTTCATATTTTTTTGTAGCGAAGGTTTTTAACGCACGTTTTTGATGGGGACCTAACTCAGAAAAAGTGAAACGTCACGAAAGTACGGACGGAAGTTGCAACGCTCATCCCAAATAAGGAGCGCTCGCTGCTTCAAATTACATAGATTCAATTCAATTCAATTTCTTTATTGTGATATCACCCGTAGGCATGACAATATTCATAATAAAAACACAATACAAGCAGAGCAGAGATAAGCAATACACATCACTTAAAAATAAAAAATTGCTTCTAAACTTGTACATACTAAATATAAAACACAAAAAGCATTCTAAAATCAACAAGTCGACTAAATGAATTAATCATTCAAATAAATCATTGACAGTTTAAACTAAATAATAAATAGAAATATATCAAGTACTCTCACATTTTAAAAATATTAAATATTACATGACAATTACAGATTAGTTATAAAATCAACATTTAAATAAAATATACGATTGAAATTACATTTTTGCTCGTGCAATAGGGAATTTGTCATGTTCATAAAATTATTTATTTATTACAAATATTTACAGCTCATAACTAAAGATTATACATTTATTTAATTATACATTTCATTTATAAAGATTAGAAAATTGATAATTTACCTTAACTTAAACATAACCATAAATTATACATTTGTTTCAAATGCATAGAGAAAAGAAAATAATAAAATATATCTATAAATACCTTTCCCAATAGTTAATAAATAGATGACTAATAAAATAAATTATACATTCGCCGGTTTAAGAGTATGTAGGCCTTCTTTAAAATATTCCTGAAGGGTATAAAAAGGGTTTTTGATCAAATATTCTTTAAGCTGTGATTTAAACTTGTTGCATGTATCGGACATTTTGATGTAATTTGGCAAATAATTATATATTTTTATCGACAAGAAACTTCGGCTTCTTCTCTTTAAATTTAGTCTGGCCCGAGGTACAATAAATTTATTTCTATCTCTTAAAACATATCTAGCCTGTTGACTTCCTTCCTTGATCAAATCAATTTTGTTTGCATACACTTCGAGGCTTAGTATATAAATATATAGGTTAATCACAGTCAATATTTTTAATTCTTTAAAGAGTGGCCTACATGTCGCATCCCATTTTGAACCAGTAATTATCCTTAGGGCCTTTTTTTGTAACTTTAAAACTTTGTTTACATCTGTTCCTGCGCCCCACACTTCTAATCCATATCTAGTGACAGATTCAACATAAGAGAAATATACCATCCTTAGTGTAGACATTGCTGATGTGGTCTTAAGTGTTTTTAGCGCATAGCATGCACCGGCCAGTTTTTTACATACTTTATCTATTTGTTGTTTCCACTTTAAGCTGTTATCTACCACTACTCCTAGAAATGTTACTTCATTCTTTTTTTCTAACTGTGTATTGAACTCTCTATCATCTATGTTAATTTGTTTTGTTTTGTAGTACATATAATGGCTCTTGTTCATGTTTAATTTTAAGTTGTTACAGTCGAACCAGTGTGTTAATTCATCTAGAGTTATTTTCATGTTAGTCATTAGTTTATGTTCTGTATTTGCACTTATTGTGCAACTGGTGTCATCAGCGAATAAATATATATCACTTTGAGATACATTATTGGGAAAGTCATTTATAAATATAAGAAATAGTAATGGGCCTAGGACTGAGCCTTGCGGTACACCATATTTAATTGTTTCTAATTCAGACTGGATAGGTATTTTTGAACTCTGTTTGTTGTAAAAATTTATTTCAACATATTGTTTTCGGTCTGTAAGGTATGATCTGAGCAGTTCCAATGGCGGTCCTCGTATTCCATAATATTCTATTTTTTTTAATAAAATGCTATGACACACACAATCAAAGGCCTTGCTCAAGTCACAGAACAGTCCAGCAGTTTTTTTTCTTAATTCCAAATTTTCGATAACATTACCTATTAGTTCCTTAATTGCGCTCGTGGTAGATTTATTTTTTCTGTATGCAAACTGTTTATTCGTGAATAAGTCACGTTTCTCCAGATATAGGAGAATTTTATTAGCTATAATTTTTCAAAAAATTTTGTTAAAGGTGATAATATGGATAGCGGTCTATAATTGGAAACATCTTTTTTGTCCCCTTTTTTGAAAAGAGGGATCACCTTCGCAATCTTTAGGGCATCTGGAATCTTCACTTCTGTTGGGTGTCCCACGACACCTAACCTTTTTTATGTAATCCGATATGGGTGGCTGAGTCAGAGGGACCAGAGCACATGCTCCGACCAGGTGCCATACCGGAGACTTCCCTTTGGATTGCTGGCTGTACTGGATTAGGAGAGAACACAGGAGAGGGGAAGTTTTACAGTACTACCTCTACGTCCTGGTAGGACAATACACGATATTCCTTGTCTTCATTATTTCATATATAAACATTTATTTAAGTTCACTTGATTAAAAGTTTTTGAATTTTATTAAAAACGGCACTAGAACTGGTATTTGCGTTTTTTTATCGCTGAATTATGTAGGATTGCCAAGGCTGTATGTTTTTTTATTGATTTTTTATATGCAACTAACTAGGTTTTCTTATAACGATTGATATAACGATGTTGCATAGTTAGAAATTAATAATCGTGAGATAATATTTTAAATGAAATTTACAAGAATTTAAAAATGATAAACGAACATAATATTATATACTGCATACGGCATATCGGTTTTATTTTATAACTAGCTTTTGCCCGCGGCTTTGCTCGCGTGAAATTCGTATTTAAAAAGAACAAAGTAAGTAGCCCGTACCTTTATTTTGGGGCGCGGAACAATTCGGTTTGTATGAGAGCCATATCTCAGCGTAACCGGAACTGAATTTTATTTGTGTGTCGCATTATATTTCATCGAATTCGGATGATTGGTGTAAGAGTTATGGAGGAACATACATACCTACAGAAAAGATTTCTAAACATCGTCAATTTCGTTTTAGTATCATACAAACGTAATATCTCATAAAAAAAAAGTAACTTACTCCATGACCCTACAAACGCTATATCTCATTATAAAACAAAGTAACTTACTCCTACAGATTTATAGTATTGATTGATAATGTGTTGGGAAGAATTAGGGTTAGGGAGATGACTGTACACAGCACCGATCTCACTTCTTGGTATATCCACACACCACAATGGTAGCTCAGTGCAATATTTACGAGTATAATAACAACGTTGTTTATTGATAATTGAGCATTCTTAATTAATCTTGTTATTCTTATTATCTCTGTTAGGTACTATCTTGGTGGCTAACCATCAGTTGTTCAACCCTGGATGGAAGAAGTATTCACTTGCGAGATGCTTCCGAGAGTAGGTAAGCTATGCCGCTACGACGCCACTTTCAAACTTCAAAATTTTCTAAGTCCCGGGAAAAGGGGGGCTCGGGTAGAATTCCGAATTGAATCGATCTTTTAACAATTTTATTCAAAGGGGGGGGGGGGGGGGGGGGGGGGGGGGGGTATAATAATAGTTTTATTCGCTATTTAATCAGAAGATTTTCGAGTTTAAACAATGCATTTATTTAGGTATTATTTAATAATTATTTAATTGAATTAATATTAATCAACATCACAATCTCCCCGCCCCGGCCCCTCACCCCAACCCTCGCTGTATACAGGTTCAGACGTGTACAATAACAATAAAAGGGCAGGTAGAAATTCCAGGGAGGTCTGCTTGGCGCCACTATTAGACAATGGGGTGGGTCAGGTAGATTTTTTGCCCCATTGTTTCCCCTATCAGTTGTAATAAAAAAGGGTCTGGGTTTTTACAACCCATATATATTTTCGAATTATCAACAATGGAATAAGATAAGAAAAGGTTGGGTCGCATTCAAATTGATAACAATGGTAAGGTAAGGTTGGAGGTCTGGTTTTCACAATCCCATTTTTATTTTTTTTCTGAGGGCCACCCACAGTTCCTCGTCCTATAAAACCCCGAGCGCGCCCACTGGGAGCTCATTCCATCAGTGAATTTGAAAGTGTCAACAAGTAATAGTGATCATGTCGTTCGAGAATTGTGCTAGTTCAGTGAAGCAGATGAGCAGTGCGTTTGAGCTGTTAGCTCGAGGTGCTCTGGACGCAGAAAGTGTGGAAAAGTGGATTAAGCGCGGCACCATCACCTTGCGCCGCCTCGGACTATTGTTGCGCAGGGATGGTGTACCCTTGGGAGAAAAGCAAAGACTTCTATCGTGCATCGCCCAAGTGAAGTGCGTCACGTCAAAAATCAAGAATCTGCTGAAAGCCGGTGGACGTTTGGGGCAGCGGGAGCGACGCAGTGATAGAGTGCGGTGGCAGGACATCGAGTCGGCCTTCGAGAAACGTATTCGGACGGGCGTGATTGTTAATTTGAAGCATAAAGATACTGCGACATTCTTCGATGATGCCCTAGCGCTATTCACACCGCGCATAATAAATGCATTAAAACGTCAAAATGCACTCAAGATAAACTCTGTGTTGACAGCGGAGTACGGGAAAGTCAGCAGTGATGGCGAGGAAGTGATTGACAAAAAATCATTCAATACGAGAAATGCTTCCATCATCCAAACCACAAACCTGGCTGAGTGGTTCAACGAGCATATAAAGGATCCCATTCTGAAGGCTATGGAAGAGTTCCAGGAACGAGACTCTGGCTGGGCTCTGCACTCCCTCAGCAGCCTCACCATCAACATCAACAAGTACAACCCAATGAGGGGCAGCTCCTTCATCGAACTTCCGGCATCAATCAAACGAAAACAGGCGTGCGTCAATGTTCAAAATACGGACAATCAGTGTTTCAAGTGGGCGATCCTATCTGCTCTTCATCCGCTCCATTATCATGAACATCCTAATCGCGTATCCAAGTATAAGCCATACGAACATGAATTGAATTTTCAAGGGATCGAGTTCCCAGTGATGCCGAAGGATGTGGAGAAATTCGAGAAGCAGAACGACATTTCAATCAATGTGTACATGCTGCGGAAAAACAAATGTGAACAGTATATCGTCTCACCCACGCACGTAACCAACATGAAGAAAGACAAGCACATAAACTTATTACTGATCCAAAATTATTATACATGCGACGACGAAGAAAGTGATACGGAAGATGAGCAAAATAGACCTCTACGATTCCACTATGTGTGGATAAAAGACCTTTCCACTCTAGTCTCGAAACAACTTTCAAGTCGACAACATAAGAACTACATCTGTGACCGCTGCCTTTACTACTTCTACAGCACAGAAAAGCTGGAGGCCCATGAAGTTGACTGCCGCAAAATCAATAAATGCAAAGTTACGCTTCCCACGACGCAGAACAGCATGCTCAAGTTCAACAATTTCAACTACAAACAGAAGGTGCCATACATAGTGTACGCAGACTTCGAGTGTTTATTGAAGAACGTCGAACAGCCTGAGAAGACCAACCAGAAGACGGAAGTTTGCCAAGTTCACGAAGCAATCAGCGTTGGCTACTACTTCAAATGTAGCTGTGATGATTCCCTCTCGCGCTACCGCAGTTATCGTGGAGAGAATCCCGCTGAGTGGTTCGTGAAAGAACTCATGCAGTTGGCTGAGGATGTGGAAACTGTGTTTTGGTGCCCTCTACCAATGGATCCACTCACATCGGAGGAAGATAGAGTATTTCGCAGTGCCTCTACGTGCCACATATGTGAAGGACCGCTACTGGGACAAAAAGTGGTACGAGATCATTGTCATCTGACGGGAATATACCGCGGCCCAGCGCACGAATCGTGCAACTTGAACTACCAGGACTCGCGCACCATCCCAGTAGTATTCCACAACCTCAGCGGCTATGATGCCCACTTTATCATAAAAGTACTGGCCAATTTTGACGGTCGTACAAGTCTGCTCCCCCAAAATATGGAGAGATATATTTCCTTTACAAAATATATCAAGGGGAGCGACATTTCCTTCCGCTTCATCGATTCGTTGCGGTTCATGGCCTCATCACTGGACAAGCTAGCCAGCTATCTAACGCAACTAAACACCATGAGAGCTGAATTTCCCCAAATCGATGACGTCAAGTTCGAGCTGCTGAAGAGAAAAGGAGTATTCCCGTATGAGTACCTGGATGCGTGGGAAAAACTGGAATCTGTCACACACTTGCCAGCGAAGGAGGAGTTCTACAGTCATCTCAACGATAGTCATATCTCAGATGAGGACTATGAGCACGCATCAAGAGTTTGGAAGCAGTTTGGCGTAAACACCTTAGGAGAGTACTCTGATCTGTACCTGAAGACCGATGTCCTCCTCCTCACCGAAGTCTTTGAAAACTTTCGGGAAAACTGCCTCAAGACTTACGGATTGGACCCAGCCCACTATTACACCACCCCCGGACTCACATGGGATGCCATGCTGAAATACACAAAAATTCAACTGCAACTTCTCACCGACATCGACATGATAATGTTCATCGAACGCGGCATCCGGGGTGGCGTAAGTCAGTGCTCGAACCGATACTCTAAAGCTAATAATAAATATATGTCTAGTTTTAATCCCGATGTAGAATCAAAATACCTTATGTACTTCGATGTAAATAACCTCTACGGTTGGGCAATGACTCAGCATCTCCCATATGGTGGGTTTGAGTGGGTAGAGCATGCTGAAAATTGGGATGTTCCCGATGACTCACCCGTAGGCTTCATCCTGGATGTGGATCTCGAATGTCCAGAACAAATCCACCGCTCCCACAGCGACTTCCCAATGTGTCCGGAGCAGATGACGCCACCAGGATCGAAGGACACCAAACTTCTTACAACCCTGTTCAACAAATCCCGATACATAATTCACTACAGGAATTTGAAGCAAGCGTTAAAATATGGTCTGAAGCTCACCAAAATACACCGAATCTTGAAATTTAGTCAGATGCCGTGGTTGAAGACATACATTGATATGAATACCGAAATGCGAAAGCGCGCAACAAATGACTTCGAAAAAAATCTCTATAAACTCATGAATAATGCCGTATTTGGGAAGACAATGGAGAATGTAAGAAATCGTGTTGACGTAAAACTAGTCACAAAGTGGGAGGGTAGGTATGGTGCAGAAGCCCTAATAGCGCGTCCTAACTTCCATAGCCGCTCCATTTTTGGGGAGAATCTGGTCGCGGTGAAGTTAGAGAAGACGGAAGTACTGCTGAACAAACCTATTTACATCGGGTTCAGTGTGCTGGATCTCTCCAAAACATGTGTCTATGATTTCCACTATGGGTACATGCGTCCTGCCCTCGACGACTGCGCCAAATTGCTGTATACGGACACAGATTCATTAATATATGAAATTCGTGACCATGACATATATGATATAATGCGGAGAGACATCCAGAATTTTGACACCTCTGATTACCCAGCCCACAACATATTCAACATGCCGCAGGTCAATAAAAAGGTTGTTGGCCTCATGAAAGATGAGTGTAACGGACGAGTTATTACAGAATTTGTAGGTCTGCGTTCGAAAATGTACAGTGTGCGCATTGAGGGTGAAGACGCCTTGAAGAAAGCGAAGGGGGTTAAAGCGGGAGTCGTCAAGAAAACAATTTGTTTCGATGACTACGTCAACTGCCTCCAGAAAAATCTAACGCAGGAGAGATGTCAGTACCTCTTCAGATCAAAACTGCATGAAGTTCAGACAGTGAGGCAAATAAAAATAGCACTAAGCCCTCACGATGACAAAAGGCGATTGTTACCCAATACTACGGACACACGACCTTGGGGACATTGCAGCGACGCGCAGGATCCGATGGATATCGACCTATAAATATCAAAACTGCAAGCAGTACAGACCTTTAGGCAGTGTAAAAATGCACTCAGTCCTTATGATGATAAGAGGCGGCTGTTGAAATGGCACAACAGATACACTTCCATGAGGCATTACAAAGACGTGTAGGATTCGGATGCAGCCAGAATGAATGTGGACCTGTAAATAATCGAATAATAACTGTTAACTGCTTTATAATTAAATAATTGTTTTTAATCAAGATTTAATATATAATTGAGGCAAAGACAGTTCTACTCCACCTCCCCGATTTTTCTAAGTCCGAGAATCAGGGGGCGTGGCCTAATTTGGGGTGTACGTAGGGCTTCGGAGTCAGGGTTCAGCTCCAGGGTGCCAGGTCAGGGTGCTGCGCCCCATCAATTTGGTGTGTACGTAGGCCTTCGGAGTCAGGGTTCAGACCTTCGGATTCAGGATTCAGACCTTAGGATTCAGGATTCAGGGTTCCGGATTCAGGGTTTCAGGTCCAGGGTGCTAGGTCAGGGTGCTGCGCCCCATCCATTTGAGGCGTACGTAGGCCTTCGGAGTCATGGTTCAGCTCCAGGGTGCTGCACCCCACCAGCATGGTTCCACATGCACCGAGGCTTCGCCCCTGCCCCCTACCCCGCCCCGCCCCTGCCACACCCTTCGCCCCAGCCTTCACCCCTCCACAGTACCCCTGCCGACCGAGCGCAGGTAAATAGAGGTAGATAAACTAAGAGTGGTGCGTATTGTCTACCTGATAAGGGGTAGTTGATTCACCTCTATTGTCGGGAGGCAGGTTTAAACCTGTAGCAACCTGTAGGAACGACTGACTCCGCTTACGCATTGAATAGAAAGATAACATTAACAATTGTTCTGTGAAATGTATTC